>NTHP01000127.1:3405-39596 GCA_003416845.1 Oplegnathus fasciatus
AAAAGTCATACATTTAGTGCATATCTCTTTCCAATCCTGCCTTTCCTTTCTCAATAATCATGCAGTCATATACTGTATTGTGTTCCAGGAGACAAAAGAGGCTATGGGCGCCAGGTCAATAAAGGTACTCGGCTTAAAATACTTACTAACAAAAGTATAAAGTACTATTTTGTCAATCTTTCTTTCTATGTTGTGTTTCTATATCACTCATTTTTGGTTTCACCCTGCTACAAAACTCAAAAAGAAATGTTTTGATTGTGAAAATAAACTGCATGCTTTTGTCCCTTTTTCTTCTACAGAAAAGAAGCACAAACTCTGCAAATGTAAGGGGCAAAAAAATTATATTGATGTATAATTCTAAAATCAAAATAAAGGTGTGACCTTTCCTAACAACATGGCATTTATACATTAATGTAAATGTATCAATGGCAAATTAATTGTGAAACCTGGATGCAATAATTCAAAAGAGACCATGGTCAAGATGACTGGTAGCTTCTATCTCACAGTAGTGGCATTGTTACTGTTCACAGTCCACATTTTTTGGAAACCTCATTGCTTCCAGATGCCACTTCCGCTCTTCCCTCTCCGGTGTCCACAGGCATTATTTTCTCTTTGCTTTTGTGGAGACAACAAACATGCTGGAAGTGATTTGTCTATATGTGTTTTATTCCTTTCTACGTTTGCCAATATGACAGCCTCTAAAAGTTTCACCTTACATTGTGATTACAGAACAGTGACCTCTCCTTGTTTTGTGACATGAATCATTTAGGGACATTTCTCATGACATCTGATTCAGAGTTTAGATGGGAGACAACAGGCTGCCAGTCCTCTTGGCCACAGGTCTTGTTTATTTGCTCTAATAAGACACAATGTTTTAGAATTTGTGTGGTTATGATTTATTAATGTTCAAGCGCTAAAGAAAAAACAAATTTCCCTCTTTGTCCTTCCTTTCAGATGGTGGAGGTGTACAGTGTGACAGTGGACTGCATTGTGACATCTCGTTTCGCTCACACCGTCATGACCTCCAAGGCTCTGAACAAAGCAAAATCCTCCCAGGAAATCTTCTTCGAAGTGGAGCTGCCCAAGACCGCTTTCATCGCCAACTTCAGCATGTCAGTCAGATCTCAGTGCTTTTGACAGTGAGCATGCACCATGTCTTTCTCTACATTTGACTAATGTCCTTGTGCCTCACAGGGACATTGAAGGTCAGGTGTATGTTGGGGAGGTGAAGGAGAAAGAGAAAGCCAAGAAAGATTATGAGAAGGCTGTTTCTTCTGGACAGACTGCTGGACTGGTCAAGTATGTTGGACTAAAAAATGTTATAGTATGGTTTGAACATGTGGTGGTGGTCTGAACTTCACGTTAAAGTAATACATGTCTATCATTACAGGGCTTCTGGAAGAAAGATGGAGAAGTTTTCAGTGTCTGTCAACATTGCAGCCAAAAGTAATGTGACTTTCATTCTGAGCTACGAGGAGCTCCTTCAGAGGAAACTGGGCCAGTATGAGATTCTGACTCGAGTTAAACCCAAACAACCGGTGCAGGAGTTTAAGGTTGAATACACTTTCCTCTTTTTTTTCTTTCTTCTTTAATAGTGACGTACTGGTCAGGAGGAGCTGAAAAACTGCTTGATAGTCCAGCGTCAGGAATGCAAAGTGTGAGGAATTTGTGTCAACATTAATGAGAATTTGGGTCCCAATGATTCCACAGTGATTATGTGTGCATGCATATGTGTGTGTGTGTGTCGAGACAGATTGTGGCAGACATCTATGAGCCCCAGGGCATTGCTTTTGTTGAGGCCACTGCAACTTTCCTCACCAATGAGCTGCTCTCCCTGGTGGAGAAAACCGTCACAGACACAAAGGTAAAGGGTTAGAAAGATTTCTATCCTTCTGTTTAAAGACTTGCAAGAACTTTATGGCGATGATGTTGTGATGACGCGTCAAATGACATCAATTGAAATGAATCTCTGTGTCTCTCAGGCGCACATCTCTTTCTCACCAACACTGGAGCAGCAGAGGAAATGTTCAGGATGTGAAGGCACCATAATCGACGGAGATTTCATCATCAAGTATGATGTGAAACGAGAAGAGAATCTGGGGGACGTTCAGGTCAGCTGCCAACAAAGACTTTGCAGCAGCACATAAGATTCAGTTATTACCTGAAGCACAGTATTGTGAGATTCACCTGCAGGAGCACTGCTTCTTTTCACATTAACTCCTACTTTAATTGACCAAACTCAAATAGGCTCTTAGAAATAGCTTACAGCGTTATTGAATGAACTTCAAGCTGAAAAATAGTATTTGACTTCCATAGCCGTTTGAAGGTGTGCATAGCTGTACCCTTGTGCTATATCTCCATATTAGTCTTAATCCAATGCTGTATTTCCCTTCAGATCGTGAACGGATACTTTGTGCACTTTTTTTCTCCACCTGATCTGGCCAGAGTCCCAAAGAATGTGGTGTTTGTGATTGACAGGAGTGGATCAATGAGTGGAAGAAAGATGGCACAGGTAAAAGACTTTATGTGTAGGTAAGCTCCCTAATGTATGCACCACTGCATGTATGTACATCTTCATATGTGAATTTGGGAACCTTTGCAGACCCGGGATGCATTGGAAGCCATTCTGAAAGACCTCCACAAGGAGGACCACTTTGCTCTCATCATTTTTGATGACAACATTGTCACCTGGAAGGACTCTCTTACCAAAGCAACAGAAGAAAATGTGTCTGAAGCCATTGTCTACGTGCGGAAACTAAGAGACAGTGGATGTAAGAGGAAAACAAGTGGTACCAACTTTTATGCCAAATGTTTTGTGCACTGCCTTATTCAGGTGACTGACTAATTTTCTCCATGATAATGCTATCTCAAGAAATGTTCATGTTAATCTGCTCATTGTGTCACTGCCTTTCAGCCACCAATATCAATGACGCTGTACTGAGGGCAGTGGGCATGCTGGTGAAAGAAAGAGACGATAAGAACCTTCCAGAGAGGAGTACGGATATGATTATTTTACTGACTGATGGGATGCCAAACCACGGTGAGCTTTGGAAGACTATAATATTTCATTCAGAAGTCACTATGTGTAGATTACAAGCCTTATATGAAGCTAACAATCTTTGGAACTCGTATTCAGTGTGCAGGATCAAGATTTATAAATGCAACAATTTTATTCACAATAGAATTTAAAGTTTTCAGAAAGTTGACAAGCAAGTGTGTTAAGTAACTGTCTTATTGGAAGTGTAAGGCTTTCATTGCATGCCCATATATGATACCTGTATGCCTGCATGGATGTGCATTTGAAGGAGAGTCTAACCTCCCGAAGATCCAGGAGAATGTGCACTCTGCTATTGGGGGGAAGATGTCTATGTTCTGTCTTGGATTTGGGAATGATGTGGATTACTCCTTCCTGGATGTGATGTGCAGACAAAACAAGGGACTGGCCCGCAGAATCTTTGAGGGTTCAGATGCAACACTTCAACTTCAGGTAGGGTGAAAAAAAAAAGATTTACAGCAAAGATAATGTCCATGTAAGTTTGGGGATATTTGTTTGCATCATTTGTTTGCATTTGTTTGCATCTCCAAGAACATTAACTAAAATTTGGAGTGTGTCTTTGTTCCAGGGTTTCTATGAGGAGGTGTCCAGCCCTCTGCTCCTGGAGGTGGACCTGCGTTATCCTGACAATGCAGTGGAGTTCCTGACCAAAAACCACTACAGCCAGTTGTTTAACGGCTCAGAGATTGTGGTGGCCGGTCGGCTGAGCGACAATGCCATGGATAGCTTCTTGGTGGAAGTGTTTGCCCAGGGGGTGAGAAATTAATAGTAATATGTCAATTAAAACAGGAATAAGATGCTATTTAGTCATGGTGGAGAATAGATAATTATGCACTTACATAGTTACTTTGACTGAATATTGAATTAGTGATGTTATGAATGAATTTAGCTGTATGGATGGATGCTGTTTGAGTTGAGCTTTTTTTCCATATTATCTCCTGGCTTCGGCAGGGATGAAATCGCTATGCCATGATGTGCCTATTTTTTTAGGGATGGTTGGTCCACCACTTTATTGATTGGACTGTCATGGAATTTTGTACGTACAGTCATGGTTCCCAGAGGATGAATCCTTCTGACTTTAGTTCAATTTGTCTACTTTGGTATTTGGTACCAAATACCTGAAATAAACTAATGACATTCCCATCAAGCTAAGCTGTACTTTGTGCTAATAAGTCAGTGTTTGCATGCTAACAAGCTAAACTCAGATGGTGAACATGGTGTAGCCTACATTATACCTGCTACACATCAGTTAGTTTTGTCATTGTGAGCATGTTAGCATGTTGACCGCTGTGCCTAAGTACAGCCTTTTAGAGCTGTGGCTATAGACTCTTAGTCTTAATCAAATTATACTATTTTTTCTCCTGTCAGTAATACTTCTCATTTCCTCTTTCTGTAGCCTGAAGAGGACTTCTGGGTGCAGGGAAAGGCCAGCGTGGTAAACTTTGATGTGATCTACCCAGATCAGGAGTACATCTTTGGGGATTTCTCAGAGCGTCTGTGGGCCTACCTCACCATCCAACAGCTAATGGAGAAGAGGTTTGTTGATCTGAATTATGTCTGTCAGCTTTATCTGTACCTGCGCCAAGATCTGAAGCAAGTTCCTCTGTGAACTGTTGCAGATTACTCATAGAAACTCAGATAATTTGATGCTGCAGACTTTTTTTATTGCACATCATGTGTGCATCATGTGTCCTCATTAAACAACTAATCTCCTCTTTCTTTTTTATCTCACAGTGACATCGGGACTCAGCAGGAGAAAGATGATACGACAGCCAAGGCCCTGGACATGTCCCTCCGATACAGATTCGTCACTCCTCTCACCTCCATGGTGGTCACCAAGCCTGACACTGAGGATGGTCCAGACAGCCCTCTCATCGCTGACAAGCTGACTGAGGGTAAGGCAAATGCAACCGGGCATGTTTGATTAGTTAGCAGTTGATTTCTTCTCTAATAAATTAGTAAGAATAGAAAAAAGTGATAGACCACAAGTTGGCTACCTGCTAAGCTGAGCAGAATATTTTTTCTTATCAAATGTATTACGTATGTAGTGTTGCATTATTAGAAACCTGCTGAGTCGCTAACTTTGTGTTGTGTGTTTTCTAACTGTCACCCTGTTTCACAGACGAGCGACAGGAAGCAGAGAGACACGGCGGTACGACAGTCTCTTTTAACTTAATCATATGGCATCCTTTATACATCTGATTTTGGTCTGAACAACTTTACTGATGTATGCTTTTATTATTTTTTGACAGATTCCTCGTCCCATGGTTCCAGTTCCCGCGGTTCCAGTTCCCGTGGCTCAAGTTCTCGTGGCTTCAGTTCCCGTGGTGGATCAAATGGTAAGCTTTTCATACAGCAGTAGTTTAACTGGTACATCATTTATCATATTTAAGCTTTCATTGTTCCAGTCACTTTTTACTTAAATCTACTTTACTTAAAAGTGCTTATTGGTGCATAGAGCTCTAAACTCATCCAACACGGGAATCATGAATGTTTATTGTGGTTTTTTTTTCTCAAATGAAATCATTAATAATCAGCCATATCATATAGGCCTACAATGTTATGATAGCCTACCTGTGACATTTCAATTATTATTTTTTTATTCTATTTTGTTCATTTTAAGTCAACAGCACTGAGGAACCAAATAGAGTTACTGTTGCAGCAGATTGTAGTTAAACATCATAATAATAACATGCCTGTTATACTTGAGTTTGACTATTATATAGGTTTTCTGTCTGATATGATACTTTAATGGTGCTTGTGCAGTGGACGGAGATCCTCATTTCATGATAGAGCTGCCAGAGAGAGACGACGCTCTGTGCTTCAACATCAACGACAAACCAGGAACCATTTTCAACCTGGTCAGAGACCCAAAATCAGGTCAGCCCTGAGTCTTACGCACTCAATTGTTCCACAAACAGAACACAAGTCAAAAAAGAGAAGGGACAACAAACTCAAACCTGTCATTATTTTCAGGCTTTGTGGTAAATGGCCTAACTATTGGCAAGAAGAAAAAAGATGGCAACATCAACACCTACTTTGGCCGTTTTGGTATCATCCACCAGAAGCTGGGGTTGAGGCTGGAGGTGAGCACTCAGGACATCTCAGTCTTCCACAGTGGCAAGCAGGTCAAGCTGCTGTGGTCTGATACAGCCTCTATCAAAGGAACCGAGTGAGTAACACTGCTTTGCAAATATTATCTAAAGTTATTGGACAACAACACACGTTTAAAACCGAAATGATAAAAATATTTAAGTAGATTTTGTCATTTTGGTGATAAAAATGCTTTTAAAAATCAATGTAAAGATGTTTCCAAAATAATTTTAATTTGTTGTGTTTATCACACAATTGGGTACCTGTAGTAAACATACAAAGTTCTATCATTATACCATAAAAAATACCACTCCTACAGTATTCCAAAAATAAGAGAAATTTGAGTAGAACTTAGAACTTGAGCAGAAAATAGGATTGTGTTCACTTGGCTCCACTTGGCTCCTGTGAATCACAAAGAAACAAAATAATCACAACTTTGCTGTCTTGCTGTCAGCTATTGGTCACAACGTTGTTGTCTCTCCTCCAGAATGGACTTCAAGTTGACTAAGAACTGCAGCCTGACAGTGACGCTGAGGCACTCAGTTAAATTTATGGTCATTAGACACACGAAGGTTTGGAAGAGACGCCACGACCACCAAGACTACCTGGGTTTCTACACCCTGGACAGCCACCACTTGTCTGCTTCGGTTCATGGCCTGCTAGGTAGAGAACTGAGAAAGTGTCATATCATGATGCATTGATTGTGTACATATTTAATGTTTGCCAATTCCTAATTTTGAATAAATCAAAAGATACGAAGTTAGCTATTTTCCTCCAGGTCAGTTCTACCATGGGGTTGAGTTTGAGGTGGCAGACCTGCGTCCAGGCAAGCTCGAGGAGAACTTAGATGCCACCATGTATGTGAAGGGACAAACACTCAACGTGACTAGGTGCACATGCCTCATCAAGTTTAAACACACACATATAATGCATGCAACGTGAAAGAGCATTTCATTTTGCATGTACACACCTCATTGTTTTGATCTCTTCCACAGACACTGGCAGAAGGACTTCAGCAGGCAAGTGAAGGATGGGGAAAGTATTCCCTGCTGGTTTGTTAATGATGATGGAACAGGCCTCATCGATGGAAGAGCCTCAGACTACATTGTGTCAGGGCTTTTTAAGACTGCTTTTTGAATCATGAAATTTCCGAATTTCAGTGGGATTGCACTGGGACCACATCATTATGGTGTGAGTGTTGTGTGGTGAGAGATAGCAGATTATAGTGGGTCACAGTGTGTCGTTCAGAAATTACACACATGCAGAAACAAACATCATAAAAACTAGGATGAAAACAATTTTATTCAATGGAAATACAAGATAATTCATGGTTTCAACCATAGACTGTCTATGGTTTCAACTGGCAGCCACATGTGTTATTTTTAGATAACTGTACAGTTCTGACAGAGCTGCATCATCACCACTTCATCACTGGACATTACTTGCTAAACATGACACTGTTACTGACAATGTGTGTGGTTTGTGGAGGTTAAATGGTTTTAAATAGTCTATTGTATATTTACTGATGACATAACTAATATGGTAGGTAAAGCTTTCCAATATTAGGCTGTCATAGAATGATATAAGTCTGCATACTTCACATGCCAAATTAACTTCTCTACACTTACTTGCTATCAAATAAATATGACACTGACACTGGATGTATCTATAGGCCAGCATATTTGGGTGTCAATGCTCACTGTATTTGGACTTTGAGTGCAAAGCCTGGTGGTATATCACTTTCTGTCAGATTTGGGGTCATGCTTGCTGTGAAAGTTCAGTAATTAGTCTCAAAATTATTTTTATAACAGCATGACTCATTGTAGATTATCACTACATATCATTATAGGCCATTTCAAAGTGTAAAGTGTTCAAATGTAAACATTCAGTGCGTTTGCTAATGTGATTGGCAAATGTAAAGTAAAGTTGGATCTATGCTTCATGTGCTTCACTGCTGGTAGTACAAAACTGTTTTTATATCTTTCACTAACATAGCAGAGCAACAACGTATCTGCAGATCTGTTCATTAACCATATTCTCAAGAACTATATTTTTGTTAGATTCAATAAAAAAAACATTGCCAACTCTGTTATTGTCCCATTTTCATAAACTATCCTTTTATTGTATAAAAGCAATATCACACAGGGTTGTACATGATTATACATGGTTTTCTTCTCTGTGCATGTGACTGCATTTTTATAGACTGTTTTAACTTGTCATAGCAGGTAAAAACGTAACTCATAACACTTATGATACTTATGTTAAAAGTAGGTATGTCAGTAAGTCATATCAATACACCATGTCCAATACCAAGGCCACTTCAAGGTGTGGGCATGTACATGACCCCGGCCACAACGATAGCCAATGTGTTTTGCCTCATGATGTGCACTTGTCTGTGCTTTGTGATCTGCACCTTGATTCACAAAAATATCGCCCTTCACCTACTCGAGAGGAGCTGAACAATAACTAGCTGGCATTTAAGGACTGTGTGACTATGGTGTCCCCCCAAAAAAGAGGGAATCTTTGTACTGGTGTGTGCAGAAAACCCACCCACACTGTTCCTCCTCGACTCTCGCTATGACTCTAACTGGGCGTAATGCAAGCCTTGCACCACCGGAGAGAAATAATGAACAAACATCATCCTGTGGGTGTGCTTCTTGTGAATTTATTATTGAAGATTTGTGCACTGACTAAACTAGATTATTAATATTTAAAGCCGGAACCAAAGAAGGCATTTAAATCTCGGTAATAAAAACTAGAAATAAAACTAGAATTTGAAGTCTACATTATATTAAGGGTTTTTGACTCTTTTAAACTACAAGTGTTTTGACTTTTGACACTGAGGACAGAGGGTGTTGTACCTTACAGATTGTAAAGCCCCTTGAGGCAAATTGTGATTTGTGATATTGGGCTTATAAATAAAACGTACTTGACTTGTACATAAGTTTGTGTTTGATGGACATACGTTTGAGGGAGAGTAAAATGATCAATCCGTTATAACTAGAGTTTTAATTTGTCAGAGTAGTGCTTCATTAACCACAATGTGTCAGCTTGCTTGAGGCTTACTGGCTGGTTAACCCACTGAAGCAGCCTTGAGGGCAGGGGGAACAGAGCCTGAACACACTGTCCTGCCTCTCTTGCTGGGTATCAGTCTCTCTCTCTCTCAGACATCATGGAAGTTGTACATTTTTATGTTTATATTGTCGATGATTGAAGGGATGATTGATGATTGTTTTTTCCTACACCAATATTAAGGTGATTTTAACTAACTTATTATCAGAACTAAGATGATATAAAATAATCTCAAGAATCTGTGCCCTACTGTGCATTTAGAGATGTTTCTGGTGCAGCGGCATGTCCTTCCGCTGAGCCCCGTTAATCAGCATGAGTGACGAGTGAATTTTAAATCCTTCATTACAAACCAGTTTGCCGTCTCTTTTCTGTGGATCTGACACCCCGTATCTCTGTTCTCCATATACCTGCTCACCGAAACGCTCCATAAGAGTAGTTAATATTATGGATTTGAACTGTGATATTAAAGATAAGATAATAATGTTAAACAGAACATGATGCTGTGATATTGTCGCACCAAGCACAGACACACAGACTTTTAAAAGGGAGCCGTTGTTTGAATAGAGAAGACATTGCTATTAAATAGATTTTTCTAACGTTCAAATATTTTAAATAAAATGTTCACACTTCACACACTTATATAAATCACCTCATAATCTGATGATCTTGAGTAACCGTGATTGGACGATATGAAAATAGAAACAATNGTCCAATCCTTCGCCACCAAATTCAAGCTGCCACTTCAACGTAAAAACACCTAAGGCCCTCTCTAGAGCCAGTTTGTCCATTCTGGGCTACATGGCGGTGCAACATGGCGGGCCCCGTGGAGGAGGACCTATGTAGATATGAAGGGCTCATTCTAAGCTAACGAAAACACAACGATTCTCAGTTTCAGGTGATTATACACTAATGAAAACATAATTATGAATATTATATTCCATTTGTGCCAATAGATCCCCCTAAAGCCTACACACTGCACCTTTAATGAGAGACAGGTGTAGATGGAACTTGTTCATAGTTTAATGTCCACAGGGGGCAGCAGTGAGCTCATCACAGCTTGGTGCGCCGATAACTCGACGTAAAGAAGATGCTGCGCTCTAAAACACAACTTGACCACCCACATAAAGGTAAGATTTGTGCTTTATCTGAAGTATTTTCAAACAGTATGCTTTACTTTTTCAACGAAAAGACTACAAGGATACTAACCGATGAGTTACAAAGGGCAAACTTCCTCTCCTGCAATGAAAAGCCGATAACGTTACTCAAAACCATCCCGAACACGCTAGATGATGCTTTTACTTTATACAACAACGTAGGGCCGAATTTTAAAATAAGCTAACCACAATGTATGAGTTTGTTTGACTCACTGCAGCCCCACATTAATACTATAATGACCTCACATATGTCTATCCCAACATTGCTGTATGTGTAGCCCTATATGAGCACCTTCATGGGTCAGTAGACTGTTTCTTGACAGGATATCGCCCACTGAACCGCACCTGCCGCACCGGCCCCTCACCTGAAGAGAGACGTCCAGAGACAGGTGACATGAAACTGACACAGTACAGATTCAATAACGGACTTCTGCTGTGGAATATACCTGTGGACGGAGGTAGGTCATTTTTCTAAGTGCTCCAGATGTGTTCACCAGGAGCTCACTAACCGAAACATATTCAGTATAGTATACTGTAATGTTACACGACATAGGCTACAGTATATACAATATATACTATATGTTACTATACAGTAGTGTAGGACTAATTTCAGCTGCAGTAAGTTGAATAATATCAGTACTTATGAAACATTAGTAGTAGCATTATGTTTGTTAATGTTCCATGTGTGCTTATACAAGTTATAGAAGGTGGAAACATCATTATTGACAGATTATCTAAACTGAAGCCAAATTTGATCATTTACACACACACATCTTCTCCAGGCACAGCTACATGCAAGTAGTTAGGAAAGGAAACGGGTGCGGTTCTCTTTCATTAAGTTTTATCTGGGTGCTGTGCTTCCAAAAAAACAAACATCTATTCACTATATTGTTTTAACAAAAGACATTAGGATAGAAAGGTGTCGCTGATAATAAAGATAAATATTTATCTTTATGGTCATTTTATTTTCAACAACAAGCAACAAATCTGAAAATGTGTTTCATTATAAAGGTTTCGTTAAAGGGCCTGAACACCCATGGTACACCCACACAGGTGATTTCACTTGACTGGCTGGTTAGATTTTTCACAGCAGACATTTTAACATACAGTAGTAGGAAAGTCACAGGTGTTGCTCATCACATTAACGATGGCTCTGCTCTATTCCACTGTCCCAGTGAAGAATGACAGTGAGCCAGCGTCCACGATACCAGGACCCTTAAACTGAAGCAGCTAAATGGAGTTCAGCCATTGTTAATTTAATTATTTACACCTGTACTTTTCCCATTGAGATGTGTCAAAATGTCTTCAGTGAAAAATGCCTCTTAACAGCTTCCTCATTCTGCTTGTTAGCTTTGTTTCACCTGTTGCATGGGGAAAAAAATACACCTTTATCACCTTGTCACTCACTCTTCATGTAATTCCCCGCATACTTCCATGCAACTTCAGCTTGAGCACAGGTCTGCCTTTTTTCCTAATGTCTTTTGAGGCAACATTATAATGTAACAGTTAACTTCACTGAAGGATGCACCTTTAAGTATGTAATTGCCAGGTAATTGTTGAAAGTTTACAATAGCTTTCAGTATTCACAATCATTTAGAGTCTCTCTCTTTGTCTTTATTATACTTTTTCCATTGAAATCCATGAATTCCATTAGCATTTGCAGTGGTGTGTGTGTTTGTTCGTTTTTTTCATTGTGCAAAGCTTTGTCGTTGAGTAGTGGGAGCATTTTTAGCAAGGGACAAAATGTAACCCCTGTCGCCTGCCTCTGGAAATTTTGGAGCTCTCCCTTTCGAGCTATCCGGACGTTCAGTCTGCGCTATAGTCACTCTGATTGACTGGTGTGATGTGTCTTTATATTATCAACAGCTCAGAACACACATTTTCTCTGCCTCTGTCCCCCTTTATATCCCTCATTTGAATGTGTGTTTTTACATGCATGATTAGTTATGTGCTGTACTTGCCCCTATGCAGTTAGTCTGAAATGTATTGTGTGTGTGTGAGAACCCCTTGTACTGTAACAACTCACCAGCTCTTATTACATGGCTGTGGTGTGTGTACTAATGGATCCAGGGCAAGTGTGTTGACCCCAGTCATGTCGGAAGTTCAGGAGTTGAGAGGGATTTTCTTTAGGGGATCTTTGCAGAAGTGTTTGCCTGTGTGTGTCTGTCTCTTTGTATATGTGTGTATGTGTGTGTTTGTGTAAGCTTTGCTGATTAACACCAGATGTGCGGGGCTCAGGGTGTCGGCAATAGCTTGAGAGGGCCCCACTGTACTCCATTCGGCCCTGGTTGCAGAAAATGCTCAAACGAGTTCTTCACACATGCCTGACATTAATATCTTTGCTGTTCATCCCCCAGATCCCCACGGGGTTAGAAACATCAGGTCAGACTGAGCTAAAGGAAGTTTTAATAAGGAGGTCGTGCAGCAAAGGCAGGGAGTCAATGTAGGGCTTCTGCTGCTCCACCAGAGGGCGGGAGAGAGCTGTAAAACATCTGCAGCGTCTCTAAACTCAGGTCCCACAGTCAGCTTTGTCTACTGTGGGTTAATATTTTTTTCCAAGGATCTCTGCAGTTTTTCAGTTAAGCACATAGTGTTTTTATATTGTATTACTGTGTTGAAATTATATTTTAAAGAGAAATAGTTTACCTCGAATGTTCTACATAGAAACTACTGAAGTATTTTAAGGAAGTGTCTGAATTGAAGTTGTGATTAGTGCTGCAAGTAAGGATTATTGTATATATTATAAATTGTTTTTTATATACTATATTGATTAGTTTATTGGTGTATTTATTAATTCATGCATTGTTTAGTGTATAAAATGTCAGATAATACTGAAAAACGCCCATCACAAGTTCACAGAGCCCAAACTGACATTGTGAAACTGATTTTGTCCAACAAACAGTCAGCAACCAAAGACGTTCAATTTACAATCATTCAAAAGAGAGAAGAGCAGCAAATCCTCACATCTTAGAAGCTAGAATTCTTCCTTTATATATGACTTAAAATGACATTATTAAAATTGTTTGACTAATTGTGTAACAGATTCATTGTTTCAGTTGTAGTTATGATTATTGCAATAGATTAAATGAAAGTAAAAGTAGTTGTAAAATCATTTTAAAATGAAGGCTGTTTATTACCAGTGGCATCTTCCTTACTATAAAATATTTTGACAGCTTTTTCATCAAAGTAAATCTCAAAATTAATGTTGCATTTTGAAGCAGCTGCCCCACATTAACTTTTTTCTTGTTGTATGCAAGACTTGAAAATGCAAAAATGCCCGTTCTCTAACAGCTGTGCAGTGACACATTTGTCTGAATGTCACAAGTTATTATTTCATGTCACTTCTTCCATTTCAACCCCACTTTCTTGAACCCTTTCCTCCGTCCTCACCTCCCAGGTCTCCCCCCTCCCCCGCCTGTCCCTCTACCTTTTGTCCCTGTGTGAATATTTCACATTGCTGCTGCCGCTGGTGCGTGATGCGAGGGACTGAGCGCTCATTGTGTGTACGCAGTGTGGGTGCTGCGGTATGCGGCTCCCTGGCGTGTGGTGTGTCGTGACAGGCGTGTGGCCGCTGACGCCAGCCGGCCGCCTGCCTGTCTGTCTGTCTGTCTGTTCAGTTACACCTGACCGGCGCTGACATCGCCGTATGCACACACACCCACACACACACACTCATATATACATTGCACCACCAGACATGGCCCAAAAGTCAAATTAAGGGTCATCAAGTCCCCGCCACTGTAGTCTGCCCACTCGTCCCCTCAGTACAGGAGGTTGACAAGGGGCTTTGGTGTTGCCTTTGATGTTCTGCTGACTTTTTTGAGTTAATGGGTGTCTCCAAAATTTAATCAAAATGTAGTATGCAAAGAATCTGACTAAAAGCTGCAGAATTTAAATGTAATTTAAGTACAGCTGTTGCATTTCTGCTACAGTTATTAGTAATAATAATTAGGCAGATTTGTACTATTGCTTTTCCAGCTCATGCACTCATATTTTATTGGGAATATGCACCGAGTGTGTCTAACATTATTGCAACAGACATTTTGTTGTGGCATTTATTTTCTATTGAAAATGCATTATTGAATTTTGTGGTTCTGACATGTGCTGTGTAGGTCTGTTCTGAAATGCAGTGAGGGCCAGGCGATATTGCAGCGCACCGTGGTGTAATCCTTGGTATTTAGTGTGTTCTCTCAGGCTGCTGAGGTGAAAAGTTGAACCTGGTGTTGACCTTCTCTTGAGAGAGGGCTTAGCTCTGAAGTCAGACGCAGGCCAAATGCACAGGGAGGATAGTCTCAAGTTCCTCTTTTCCTCCCTCACGTGCACCGCTCCTCTCCGCGGCCACCCTCCCCTCCCACACGGAAACAATTAGCATCTCTGATAAGATGTTGCACATATTTCCATTATTTTATCTCGTTGGATTTGTTTGTTTGTTTTTCCATCATGACGAAAGTCTTGTGTCCTCTTGTCATGCCGGTGTTAATCACAATTACATCTCATCTAGGTGCAAGGAGTTGGAGAGAGAAAGACGGAGAAAGAGACTGAGAGGGGCCTTATGTTTATCTCTGCAGGGAGTTGAATTCCAGATGGAGAGATAATGAAAAAAACAAGCAAACAATTATGCAAAAATAGACAAAGTGGGGAAGAAAGTGGGAGCAGACTGACAGACGACAGAAATGATGTTTGGGGCAAACTAGACAAGTTTTTATTTGTACACCAAGAGGCCAGTTTAAGACAGGTCTGCATTGTCACCAGAAAGAAAATAAGAGTACAGGTTTGTATTCTACTGACATAAAAAAGGTGGATATCTCTGATTATCATAAGCCCTCACAACCACAACAAATACTTGTATAACCTTGTCTTGGTGTGCATCTGTTTGTGTGTATTTTATACATTTAGGCCCTTAATGTTGATGTCAACCCAAAAAGGTGGGTGATCTCAGTCCCTGCTACATAAAATGAAAGTGAACTTGTGTCAGGTGTGTGTTTGTGATAATACACTTCAGTACAATTATCTAAAAATGTATCTATGTGGTCATGAACACACGGAAAGAGGCATTCGAATGTTGTTTGCGTGTGGGCTTTATTTAGCTTCTTTTGTTGTTTCTATATTGTATTCATCCCTCTGAGGGACAGAGAGCTCTAACCACTGTGTTAGATTTACATGTCTTATCATGTGTCGTATCATACGCCTCAGACTTGCTGATCCACACTCTATTTTGTTAAAGCAACATGACCCAGAATTCAAAACTAAGTCTGACATTCTTCCAGTCCAGTGGAGCAGGAGAATACATGGCCTAAAGATATGAGTCCGACAGTAGATGTTGAGTCGTGCTGCACTCCGTCCTCCATCTGTTTTAGTTTTGGAGTGGTTGTGATAACCTCAGCCTGACCCCTGATTGGGCTAATCTCACCCTCATCTTCTCTCGCTGGTCAGCTGACAGAACGCTGCGCTGCAATTGGTGGGTGCACCGCTGAGGAAGAGGAATTTGTTTAGCATTGTGTTGGGGTAACAGTTAGCCAGTGAGAAGTTTAGTCTACTGTTTAAACCATAGCAAAGCTTCAAAACACAGAAACAGAAGGAATGTTTAGGGTGAGACTTCAACGAGCCAAACATGTTGGCGTTCCCAGGCAGTAGCCTATGAAACACTGTTCCCCGCGGTGTGTGCACAAGCACAACTGGATGTCAGTAAATATAAACTCATGTTTTCAGTACAGTGCTTACAGTAATAGTTGTTGTGACATCTGTAAATAAGTTGGACGTGCTCACTGTCTTCAATCTTCAGAAGTCAGCGCTTATCTCCAGTTCAAAGCAGAGAATATTGCAACTAACCCCCAATACATCCAGTGTATTCATGTATATGAGTTTCATTCCATTTTTACCTGTTTACTCACGATGGAAACATCCTGCAAGAAGAAGTTATTGCAGTTACAGTACTTTTAAAGTGCTGTGAGGGACAAGTTGCAGTCCAGTGTAGTAGCTGCTCCAGGCGGTCTGTTTGGAGGGCTTTAGTCCAGCCAGATTAGATCAGAGGACCACTCTGTTTGTTTGTTTTGATTTGGGAGGGGCAAGGGTCCTGAGGGATACCCCCCCCTTTCTCTCTGTCAACTACCACTCTGCTATCCCTCCCCAGGATTCACCCTCAGGACACAGTCGACTGGAGCCCCCCTGACCTCTCTGTCACCCCTTCCTAACCCACGTTAGCCAAGGCATCCTGGGAACAAAAAAAGAAAACGAAGGAAGACTCTGCTGTGTCTTAGCGTCCACTGAACCAAATCACAACCAGACCTGTTCATTTGGGGGTGTAGGCAGTGCCACCCAGGCAGGCAGCCCCTCTAGCCCTGGTCAGCCCTAGAAAAAGTTCATCCCAGTGGGTTGACCCCTCTTTCATCTGCTTGTGGGTCTGAGGTGTTCACTCACACCCAGTATAGTGCTGCAAGGGCAATAAAAGCAAAGAGGTTGGCTGAAGGCTGTTGCAGCTGCAGTCCAGTTCTTGTGTGTATGCTGTAAAAATTTAAAATTTAAGCTTTAAATTTGAGGTACCACCGGCTAGAATGTAGATCGAATTTTTTATTTAGAAGTGGCCAATCAGGCGTCTTTTTCACGTGATTTTCTGCTGCTGTTTGTGCTCTGTTGTGTAACGCATGTCTTTCCATTGACACACTTTTCCCATTTTTCTGCCTTTCCATGTATCCGTCTGTCCAGACTCGATGGCAAGGCACCTTCACTCTTACACACACACACACACACACATACACACACACACACACACACCCCACCTCTGCTGACCTCCTCTTCATCTCCCACAAGGCCTTGGGGTGAGGCAGCCTGGCACCAGACAGTTATTCAAACCCTCAGGCAGCTTCACAACAGGTCAGAGACAGAAACAGAGAGAGAAAGAGAGAGAGAGATGCATTCACAGCTGATTATTTACTGATTAACTGGTGTCTTAACTTCAGATGGGGGATGTGGACTTTTTCTTTGAATAGAAAGAACTGAGACTTTGTGAAGTCCTTTTTAATAATATTCAAAGATAGTTGGTCATTGTTTGCTGGATTTACATCAAAATTTCCTTTAGAAATATATAAATACAAAATAAAATTTAAAGTCTAAGAAACTAATTAGTTTCTTTGACTTTAATTATTGCCTTTGTAGATTCCCTCTCAGTCTTTAAACCCATCCCTTTAAAACAGAAAACAAAATATGTTATTCAGCCATAAATTAATTTTGTTTTTTATTATGTTTCATTTAATTTTAATCCCATGAAACAGGAAATAAAAGCAGGGGGATGCTGTGATTGGATTAAAAGTCGTCTTCGTAAACATTGTGACCCATGTCTTTGACACACCTCCTTTCTCCTCTTGAAGAAAGTCTCTTCATAACAGGAACACCAAGAGATGAAGGTCTCTTTTTAAAAGAGGACATGGGATGGGGAGACAGACTTTGGAGTCTTTGTTAGGCACGTGGGCCTGTGTTTTGTGTCGGTTTTGTTCTTCTAAATCCTCCTTGGTTTGTGTTTGTCTCCAAGCTCTGCTTTGAGCGATTAGGGACGAGGGTTTGAACAGCTCAGTTGAATGAAGACATAATTTCAGCCCTTTATTGTAGCTTTGAATAGTCTTTCTTTATATCAATAAATGACACTGGTTTGAATATTAGCTATATTGAAGGTTTGTTCTTTAAAGAGAAATAGTGTTTGCAGAATTTGACTGTGGCATTAGACTTGGGGCTGGTTTGCTCTTTATGGGATGAGAGTATATTGTATTGGACAAGTGATGTCAGTAAACCCTGCCACCAGAGATGAGCCATATCACAAGAGGCATCGCTAGAAATCTGAGTTGTGCCATTAGACAGAGAGAAAGGCAGTATCTTGAGAGAGAGAGAGAGTAGAAAGAGAGAAAAAGGGGAGAGACACAGAATGGATTGTTCCACAACAGACTGACGGACCTTTTAGCCTTATCTTCCTGAGCTACTCTTACAGAAAACCAAGGAGAGAAGGGAAAAGAATGCCCTGCTCTTTCTCTCCCTCCCATTTCCCATTCTCTCATTTCTCCTGTCTGCCTCTCCCTTCCTTCTTCGTTTCTTCTTCTTCTTTTGTCCATCAGTCTTTACCCGGCGTTTCTTAAAAATCCTCTTAACCCTTGCACTCCTTCCATTGTCCCCTTTCCTCAATATCTTACCTTGATGTTTTAATATCTTGTTTCTGTCCTCACCCACTACTATCTTATCCGCCTTCAGCTCTTTGGAGCTCTCTTAGAGCTCATTGCTTCTACAGATTGTTAAAAGGTAGATTTGTAAGCCGCTACAGAGTCTCAGCAGCAGTTGGCTGTTAGCGTTACACTCTGTAAAATAGATCCCTCTCTCCATCTCAGGCTCACACTATATGCATGACAGCTTTTCAGGAGGGGTGCCATACAAACGTGGGCCCAGTTGCCTTTGCAAGAACATCTTATTTGCATTTGTTTACATGTGCCACTCTCTGCACATTTGGATTTGCTGCATGTCGTGATGTTTTGGTGCAGCCCCTTGCCCAGATCCTGATACACACGCAACAGTATTTGGTTGTGATGACACTGTGAGTCGTCCCTCTCCTCCCTCTCTGACAGAATGAAACGGATGGATAATTAGATATCAAAGGGAGGCAGGCAGGGTGTGGCGAGGCGCGCGGGCCCCTACGATGGTAAAGCACTTATTAATGAGATAGGCCTTATCTGCTCTCCTCCCAGGAATTCTGCCTTTGATCGGCCCCGACTCCGGACTTAATACATTTTTGATTGATAGGCTGAGATGACAGAGAGAGGCGGTGTGGATGGGGTAGGTGGGTGGAGGGGAGTGTGTATGTGCGTGTGGAAGTAGGGGGGGGGCAACCCTCAGATGCAACTGTAACGATGCCCTTCACATGATTAAATAACTTATGACAATAGTGTTTCACCTCATGGGATAGGATACATTTAGATGAGCTGACACACGACTTGTTTGCATGGTAAATAAATCTCAGTTACACAGACACACACATACTGTATAAATGAACACAAATGCGCCTTCGCATTCCTCTACCCACACAGACATAAATTCACTAAGACAACCCAAACAGACAGGCCTATTCAGTCACCTTAACCCCAACTATAACTCACACACTGGGACACCAGGAAATCTTTTCCCTAAGACAGAGCAGGCGAGGGGCAGGCCTGTGGAGGGGGACTGAGATAAGGCCCTATCCCCGTCTGCAGATGAGTTATAGCCCACCCAGGAGGATGTGGCTAGCAACGACCCACCCGAACACACCGCTCGGCTCGCTGGGATTGGTAGGGATGGTGTACTCCCGTTAGTGAAGCAGCGGGCGACCTCATGGACAGAGATAACAGCCCCACTCTCAATAACACCTTGACCAAAGGGAGGAGAGGTGACATCGAATCAGTGAGCTTCTACACACACTCAAGCTCGTTGCTACACAAACCGCAAAGTCCACACACATCAAACACCTCCGCCCCTGCTCCCTCTCTCCGCCCGACAAAGAGGTGACTGAGCGTAACCATTACAGCACCGTGTCACCTTGTTATGAGTCTCTGTCAGTGTGAGGCGTCGGGTAAATTAAAGAAGCCATAACCGCTGCTCCGTCAACTGCCCGTCATCCCCCATTTATTACCATGCCAACGGGCGGAGGGATAAAGCCCCCCATCAAGCAGACAGATCGATCAATGTGACAGGCACATTTCAGGTCTCAAAATCAATCACACTAACAAAGGCAGGTGAACGTGGAGGTGGTTGTTGATTTGGAGGACTACAGCTGTGTGTCTGGATGAGTCAGGAGAAAAGGCCTAAACATACCCTCTGTTGTCCTGAGCCAAAGACTCAAACTTTATCTAACTTTCAATACTGTGGGTCAATGCATGGATCTCTGTTCCATTATTTAATTTGACTGTAGTGTCTCCATTAATCAGTCTAGTGTTGTTGTTTCTTGATCCCACAATTTGTTTGGAGTTTTAGTTCAGATAGTGCATGGAGCTGGATAATTCATTGCCGAAGATGCTGTGTCAGTGGTCGAAGAACCACCATAGGCAGATTTTAAACTCACACATCAAAGTTTTTATTTAACATACAGACCGGGCTCTGGTGCTGGACACAGCGTGAGAGTGCGGCTCCATGAGAAACATGATGAAACGGAGGCAGCGCTGAACAGAGAAGGGGTGGGAAGCGAGACAGCGCGAGGAGGGGGTTAGATGATAAGAGTGGGAAGAACTGATAGAGAGGAAGAAACCGTGTAGAGAAAGAAAATGATTAAAAACAGCAATCACCCGTCGGAGACTGATAAACCAACCAGTCGTTAATTGGAAGCGTGCAACTCGTGGGGATATGGTTGGATTAGGTTCACTTCTTCCCTTGCTCGCTTTCTTCTCTTTCCTCCTCCATGGACTTAAATGTCTGGAAGACACATTTCATTATCAACAGTTACAATTATTACAATTAATGTAATATTTATTTTTACAACCAATGGAGACACTTTTATAGAGTTCTTCCTTTGCTACTGTACATCTGAAGCAAACTTGGGGAGACAAAATACCATTTGTTAGGGAAGAAAATGAAAAAGGAAGAGAGTCGGAGATGGAGAGACAAAGAGCGGTGAGGTAGTAGCTGTTTTTGAGTGATCTAGGCTTTTGGGGCATATAGGAGATGGGAGATGGGTGGTGGTCCATAAACAAAGGGCTGACAGCCAACCCATCACCCCGGCAGGTCTGGCTTGTGCTGCCTAGATAAAGCAGGGCTGCTGCCTGCTGTATCAACACCATCCATCATCCATCTTTGCCTGCTCGCCCCGCTCATCCGCCCTCATTTCAGCCCTCTCACTCCCTACACCTGCCCCTCTGCCAGCTGTGTGTGCGCCTTTACCCATCAGCGCTTTCACACAACTTTCAATACAGCAACGATAACTATCTGCATTTCTGATTGTCATTATCCCTCATTATATATTGACCTAGTTTATAAACTTTTACAGTTTAAATCTTTGGTGAACAGATGTGCTCTTGATACAACTGTCCATCTGAGCTGTAGTTCCTTGGATTGTTAGCTTTTTGTCCACTCTTTTGATCTGACATGGTGGGGTGTGTGGTCTTTAGTGAATTATGCATTTCAAACTCAACTTTATAAGGATGAGCATTAATCATTGATATGTCCACCATCGTCTGTGCCTTTATCTGTTGCCGCTCAGCAAAGTCAACGGACACAGACAAGTGAAATGAAAGGCATTGTTTTCTCTTTATTTCGTTTTTGATTATTTGAGAACTATTCAGGTTTGATGTATTTTGCTCGTCAAATCATACAAAGCAGGGGTCTGACTGAGCTTTGGCAAAAAAGCACCCTCCAAAACTAGCCTGACAAAATATTAAACCATGATTTAGGAATTTTAGCCCCCTCAAAATGACCCTTCAGGCCACCATTGTTCCCTCGTCAATTTGGTTTTTGTACGAGCATCTCCTTCCTTTCTTTGTTGCTCATGGGGAATGGAAATTATGCAAATGGCGATGAGCACTCTGAAGAAAAAATGTTGACATCTCCCATCCTTGCTGCCCCCTAAATACACACACATCATGCACACACCATTCAGCGAGCTCTCTTTTGGCCCAGTTTGGTGGGTCTGTCTCTTTTGGCTGTCTCTCAAGCATAGTTTAACAATTGCAGCCATATTGCCTGTGCCCCATCCTTTCTTCTATCCATTCTGGCCCATTTGAGTCAGACTGGACAGGTGCTGAGACAGGAAGACAGAATGCTGTCAGCCATTGTAACAAACAATATTGGGTTATCTAACTATTAAAGAGAATAGAGGAAGTAAAAGTTGTCTTGTGTTTGAAGAAAAACGTGCTTTGATTAGCCGCCTCCATCAATGCCACCTCTTCACATATTCACATTTTAAATACATGGAAGACTGGAGGCCTGTGATTGTAACAATGCAGAATGAACGAGGATTTCTGCTTCAAAGACGGTGACATTTAGTAATGGTGCAGAGGAAACTTTGTAGATGCAGTTTTTTATTTCCTCAATGCTTCATTCAGTTCCACCAATCAGAGGGGAATTAAGAGATAGAGAAGAGACCTGGAGACTGAGCAGAGCAGGACGGCTGGGGAAATGGCTCAACTAGAGGATGAATTAAAATGAATAAAAGCCAAGAAATGGGAAAATGGGCTATCACTTGTGCAGCATAATGAACAAAGTGCAGATATCACTGTTCCTCTGTGCCAGGGGCCATGAGGCTCTACGTTCTCACACTAGTAGAACAAATGAGAGCGAACGGAGCCAGAAAGCATAATGATTGTCCATTAGTCTGTCCCTAAACTCTGCTTCCTGTTGTAGCTTTAGGGAAGCAGAGTTTTTGAGCTGTGGGAACCCATCACGTGACCTTGGTGCACCCTTTGAATACCCCCAGCCTGCCCTAATGGGCCCAGACACAACTCCCCGTGTATCCGCTGAGAGTTGAGGACTGAGTCGGGGTTCACTCAGAGGTTTAAAGGCTCTGTGCAAGTCTACAAGCAGACTAAAGTCCAAAAAGAGATCTGGCACTTTAACGTACACAGTCACATGTTGCCAGAAATAGTCATATAGATGTATATGTGAAGGGCTATAATATAATACAATAAAATATTATATCATGTATTACAGTGTAATGTAATAGAACAGAATGTATTTAATACTTTCGCCGTAAGAAAAAAACAGAAAGGTTGCACATTTTGCAACGTTTTGCTTTTTAAAATTACACAGAGGACACATTTAAGTAGTGGTGATACAAGGCTGTGTGCTACTCTGCAATTTAATAATAAACATGCAACTTTCATATATGTTACTGCGACTGTTGTATATGTTGTAAGTGCTGGGCAACATTGACAATATAATATAACTTTAGATGATTTGGCAGTAGACGTCATTTCTACAGAGAAAACTCTTTTTCAGATCTTTAAATCCTTTAAAAAAACATTATTTCAGACTTGTCTTTTATTAAATTGTTCTATTGTCTATATTTCTTTGCTTTCATTGAATTTGTACTTTTAATTTCATTTGTTTAAAATTTTGTTTCATTTTATCGGTGTTCTCCATTTAATTGGTTGTATGTATTTCTGCATTGCAACTTGTTTCTAAATATGCTAATATCTAAATTATTTTCATTATCGATTTAATCTGTAGATCATTTTCTCAATTAATTGAGATAATTTTGTCTACAAAATGTCACAAAATCACAAAGTCACAAAGTCTTGTTTTGATAATAAAAGATAATCAGTTTACAATGACAGTAAATCCTCAATTGGAGAAGCTGTAACCAGAGAATGCTTGAAAAATGACTGAAACTATTAATCGGTTATCAAAACTAATCTAATAATCTATTAATCACTCCATCATTTCAGCTCTTTATATAAAGGAATTATTCTTCATTTTTATTATTTAAGATGTATTCGACCATTGCCGGCAATGTTCAAAATCAATGAGCAAAACAGCTTCATGTCAGTAATGGATTTACAGGATTTTTGCATCATTGTTTTTCATGTAATTCAATGACTTAGCCAAAAGTAGACATTCCCAGCTGTTTATTTTATATACAGTTTAAATAATAAACAGTTTCTTAATTGAATTTCCAGAAAAGGTACTACTGTACAATATGATATAAACTCAGTGGCCACTTTATTAGGTACACCTATACAATCTAATGCAATCCAGTACAACTGTTCTGCCATTAAGTTTACTTTTATGGTGCCATAATGTTCAGTTTTTTCTACACTGTCATAGAGGTGTTAGTTCAATTATATGTTTTATCTCTGAGGTCACAGTTAGTGATGCTGTTTCACTGGACTGCATTATATTCAGAGGTGTTTCTAATATTCTGACCCCCTCATGTTGTAAATAGGGAGAGGACAAAAAATTAGAAACACCTCTGAGTATAATGTAGTCCAGTACAACAGCACCACTAACTGTGACCTCAGTGATAAAACATATAATTGAATTTACACAATTCAGGCAAAGTCGACAAAAACTGAACATTATAAACTTAATGAAAGTAGAATTTATAGCAGAGCTGTTGTATTGAATTGCAAATAAAGTGGCCGGTGAGTGTATATCACTTTGGTAATACAAAATTACATATACCATGATGGAAGATTTGATCCTTATTGCCCACCCGTTCACCTGTTAACAGTAAACTACCTCTTTTCTTCACATATACAAGAAACTGACATTTCTTGCATCTTTAAGAACTCAACTTTTATCTGTTAAAGAAAATAATGTTCTCTATAAACACAGAATATTTGTACAGCCTGATGTATTCCACAACTTTTCTTGAGTGAATCCCCCTCATAGACATGACAAATGAGCACCATCATCTCTTCATGATGAGCTCATAACTGCATACCCTCTGCTCTAATGATGATGATGATCTCCAGTCACGCGTGGCCAAAGAAAGAGCGTGCTGCGTTTAAGACCCCTGCACTCACCATCGTGTCCATTAACCCCCATGACTCACCCGTTGACACCAGCCGCACCCCAGTCTAATGTTCACACATCAAACAGCCTTGATCGACACTCTCAGTCTATGTGGTTACACACGATCGGATGTGACATAAGCAGAGCGTGAGTGGGCAAGTGGTGTCTGAACGTGTGTGTGAGAAAGAGAGAGAAAGGAAAAGGGCTTCATGATATTAGTGCTGAGGAATGTGATGTGTTGGAGGTCATGTGAAACACCGCTGGCACTCCGAATAACCTTCAGGAAGGCTATCACGACATGACCCGGAAGTAGTCAGGTCATGTGTCAGGGCAAAAGGCTCGTCTCTGTTGACAGCACCCTTTCCAATCTATACACAACTCTCACTCCTCAACCTCCTGGGAACCGTACTCCCTGGCTGCTCAGTTTAAAGGGCTCTGTCCACACAGGAAAAGGCATGTTGATGTGACTGACCAAAGCATAGAGAGCCATTGTTGGCAGTTATCAAGGAGCTTGAAGGAGCCATTTTCTAGGGGTGTGAGCTGAGAGAAAAACTTGCCCCAGGAAGTGCTGTGGTGGACTAATGGAAACCACATCTCGATGTATCACACTGGTCAAACCCCCTGTGGTTTACAATTTTCATCCCAGACAGGGAAAGGTGTCCCTGGCTTGAACCACGTGGAGCATTGATCAATCTCCGAGGGTCTAAGAATAGAGAGGGGATGGAGAAGGGGAGGCAAGGGGTGGAGGAAGGGTTGATGTAAAAGTCACGGAGTTCAAGTTGCATGTTAAACAAACAGCAGGGCCTTTTGAATGGCTGGAGCCTGAGGTTTGCGCAAGTTAAGTAAATTAATGTAAATTTGCAGAAGTAACCTAATTTTCAGAGAAAACAAATGGCGAAATTTTAATTGAGCACAATAGTGGTCAACTCACCAGGCAGAATGGGGAAAATGAAGCGAGACTGATGGAAAGACTAATGGTTTGTGCTGGCTGCTGCCACAGCAATTATCACTGCCCTTTACTTTGTTAAAGAGGGCCGAGCAAACTCAATAAAACACTCTTGTGCAGTGGAGATCATAAGGAAGAGTGCAGTACCCCATTATTATTTCAGTTCAGATGAGTGTCTAAAAATAATGCATGATAGTGTATGCAAATAAAAATGCAAAATAATATAAAGACTTAGTGAAAGCCTTCACCTTAAGAGCAGCGGGGGCCCTGCTCGGAGTACTGCAGCTCCTGAACGGGACTCATTCTTCAAACTGAGTGATGGACAAGGTGGAAATCTGCTGCATAAGCTCTTGTCTTGTCTACAATTTATTAATGTGTAGATCTGATTCTTATTTATGATGTGTGAGCATCATCGGTGAAAAGCATTTGTGTCGAGCCCACAACTGAACCTATGAAGCTACATACTGTATCTCGGAGTTGTTAATTGGCTTATGTTTTATGGAATGTATGTCATCATGATTTCTGAAACTGCTGAAACTATGAGATGATTAATCAGTTAGTCAATCAAGAGAAAATTAATCAAGAGCTCATTAAGTCATTTATCAAGCAAAAAGGTGAAAGATTCACTGGTTGCAGCTTCTCAGATGTGTGGATTTGATGCTTTTCTCTGTTTATATTGTTGTACATGAACACATTTGGGTTTACGTCTGTTTATTCAGACAAAACAAGAAATTTGAAGTCGTCACTTTGAGATTTAGAAACGTGTGCACTTTTCACTTAATTTTGAACTTTTGTTTTAGACAAAACAATGTTTTGATCATTTGAATCTTTTTTTGCATTATCTTGCAAACCTCATCAGACTTTAAAAACTGACACATAAGTCCTCATTATTATTCAGCTGACCTTTGCAGCTGTAACTTGCGCTGTTTCTTTTATCTTGTCATATTTATAGTGTATTACATCGTACCCACATTAAGAACAAATATTAGCTAGTGTAGTGTTATTCTTTGAAAATAAACGAGTAAAATGAATTGACTTGAAACCATTAAAATATTAGGTTGAAAGCTTAATAAATCATGTTATTAATGTGTATGTCATGTTATTAAACTGTAGTTAAACAACTTAAATGTTGTGTGTGTGGTGTGCTCTTTTTTTCCCTTTTCCTTGATATTATAAAAGGAGAAGCCTTATTTAAACAAACCCACTGCACGTCATTTGCACAGCTTTTTAACAAAGTCAGAACAGCTCAACTTGTCAGTGTGTGCACGTCTGTGTGCAGCATTAGTGTGTGTGTGCATGCACTCTAATGTGTGTTTTAATGTTTTAACATATGCAACCCCTTATAAACAGTGTTTTATGCAAACAGTGGCAGAGCTCCCATCAGATAAGGCTCCAGAACAGGAGAAGGAGACTGCCTTGTGAGGGAGAGAGGGGTGGAGGAGAGATAGAATGAGTGAGGGGTGAAAGCGGAGGCAATGTGAGAAATGAGCGCAAAACATAGTGGCCAAGAAAATGTCTCTTTTGAACATTTTGAGACGGCTAAATAAATAGCAAAACATTTGTCTGAGGAACTTTTGTGGCATTTTGTTCGACCTTTCAACATTTTAGCATAAGATTTCCCTGACCTTGTTTCAGTATTTTAGCTACAACTGATAGCAACTTCAGCAACAGCTTTACAAAACACAGAAGGTTTAAAGGAATAAAAAGCACAATTTACTCAATTTGGTCGCAGTTCAGAAAGAGAACTGTGTAGCTTTAGCCCTTCACACTGGGGTTTTTTTTCCCCCCACATGTGGACTTGGTGATATCAGCTGTCCAATGCAGTCCAGAGTGTATCTGGGTTTTAGGTGTTTTTCGGCGTAATCTGCTGTAAACGTTGTGTGTGTGTATCTGATGGTAAGACACAGCATGGCATTGGTCACTTTATCATTGCTAATGTAATCTCTTGCTCCCCTCTACTTCCTCTACCAATACAACATAAAAAACTGCTGCCTGATAGAGAAAAATATAACACAACAACTTGGCCTAGTCGCTCGAGCCATCAGTCCCCTTATCTTCTATCTCTCTCTCTTTCGGGTGCTCACTCTCTTTTACTTGTCAGCAGAGGAGAGAAAAATGTCTCCAGTCCCCTCTGAGTTTTGATGTGCGTCTTGCCTTCCGTTTTAACTTTCTCAGCATTTCTCCTCTCCTATATTATGATTTTCCTCTGTTTTTGAAGATTGAGGAAGCAGTGTGGTGTTGACTGAACTACTACTATGCCCTAGATCAGCTAAATCTCTCATTTTGAACACCCCCCGCCAATTTCTGTCACTCCGGGAGACAAATGTGCATCTCGTGTTCATTCCCCCTTCTCCCTGTGCCCACTGGCTCCCTGAAACTCAGTTCCTTTCGCCTTTGAAGTGCTGCGTGCAGAATGGAGATTCTTTGCATGGTAAATTTGCCCAGTTGCCCGCAGCGTATCCATTACACAAGTTTAAAGAATGCTTCGGAGTCGTTTTGGAAGGGCCCTTTTTTCTCACTTCACAACCAATTTCTCTGTGTTTTGAACTTCGGTAGTCATGAGCCATGTAATCTGTAAATTGGGCCCTTTCTTCCAAGCTTGCGCTCCACCATCGAGCAGCGTTTGATGTGCAATTATTTTGCTCATTACAAGTTAATTTTATTGTTATAGTTTGCAAATGTTTCTCGGGGTCATGATGTTAAAAGTTTCTGAAGAAGTAAGAAAGAGGGAGAATTAGCGAGTCGAGCGCACATCGCGGCGGCACGGAGAGCTCATTTGAGATGCCAGAGCTGGCTATCTCTAGGCTCACTTTCAAGCCTTTTAGAAACAACCTGCTGGGTGGTTTGAATAGCTAAGGAGAAGTTGATCTGGGATTTAGTGTGGAAAAGGGATCCAAGGCCCTTTATCTGCTGTAAAAGGTTGGGAAAATGGAGATTTGTCGTGTTTGTTAGAACGGAACCATAATCTCTTCCACAGAGAAATCTTAGCAGTATGGGAATCATATATCCCATTTATTTAGCCTTCTGTCGCCATTCTCTCTCCGCACACATCTTGGCAACCTGGAGTGATTATGCATGTTTGCAGACATGCTGTTGATATGAGAAGGGAGAGATGATGAAGAAGAAAATCTGTGCTTTTTTTTTCTGAAATACCAGATTTGAGTGGCTTGCTAATTTCACGTAGAAGAGGATCAACACATTAATTATGTTTGGCTCGTGAACAAAGCAATTTTTTTGGAGCTGCTAAATGTCATTGTTAGAGCTTGGCAGTACAGCTCTGAACATCATATAAACCACGCCGCTAAGCATTAAATTCATGTCACTGAATTATGCTGTCATGGTTTTTTTTCTATTTCAATAACTGCTAAATCCATTGATTGAAATAAGATTGGATTTTACAGTGGCATTTTACTTTTGTATTATTTCATTTTATGACACCCCGAATCATTTGGCAAAACACTGTTATTGTTTTGCCTTTCTTGGCTTAAATAAAGACAGCTGGTTTAGTTTTCGTGCTGTTTTGTGTGTGTGATCCAGCCACCCTAACTCAAATACATTTATAATTACCCTTTAGCTGTGGGACAGAATAACCAACACACACGTGCCCAAATGGTTTGTACACTCTCCTTTTCATCTGAGGAAGAGATAGCGCTGTGTGCTCTTTCTTTTACCTCTCTTTCATTTCTCCCCGTCTCATGGCAAAGGCACATTCTGTTGGACTGTGTTCTTTAATACCATCAACGCTAAATAAACTTTGTTGACAACAATAGCTGCTGGCAAAGCGCCCCCACAAACAAAGGAGAGCCAACAGGTTCAAAGGCAATGCATCACTCTGCTTCTGACTCGTCATTATTCATCCTTCTGTCTTTACCTCTCATCCCCCATTCTTTTCTATTTGCGCGTGTGTGTGTGTTTTCTTTGTGGCTCTTTGTCTGTTAAACTGCTACATGGTCTGGATACTGAGGCTTATTAGCTGTTCAGTTTAATTAAAAAAGGCCATTCATATGAAAATGTGAGTCCGATAGCGATTGCTGTCCCCAGCAGCTTTCTCCTGTTACTTTTAATTAGACACCCGCTTGATTGACATCAAGCCCACTGGCTGGCTGAAGCCTAGTGTTGTGTGTACGAGTGTGTGAGAGAGAAAGAGCGTGTGCTCACTTAGTGTCTGTGTACGTGTGTTGAGCGCGTGCAGGCATTTTCTGCGCAAAACATATGCTCAGGCGTGCACAAATACCAGCTCTAAGGTCATTAAAGCATTACAGCGGAGAGACTGTACATCAAAGTTCACTTTGTCGTCATGAGGTAATTATCCGCACAGCAGCACAGAGCCCGGCTGCCCACCTTGTCACTCATGTCCACCGGGTCACGTCGAACAATGAACAGTAACCTTGTGATTATGAACAGGGTCCGCAGTGTTACTGTGTTCAGTCGCACCAGCACCACCCGCCATGCTGATGGAAAAGGTGATGAGCTACTTTTCTCTTTCTATTTGTCCTCTCTCTCTTCATTCGCTCTCTCTCTCTCCCTCTGTCTCTGAAGAGAAGTGGCTCTCTTCATCTGTTTTCAGTGCACGCTCCAGCTCTCGCTACCTTATTATTATACTGTCAGCGGCACGTGCCTGGCTGATAGATGTGCCTCTCAACTGTTTACTACAAGCAGATGATTTAACTAAGGCTCTGTGTTCAACTTGACCTCTCCTCTTTTCTTCTTCTAAAACAAGATGACTTCATCTGTTGTTTACGACGACTCCATTTTATGGGAGCAGGCAGAGGAATAAGCTGGCTACAATGGTTGATGGTGGTGTTTTAAGATGAAGGTGTATGTGTGTGTGTGTGTTAAAGTGGAAATTGAGGAGGTCCATGTATGTGTGCATTTTCCCCCCTCACGTCTCTGTTATCGCAGGGCGGATTGCGTGCAGTGCAGACCTCCTTTTGTGCAGCTTTTATTTCCAAACACAACAACAGCTCATGTATGTTGGAGTAACAGTGCACCGATTCCTTCGATGGCTCCAGCTGAATGTAGCCCAGAGTAGCAGCCTGTTTCATGTTAAGGGCTAAGTAAGGCCCACCTCCACGCAGACTGGAGTCTCCAGCAGAAATGGCCCATCAGAAGTCACTGCTCTGTAAAGTTGTGTTCCTTTCCCCGTGTTTTGTTTTGATTTGCCGGACGTTTGGGAATGATTTGGGAGAAGGGCCTGATGGCGGCAGGGATACCAGAGTCAGACGTGCACGGTGGACCTGAAATGTTGTTCCAATTACTGCCTTCATTATGGGTTTGTCATCCGCTGTTTAGACGCACGGCGGCCCGCATTTCATGCTGTGGCAGGAGAGGCCCCTTGTTGTTTTTTCATGTAGTTTGATATCCGCTGCAGGCGAGTGCAGCTCAGAGTGTGGAGACAGCCACAGATAGGGGGCACTCTAAGGAAAAATGTGAATGAACTGAAACTACAGAGGGACAAAATTAAATGTTTTTTATAGTCGTGTCATCATTGTTGGTGTCGTTTTTGATCCGTTTAACATTTGAAATCTTAGGCTTTCATTATCATCATGTTTTAAATCAAAATTTAATATGCATTATGTTAGCCTTTCATTTCACCCATCTGTGAAATAAAAATGACTTAAAGTTGTTTCGTTTTGCCTCAGAAGAGCTCCATTTAAATGTCCACAGACCTCTCCATTTTGTTACTCTGTTACACGGTGTTCTCTCCTTCCTCTCAGACAGATTAAATCACTTGTGTTACTCGGAAATGCTCCAAGCAATAAGGCAGAATGGAGCACGTACAAAAGAGCCTAACATGGTTTGAAAGAGCAAGACAGAGAGTGAAATGGAGGGGAGTGTGTTGATGTAACATATCATTGTGGCGACTCTCCTGAGTTAACACCATTAGCCAACCAGTGCGAGAGTCCAGCTGTCTCCCTGAGCCGCCGAGGTGAGTTACCTGGGCTGACTTACCTGTCCTCCCAATGCCCCCCAGGATACAGTGTTTCAGCCAGGCCCCGTGTCCTCCCCTCTCCACAGCACTTAGCAGTGATTAACCCCGGATTCGGCCGGCCCACCTGCCATCTGACTACCATTACAGCCCTGCTTATCTGCCTCTCCATCTCCCTACAATAGGGCTGGGGCCTGGGCAAGGCTGGGGGATCGGGCTGGGGAAGGCTGCCTGCTCTGTTTAATAATAAATCATTAGCTAAATACTTTTGTCCATTTGTGTCATGTTACATGTACTTCAATTTTCTGCTCTGTCTCTGTCCATCACCCCCCTCCCGCTCTTTCCCTCTCTCGTCACCACCGCCGTCTGCTGCCACCGTTCATCCAGAGCCGCTGCCAGTGTCTGTCCGCCAGACTTCTCCTTCCTGTTGTTTTTTCCTGTTCTCTCTCTCTGTCTCTAATAGTCCTGACTGACTATACATCTAACTGATTCATATCAAAGCAAAAGTTGATAATCTTTCTTCACATAAGCAGCCACATAATTGTATGAATCCTAAGCTCTGACCTGGTGGAAAGAAAAAAGTTTGTGAGGCTTTTGAGATGTCAGAAAAAAACAAAATCGATTTTCCACTCTGGGTTGATCATTCCATTATGTTGAGTGTTAATCCAAGCGGACGTACGGCTTCATGTTTTGTGCCTGTTTCTCAGAATGGCTACATTCTGAATGGCACCATCTGAATTGGCCTGTTTTGGCTGCTACCGTGTCAAAACCATCCATTCAGACATATCACTAACATTTATGCTCTACTGTACACTTTTTTTTTGTCTGTTTCACCATAAAAGGACACCGCAGAGGTATAATGACTGCAGAGGATTTGTGTCAGAGAGGTTTCACAACACACACAAACACACACACACGCATATGCTTGACACCAGCATGGGCAATCTGGACAGCGAGGAGGAGATAAGTCTGTTGGTTCATCTAACTTGTATAAAGTGATTATGGACATACTGAGGCCACCATATTTAGACTTCTTGACGCCCCTTCCTCAGTCACCCCCTGGTCCGACTGTTGTAATCTAATTTTCCGCTGACAGAGGCCGTGGAGATCCTTGGGTCACGGTGCAAGTCCCTCCAGCCCCCCACCCCACCCTTCCCTGTGCCCTCACGCTCTAACTAAGAAGTCGCCATGCAGCAGACAGCACACATTAGATCTGTCTACCACTACGCCAGCTAACCCACCCGATCCATAACCTCGCACTGCCTCGGTAATCAGAGCGAGAGATTAGAGAAAAAGACGGCAAAAAGGAATTGCATTTATCCTCCTATCCGCTTTTTGTTGTTCCTATCATTGCTCAGCACCTTACAATACCTGTCAGAGTCCCCGCCAGAGTGAAAGATGAACTGTATATTGCATATAAATTTAAACCTGTCAGAGATCATTTAGGAGGATAAAATCGGGGATGAAGGAAGTGTGGAAGGTGCCTGCTGTGTTGGAGCTGAGAGAGGAGGCCACACCTGGGGAGGTCATGCTCCTTGTTGACCTTCAGTGTGTCACCGACCTGACTCACCCTCAGTTTCACTATACATCACTCTGCCTGTCAGCACTTGCATATGGCCTCCACTGCTACCGTTATCTGCAGTGGAGAGCAGTTGGGCTCTTTAACTTGATTCGCGCGTTGAGGGATTTATCTCAATCGTTTGACTGTCGCAGTAAAACGCTGATGTCAATATCTGGCATACACAACTCATAGGAAATGTTTGTTTCCTGTGAGCTGTCTTAACCTCATGCGGCCTTCAAAAATCCAGGCGGATGTGAAATTTTTATTTCTGTCTAAAGTGAGCTATTACTGTTTTCCGATTTCTATGTTGATGCTGACTATTTTTTCATTCAGCATCTTGTACTGTAGTCCCCTCTCTCTCTCTCTCTCCCTCTCTCTCTCTGTTTCTATCCCTCTCTCTCCCTCCCGCTCTCCTCCAGGCTGTAGCATAGCCAGTAGCTGATAGGCATCTCCTCTGGAGTCTGCTGTAGTCTGCCCCGGCTTCAGACAAAGTGCCTCCATCAGACCAGTGAGGCTCCCTGGGAACCTAGCAGCAGACCCCCTGGCCCCACCACCAGTCTGTGTGTGTGTGTGTGTGTGTGTGGATGGATGACGAGGGCTCAGACTGGAACCTTTGTGTTGTGGTCCCGGTGTTGCAAATGGGTTTTGTAAACTGGGAGATATGGAGATGTGTAGCGACCATGATATGTAGGCAACAGCATGAATGCCTGGTTTATTCTGTGTGTTCATCTGGAAGCAGCACAGCATACTATTACTGACTATTCGTTATATATGTTTGTATTCATGCGGTTGTGTTGTAGTCCATGTGATGGAGCCATATCAAGATTGACTGTTTCTCTGAGACACTGAAGCACACACACACACACACACACACACACACACACACACATACATACATGCAACACACACACTTCATAAGTCATGCTCCCACTTCAAATCTGCACTTGGCATCAGGGAACACTTGGGAATGCTTGGCTTTTTGACTTTCATCATAACTAGAAAGAGAGGGACCAAATGGACAAAAACAAAAACCAAAGGAGGAAATCAGAAGAAGTGCTTTTATCAGGGGCCCAGTGTTCAGGGCCTGACACACACGTACGCTCAGACACACACACACACACATACTCTTCCTGTACCTGACCCCCATGTGACCCCCATAACTTTCCAACATTTAAAAATGCAGTCAAGGAGGCTATTCTCCCACTGGAGTTCATTCATGTGTGTGTGTGTGCGTGCGTGCATTCTTCTTAGGCTATCGCCACCATCACTTGACAAGAATTATATAATTGCAGCCTGTGATCTCATTTGCCTCAAAGAGCATTTTGAAGTCTCCTTTCCTCTTTTGCTCTTTTTGTTTCCTCTGTGTCCCACTTGTTTTAATGTTAAAATGACTCACATTAAATCACCCGTTCTCCCCCGCTCCGTTATGCCATGCTGCAACGCATTAGCTCCTCTGCTCACTGTTTGTGGAAACTTTTATAGGTTTAGGGAGTATGTCTGAGTAGAGTGTTTCTATTGTGTAGATGTGCGCTGGTATAGAGCGGGGCGAAACACTTCAGTTGACGGCATCCACCTTTTTAATTATTCAGCAGCAGTAATGACAATGAAAACTCAGTTACAGAAATTCATTTTTAATACAAGAAACAAGAAAAACGCAGTGGCTGATAGATCACTTGAATATTTATTTTTTTCCCAGTATTTCAGGTTACTACATCAAATTGTTATTTGTTGTGATGATGAAAAACTGAAGTGGATTTGGAGTGGAGATTAGAGATTTTATTGTAATTAATGTAATACCTGGTAGTTTTTAGAAAATTAGACTTTCTGATAAATTACACAGTTTTAAATGAGTGTGTATCTATTATATTATTTATCATAATGTTAATTCATTATTTAATATCTTTTCTCTGTCTTCAGAATTGCTTCCCAGTTTCAGTTTTGTGGAGGTTGTCAGTCATATTTTCAATATGAAAAAAAAATCAAATAACAGTGATGACGGTTCTTTTTAAATAGCATAATTTTCCAATAATCAATTTAGATATTAAAAGTCATAGTTAATGCTCAAACAGAGGACTTCATTTTTCTCTTCCTGTTCCTCTTTTACAATACTAGTTGCCCGTTACTAATTAAGCAGCTAATGACGCTGTGCTTTGACTCTCTGGATACTATATACTATAAAGCCACGCTAAACTTAAAAACTTAATCTTTCCATCTTGTGTAATTCCTCCCTCTAACTCCACATCTCTGCAGCTGCAGCCCCATCCATTGTCAATAGAGGGCAGAAGTGATCTGCAGAGGCTCGACTTTATATGAAGGGAGACGGAGACTTACAGAGACTGTTTATATGTGTACAAGTGTGTGTGTGCAGCCATGTCAGTGTGCATGTGTGCTCATCTGCCCGTGTGTTTAGGTTTTGATAGATGTGCTTGTTTATGCCTTTGATGACTGTCTGTATATCACTTGTCCAGCTGCTGTGGCTGGTAAAGATCCCTTAACAGAAACAATATTAACCCACAATAATACCATACAAATATAACAACAAAAAACATGAAAACACTCTACTATACTATAACTAGACTATAACTGGAATTAAGGCTCTACTGGCAGAGATTTTAAAACAATCGCAGAGCACCATCATGCCCCTACAAACTAATTATTTATTAAATACGTATGAAGACACACTGTATGCTTCTTAAGGGTGTATTCTTACTTTTCTCCATGTTTTGCACAGTGTGTTTTTCCTCTGACGTGTGGCATACATAAGCTAATGTGTTAAAGGTAACACTTGTGTCCAGCATACTGACTGTCCACATAATTTCTTTCCCTCCTTTAACAGTTTAATGAAAAAGGAAATGTCTGTCTTTCTTTCTGCTCCCATAAATCAAATAGCTTCGAATGTATGGAAGAGTTAAAGAGCAGTTCCTCCCCCC
>NTHP01000127.1:54284-68603 GCA_003416845.1 Oplegnathus fasciatus
GGGGGGGGCAATGAGGGCAATGAGAAATGCCCTGAGATTGACAGCTTTGATGGACAGAGCAGAACAGAGGCCTGAATGGTGCAACATTGCCACTGTGTTTTTAATGTGTGCATATATGTGTGTGTGTGTGTGTGTGTGGGTGTGTATGTGTTACCTCATTTCCCCTGAGTCCACTGCCCATCCCATGGACCCAGTGGGAAAGGGTGGAGTAGAGGGCTGTTTGTTTGTGAGTCTGTGTGTGTGTATGTGTGAGAGAGAGAGGGAGAAAGAGTGCAGGGATACAGATGGAGCTATTTTCTAACTGTACCAAAGGGCTCCAAGCAGCCGCAACAGTGGCTGCAGCTTATAAATACATTCATACACACAATAGTTCCAATAGTGGGAGAGAGGAAGTGCACTGAGCAGTGTACAGACCATTACCACAGCCTTATTTAACTTATTTAATAACCGTAGCTGCCGGTAGACATCAGTAAATTTGTTTGCTTCCTCGTCCTTAAGATGCAGCTTTGTCACTGATTATCTGAGAGACAGATCCACGTTTGACTGATCAGTAGATTGACTGTTCACTTTACCTGTTAATTACTGTCACTGTCCTTCCTTGTCCTCTGGTTTGAGCAGCCTTCCTTGCACTAGTCTGCCACTCTTCTTCATGTATTCATTTACCAGGGTCCATTAAAGTTGGGCTCCCCCAGGGCAAGTAAAAACCTCATTTAGCACAGCCTGCTCAGCCAAGACGGGAAACGCCAGACCCCCTCAGCCCTAACTGGATTAGGAACCAGCCAACGGATGGGCTGCAGGACAGAACTCCCTGGTCCAACCACTTAAGACCACACCACACCAAAACAGAGCAGTGGGATGTGAGGGGACCAGGTGGAATGGTAACTTTTCCATAGAAGGAAAGTGAGTTAGTAATTTACCACTGGTTACCGCCAACTCATACATCACCCTGGAGTTCATGTATATAATATTTGGTATCTCTTCTAGGACTTATAGTAAAAATTATGTTCTCTATTTCATAATTTTTGTTTTGTTCCCTCTTTTCATCCTTTTTCAATATAAGGTGGGCAGAGACACCTTGTGTGTGATTGTGCACTATAAATAACTGCTACTGAGAAAACTTAGAACCCCTTAAAACTTGGTCTCAGTTCTTACATATTTCTCTATTACATGAAACATGACGAAATAAGCTGCAGTCAAAGTTAAAGTTAGAAGAAAACATCAGCACTCTATAACTCGGCTTATCTGACCCTTGACAGTGGCCTTACAACGTAAGCGAACGACCCCACAACTGTCAGATCAGATTCTGATTCAAATGTTGCTAAATCCTGATTGGTGCACAGAAGTATGTGACATCATTCCCACTGGGCCCCACCCATTTCAAACCAGTGAAACCAGCGTAGAAAAAAATCACAAATACAGAAATCTTTAATATGAAATAACCAAAACTGTTCCAAATCTGGCAGAACATTGTACGTTCATGTAGGACCCCATTGTTCATATCAAGAAGCTGATCGAGAAAATAGGTTCTCTGGGCCTTAAAAGGTTTTTAGTTAACTATTTAAAAAAAACTTTTTTTTGATGGAAAAAAGACACAAAAACCCATAATTGTGACATTGCAAGACAAGCTGGTTTAATGGCAAATGATTTCTGGGAAGTGCAGTACAACAAGACCACAGAAATGAGCACCTGGAGCACCGAGTACCCCCCCACACACACACCCCCAAGATTTACAAGCCTCTATTTTTGTTCTTCACATTGTTCTTCCCCGTAGACAAAAGAAATAACAGTAACAAAATTTATAGTCATTTCAAATAAGTTTTTCTCTTTTAGCTGATAAGATTTTTAGATAAAAAGTTTTGAAATACAACAAAAAGCCTGTGTCATTCCTGCTGCACTTTACTTTCCGGTAGTCACATTTCAGTTTTAATTCTGTCAGTTTGTAATTTGGTAAAAATTTGTTTGTACATAATAATTCTGTATTGACATGTAATGAAAACCATGGTAATACATAATATACTGACAAGGATTTATTTAGTAGTATTTAGTACCAGCAGATACATTTTACATACAATAAAATGACGGGAATAAAGCCATTTGAAGGTGTCAGGTTAAGTGTTTGAATGATCACTGTCATAAACAGACTGGTATGTAAGCTCTCGTCTCTTCGTCCCAGCCCTCCCTCCCTACCTCTCTTATCTGGCTCTCTCTTGTGTCACATTTTAAGACTATTCTTGGATGATTTACATGTCTTTTCTAAACAGGCAGACAAAGATCACAGATCTCCCCAGCACAACCCCTAACACCATTATCTCCCTGTTAGATATTAGTCACACGGGACATTAAAGTGTTTTATTACATGGAAAGAAATTTGGTTTGTTTTTATCCACAATGATTCATTTGTTATTGCTGTTAGTCATCTGAACGTGTGCTATTGGTTTCAGAAGATGAACTAATTTAAACTATCTGACTTTTTTTTTCTCAAAGTGCACCTGAGGTTTTCATTTTTGTTGGGTTAGCTACACAGTAAAAGCACCGCACTGCTCCTCTGATTGGCCTTTTTGAGTGAGTGAGGGGGACGGGAGTTAAAACAAGGTCAGGGCAGTGCAGAAATGTAAGAATATGGCTTTTAAAGCGAGGTTTTGAGGAGGTAAAGGTGCGGTTAAGAGTTTGAGACAGAGACAGGGTGGGACGCTCCTCAGAGATCACAGCATACCAAGAGAGAGCAAGACAGAGATGGAGGGAGGGAGGGAGGGAGGGCGGAAGGCACGTTTGAGTCCTACACTAACAAAAAAGTTTGATCTATCAGACGCAGTAATTCACTACAATAAAATTAAACACTGTTTCATCTCCCTTCCCCTCGCTTTCCTTTTAGTTTGATACCTAAATCAATCTCCCCGTTTCCCTGCTGAGCTCTGACGTTCTTTTAGAGGTCAACAGCCTACAAATTTATGTACAGTTTACATTAGGGTCCTTGAACGTCTGGTTGATGAAATTCAGATAGTTGAATTTATGTTACTGATTATTGAACTCAATTATCTTGCAAAATCAAATCCTATAAAATGAATTATCTAATGTTGCTAGTTTATTACCAAGTAAAAGCAGCTCAGCCCACAACAACATGGAACCTTGGTTGACAGTTGTGGGTGCTTCCTCATTGTTGCCATGCACTATTGGTCAATTTGAATCAATTTGAAAGAACACATCGTTGCACACCCAAATACATCAGCCATGCCAACACCAGACTGGCCTTACAAACACTACCGTTAGAGATAATACCCAAGGGATCCCAGAGGACAGAGTGACTGTGGGCGGGGGAGAAGATGGGGGTGAAAAAGGGGGAAATGGGGAGAATAGGATGGGTAAAAAAAAAAGGAGAGCCCAGAGAAAGTCATTGAGTATCAGGGGAGTTGTATGGATCCGTTATGGTGTAGCTATAATTAAGAGGGACAAACAGAATGTGTAGAGGGAGTACAGCAGGGTGTAAATGCATTAGGGTCCCCTGACCACAGCCTGCTGGGATCAATAAGTCTTCATTCACATCAGGCTGGACAGGAGCTGTCCAGCTCACTGAGTGCTGAGCCTCACTTTCTGCAGCATTAAGTCAGACTCAGGCTAAGACTGCAGGGAGTCGGTTAAACGATGCAGAAAAATGTGAAGTATTATGTATTGAGATATGATTGATATGATTCGCTGTGCATGCAGCTCACTGGAGGAATTTCATGTCAGACACCTGTTGAAGGCAGCAAAGAGCAGAAGAGGAAAAGACAGAGGAACCAGCAGGGGAAGATAATAAAATAAAAGTGATCAGACAAGAGCGAAGGAAAACGGGAGCCCACATTGAGGACATGATGACAGGCAGAGGGAGGAGCACAGATAACCTTGCTGGCTTAAAAGCTTCCTCCGGAGCCTAATCAGGCGTCCCAATTACAAAGACGAGCCCCCCCCGATAAACGGCATTATTAATTAAAAGGCTCCAATTGAATCTGTGTCTGATGGACGAGCCTGGGGACGATTAGCTACAAGACCTGACAGAGCTTATTTCTGCATGATGGAGTCTGTTGATAAAGGAAGGAGACAAGTCAACACACCGATACAATGTCATACACACTGAGTGGTGGACAAACACACTGATAAACCATTCACTTAAATACTAATACTCTGTGTGATACCTGATATCACAAATGTCATCAATATCAAAATACATAATAGGGAAGTTTCTGTTTTCACTCATCACCACAGAGGTCAGTGGTAGTTACACAACAGTACAGTGTTTTTGGTTTTTTTAAGATTACTTTTTGGCCACTTTTTCTTCTTTTGACAGCTGACAGTAGAGATAAACATGAGACACGGGGAAAGAGAACAAGGAAGATGACATGCAAGGTCCCCAGTCAGAATCACACTGGGGACATTGCAAATACATGGTCTGCGTCTTAGACAGTTTGGCCTCACGGACGGCCCCAGCACAGCTTTTTTAAACTTATTTCATCTGTCATCTGTCATCTCCAAAGTTCCTCGTTGTGTGCCAAGATACACATCATACAAACGTCTAAACTCTGTCACGTCATTTCATAGATTCCTTCATGATAATACAATACGAACAGATGTTTCCTACGTGTATCCAACATGAAAGAAAAGTCCTTAAAGTGCACAGAAAAACAAAAATTTGGATATTTACAATTCCATGACAACTGGGTAAACTAACTCTACTGAAGAAAGTCATGTGTTACAATCGAAAGCTTTAGAACAGCGACTGAATGGACCTTCTGGTGGGATTGTTAGCTAGTAGCTAAAATATGTTAAATGTAACTTCCCTGCTAAATCCAAGCAGTCATGTCTCAATAATCTGACACATCTGAAGGCACTGATGCATTGAAGTATCGGTACCTGTTTCAGAATGTTATTGAATGTTTTTCATTTATAATTATTTTGTGAAAAAGAAAAAAATGCTTTTCGTTATTTTTGCCATTGAATTCTTTCTACTTTTGAAGCAGCAGATAAATGCCTCTGGTGAGAACCTGCATCAGAATAGATGTTTGTAGACATGAGGACTTAAACTGACGACCAAGACTGTCGTTCTACTCACATTATCTTTTATTATTATTCTAACCGTGTGTATAATGGAAATAAGACCAGGACGTTTATCTGTTACAAAGCCTGATATGTTGTGTTATAATGTCATCATTAAACCAAGCTAAAAAACACACAAACGAGAAGCTGTCATATTTGATAATATGAGATTACCAGTGATAGTATGTAACTAAGTGCATTTAGTTAAGTACTGTACTTTCCATTTTATGCTGCTTTATGCTTGTGCTCCACGACATCTCAGAGGGAAATATTGTACTTTTTACTTCACTACGTTTATCTGACAGCTGTAGTTAGAATTTATTTTGTAGATTAATATTTTACATACAAAGCATTCAGTCTGATCACCTTAAATAAGTAAAATATCATCTTAAATTAATAACATATGACCTTTTACATTCAGTCGCACATACTCAGTAATAATAATCTTATAATATAACACATAATAATGTATCACTCCATTTCTCTGCCCTCTGAGTGCTTTTACTGATACTTTAGGTACATTTTGCTGATAATATTTACACCTTCATGGTATAAACAATCTTAAAACAGGTTTCTCACAATATTTTATGATTAATAGACATAATGGCTAATAGATTTTCAACAACAGACCCATCTCACGACCTTTATCACATGTTATTGACCCCGTGGCCAATTGTTGTTTAACGTCTTCATTTTATACCCTCCATTAAAACATTCTCACAGCTAGGTTGCACCTCTCCGGGTGAAAGTTTTGCGGTAGCTGTTTATGGGGAGGCATGTAGACAAGGCTTGGCTTGGCTTGGCTTGGCTGGGACGCCCCACCTCTACCCCTCCAGCCCTCCAGGGAGCCCTGGGGGATCAGATAACACCGGGTTCCCAGATCAGGGTCAGATTGACAGTTGAGTGCCTGAGGAAGAGTGATGGGTTTGGGATTGAGATTGGGAGGAGGGTCCCTCATACTGGAGGGCCCCTAAGGGACCTCCAGAGCCCACAAAATATGTTGACCGTAATGATACAGATTATTTGGCAGGGGAGAAACCACTGATGATCATGATGAATATTATTATTGATATTATTATTATTATTAGTAGTAGTAGTAGTAGTAGTATTAGACTGAGTCTGGATTCAATTGTGCAGCTGAACTGTGGTTTCACTTTTGCTAATTAGTTTGATTGTGTCCAATTGGCTCAAGCTTGTGAATGTGAGCAATAAGGTAGCTGATGAGATTTGAGCTTGACAAGAAATCCGATTGTAATGAAAGTCTCCTGGGACCCTTTCTCTCCTCCTCCTGCTCCATGATTGAACAAGATAGTTAGATAATGAGAGCTTTCCCACATATGTATCAAGCATGGATGCACCAACATGTTATAGGACGGGTCAAAGGGTAGATACAAGGATTTTATCTTAAGAAAACCATTCCAAGTGAGGAGTGAGAATCCCCCCAGGAAAAAAAGAAATAGCCAAATTATCTTTTAAAATGAGACACTAATGGTAGATTGTAATCAGCAGTAAAATGGACAAATTTAGCGCTTGTGTTTGTGTCTTAAGTAAACTTAGAAATTTCCTGCTTACAAGTTGTGGCTTTGTGATAAACTGGTTGTGTTTGGTCATTTGCTCTTGGTTAAAGGCAGAGGTAGCTTTAACTATCTTGTAAAATTCATGTGCATGTCATCTGAGAGGGGATTGTATTCTGTTATATTTAAAATGAAAAAAAAAAGGATATTCAGAGTTGCTAGAAAAGGAGGAGATGCGTTCTCAAGGCCATCGAGGACTGCTCCAGGGTTTCTGACTTAACCAGAGAAATAATGTTGCTGCAGACACAGACTGCGTTATTGTTCTTACCCTGCAGACAACCTTTCACATATTTTCCCTTTTTGGTTGATGCAGCTTTGAGACTCCATGTCTCTGCTAGACACACAGACACAGACACACACTCGATTATATACACATACTCATGCCCCCTTACATCCGTGAACTGACCTATTAACCCAGTACACAGCACCATTTACATTCAGTCACACACACTCAGGTATGATTACACACTCATATATTGCACTATGTAGACAGACAGAGTCATGGATGTGCACACGCTGTTTCCGTTTGCCACACACACAAGCAGAGACGCACGCAGTGTTGGTCAGACAGACTAACTGGCTCTTGGGCTAATTGAGTAGAGTGTGTGGCCCCATGCGGCCCCGGTCTGACCTCTCTGTAGCCAAGGACACCACTGAGCCTCCGCTTTGATACATTTGATACGGTTTAAGTGAGGAATGAAGACCTAAGCCTGTTTACATTTGAACTGGATTAGTGTTGGGGTGACAGAGCAGTAACTAGAGAGAGAGTGAGTGAGAGTGAGAGTTGGGGAAAGCAGAAGTATTGGAGGACAGGAAAAGAGGAATCAATTGCCTTCATCGTAAATCTAACAGGTGGTAGGGCCAGTTTGTCTTTGTTTCATTTGCGTTTCTGTCATCTTTTCATTTAATGTGCAGACCCAAGTTGAGGACGTTGTTTCTTGTTCAGCTTGTCTCTTATAAAAATAAAATTTTTGCGGTGTGTCACTTTATTCTTAGTTTTGTATGGGTGTAAGGCCTACCTACAGGGAGTGTATCCAGCGCAGTAACCCTCTTTGTCAGTGATTTCGTTTACTGTTTATTATGGGTATCGTTCCATTATGTATTAGTAAAATGGGTCCCTGCACATTATTGTAATGGAGTGACTGAGAACAGGAGAAATCTGATATCTCTCTCTCTGTTTCTGTGTGTGTCTTGTTCTTGTTCTTTTTCTCTCTTTCGTCGTCGCCCTCCGCCCCACCCCTCTCCCCTCCCCACGCATCGCCCTCTCCCTTCTCCTGAAGTAATGATTTGATGTTGCTAATGGCTTCCTAAATTTTGTAGAAAGGGCAGAACCAGCGCTGTCTAGAGTTTCAGACATTGGAGGTCTGCCAGACAAGGAGGGAAAGTGAGGGGGGGTGGGGGGGTTCAAGCGAGCTGAGGCTGGGTTGGAGACTGTAGGTAAGGAGGTCGAGTAATGAGTATGGGGATCAACAGGGTGTTATCCTCATAATGGTGTCCTTTCAAGATCTTAATATTTCCTGTTGTTCCGACATCCATACGTCACAAAACGGAGAAATTCCCCAAATAAATCAAAGCGCTTGAAGCCTAAACTGTCCTCTTTCTCAGAAATATTAATGGCAACGGCGTCGTCAAAGGACAAACCATATAAATACTTTTGAAACACTCTGATTCATGACCACCATAAATTAACTTGTCAAATAAAAAAACAAGTAACAAATCCTAGATTTGGCAAGGCTCTAACTACAGTAAGTAAGCGATAACATTTTGCCTCAAGGTGTGTCTGGCCACTGCAGGGACTAACACACATGGACACACAGCCTCAACACTGCCAGTAGAATGGATTCTATTGTTGGACGTTCTACTGCTCATTCAACTTAGCCCACATGAAAGAAGTCAATGGAAGGAGAATGACGAATGAATGTGTTGGTGCTTGTAGTTTACATGCTTGTACGTTTGCTGGTATGTGTGCGTGCGTGCCTGTGTGCGCGTGCACGCGGCAGTGTGTTTGTGTGTGTTTGCTTGTTTGTCACATGATGTCCTGTGGCAATCCCTAACTAACCGTACAGGCGCCAGTAGAAGGAGGGTGGGGGGGTGGGGGGGTGGGAGACAGGCATGAGAGGAGAAGGGAAGAGGAGCTATGGAGCCGTGGAGGGGGGGCACTCTGGCTGACTGCTGTCACATGATGGGCATATAATGAAGCCAAACTACATTCAAACTGTTGAATAACAGCGCAAATGACTCATGACCTGACTTAGGACTGTGTAAACATGGGGCTTCAGTTCAGTCTGCTGAGTAAACCGCCATATCAGAGGATACACTTCTGTCAGCAGTGAGAACAGAATAAATCGACGTGAGCTTAATGTTTACGCCCATTAAAAATCTAATGCACACGGAGAGCCTTAGACGCAGATTTTGGACTTGCAAATGTTCTCACTGTCCTTTGATACTGTGTGTGTGTGTGTGTGTGTGTGTGTGTCGAAACTTGGATCTGCTGCCAGTAGTCAGTATAGAGCCTGTAAAGTATAATGGAGGTATTAAAAATACTTTACCGAGGCAGTGCATTTCATCACTGTCAAATTAAAAATGAAACATTATGCCAAGGTGGTATTTCTGAGCAAAATGCCTAGCTGGCTTGACAGGAGTCCAGAGTCAGTGGACAAAGGATGGACACAAGCGATGGGCACAAAAACGGCAGAAAGGAAACAGAGTGGCTGTGTGTGTGGCTCTTTATCACAGAGGCTTAGTAATGCTGTCATATCTAATAGTCACACTCCATTAATCACGCAGCTTGCATGTGTGACTGGGGCTGCGTGTTGGATGGCAGTGTGTGTGACTCCATGTAGCTGAGGTGGTAGTGTTTACCCAGTGCATAAGCAGTAGTTGGCCGCAGGCCTGGTACGCCTGGCCATGATAGGCCACTGTGAAATGTGGCTGACAGAGGCAGCCTGTTGCCCTCTCCACTGTAATTTTGTGTGTGTGTGTGTGTGTGTGTGTGTGTGTGCGTACTCTGCAGTGTGTCTGTGCATGAGCCTGCGCGCTTGTAAGTGTCTAAATCAATTGTAGGTTTCATTGACTTTACTGCGTAGTAAACTCACCTTCATGTTATTCCTTCCACCGGGTCAGAAAGATGCTTTTCTAATGCAGGGAGGAAGAGTGGTCATGCAGCTAATGGTTGTATAGTTACAGAGGAGAGTGGGAGAGGGAAACAGAGAATGGTAATAGGGTGGGAAAGGGGAAATGAATCAATGGAAGGCCCTGCCATCCAGGCTTATTCAGCAGGCCTCTCTCCCCTCGTCTGTCGTCTATTTTTTCCCCCTCTTTTCGTTCTTGAGCTCTTGATCACTTCTCTTTCCCCTCTCCACTGCATTCCGCACAGTTTTGTCATCCTGCCAAGGAAACGAATCAGAGAGCCCTCTCTCAGCCACCACACTTTTCCTTTGTCTCACTCTGCCTTTCTCTGCCTCTGTCCGCTCGCAGTCCGGCCTGCACTCTACCGTCTCAGCACACTTCACTTTGACAACCCCCCACCAACCCACCCCCCGCCCCGCGTGGCCTATGATGTCACACCGGGAGCAAGGGCTGTTGGGAAGTGACCAGAGGTCGAGCGAGCTCGTGTCCAGCGAGCATTTCTGCCGTCTGAAAGGGTGTCGTAAACTGCTCGTTCTTCCCTTTCAGGAGAGTGCTTCCCTTGTTTGGAGAAAGTGTCTCCTGTTTCAAGAAGTCTCTCCTGCCCTTTTAAAAGTGGCTCCCTGATTCCGTATTTTTCTTCTAAGCTAATTTGATGTGTCTGTATGTGCCAGTTATCATGCCACAGAGCTTGTTATTTGCACCAATAATTGAATGAAGCCGTTTACATCACTGACTTTTAATTAATTTTCATGTGTTGTTTTCTTTTTTCGAGATGATCTCCAGTGAACCATGGCAGTGGTGAAATGTTTTAATCAGACGGGTAAATGGAATAATTCTATCAGTCAATTTGGTCTTGTCTTTATTTTTACATGGATGATTAACCATGTTACCAGTTGTTCAACTGGCAGGCTGGATTAGCTGGATTAGATGCTCTGTATTTGTGTGTGTGCATGCATCAATGCGCGTGTGTCTAATGTGTTTGTGTGAGAGTGTGTGTGTGCGTGATGCCAATTAATGATGGTTTGGGAGGCTAAAAGTCAATCAGAGGCGTAAACGTAGCACAGAGAATGAAACTCGACTTAACCAGAGCCAGAGAGCAGAGATTATACCTGCCCACATGACCTTTGGCCCCTTTTAAGCGTGTTCACTTGTGTTTGTGTCAGGAACAGTGTACACGTATGGAGAAGCTGTGTATGACACTTAAACCCTCTCACCATCGACTCTGTCTACATTCTTTGCAACCTTTAGTGCTGTGAGCAGCTCGGTGGTAAACGTGTCGCTCTGCTGTCTCTTTCCCAGCTCTTATCAGGCCAGATAGCCCTCAGATAGACACTCATACCCGCACAGTCAGAGGCTCAGCTAGCCACAGCAGCTGATGGAGCTGATGCGAGGCCGCTATGACGACAAGAGGACAGGGCCTTATCTGTCGTCATGGTAATGGCCATGATGGAATGATGACAATCTGCTCTTGGCTTCGTATTTACTTACAGGACAGCGTCACTGCCAAAATGTCCACCTGTGCAGGCATGTAAGTGAAGCACGATCAGGTGTACTACGACATCCACATGCAAGGAAGCTGCAAATGCAAGTGCGTAAAGTTGTGCGTCCATAGCTGCATTGGGCGCATTTGTCTCGAGCATCTTCTCAACCAGGGAGCCGCCACAGACAAGCAAATGATCACGGTCATGCAGAAACCGCAGGGAAGGGAGTTTATGTCACTGGCCCGTTTATTTGACTCATCGTGCTCTCACCGCGGTGTCTTTTCTTTCCGACAAATATGACAGATGCATATCAAGCTGTGCAGTCTGCTCAGGGGAGATAAGGACCAGTTAGGCGCTGGGGTTGCAACATCCCACTGAGCCAATGAGTGAGCACAACGCCTTTTTCATACCGATCCTCAACAGATAGGCCTGCAGTGCGTGTGTGAGTGTATGCGTGTGTGATGCCCCTGATAATTTCTGTCTCCACTGAATTCTGGCATCTACTGTGTAATGGTTGCAGGTCTGCACACGTCTCCTGTCCTGAAACTGGCTTAAAGTAAAAACAAAAGTTAAATAAGGAGAGACAGTTGGAAAGCAGGTTGTCTCTCCAATGCATGAATGTTAAGGGTATCGATGGAATACACGCTACAGATACAGTCTTCCTGACCTTGCTTATCAAAAATAAGCTAAACTTCTGCTTACTCTTAGAAAAGAATAAAACATTGTTAACAGTAACAGATATCAAAAATGTTCTGTCTTCCTTTTTTATCTGCTGTTTGGATCTAATAGACCTCTTCACATCCACAATTTTGCCCCTTAGAAATGATACTTTCATCTTTCTCATCTCTCTCCAAAATGTCCCTGTGGTCCTTTTAATGGTTTAATCATATTACACTTTTTTTTTTAGATGAAGCACACTGTCTTCCATTGATCATTCCCTCTTCTTAAAACTGGCCTGTGCCTGTGTGTGTTTGCGTCTGCCTATCTGTATTAACCTGACAAGTTTGGGGTAAACAAAGCCAAAATCTTGGATGGAAGATAAACACTGATAAAAGTTGTCTAGGAATGCCCTCACCTCACGCAGTGTTTCTGCATGAGTGACACGATGAGCAGGACTGAAATGAGGTCTGCTCAGCTGGCTCCTTCTGTTAGATTTAGCAGTCGCGTCAGCAGTTCTCTGGTGTGCCTCTGCATACAGGCAAACGTGTCATAAGCACAGCTGTACTCTGCGAACAGGTGATCTAGAAGCAGCTGAATACCTCAATACATTAGGGGTAGCTATGCTTTGTTTTGAAGACAACTTGGTCCATGAGAAGTGAATTCAGGGCAGCCACCGAGCAGCTCTGTCACTTAATCCACCACACAAGCAACCATCGTTAGTCTACAATAGCAAACTGAACAGCTTGGGATTCTGAGAAGGGCACGGCAGGTCTCTGTGGGCTTCTGCTGTCCTCCACAGTCCTCCCGTTCTCTGTCTGGTCATTAGTCCCTGTGGGAGTGTCCAGAGGATCCATCCAGGGGTAGGCACCTGGGTCCCATCCTCTCACTCCTGGCCATGGGCCAAGGTGCCCTCGACTCCCCCACTCATGCCTTTCTCCAGTTACCTGCCAGTGAAAGCGAGTGGAGCGGGGCGGGGGCTGGGAATGGCGAGGGACATTATACGGGTGCGGAAGAGGATGGCAGGTCCAGACGCCCACTCCCCTGAGCCCTCCCAGGCATTAGTACTGTACTTGCCCCCCAGTTTGTCAATGGGAGCCTCCAGATGAATGGGCTCATTTGTCCTCAGACAGTGGAGATGAGTTTGTCTGTCGGAGCAGGTGAGCAGGAGGGCCTCAGCACAGCAGAACACGGCATGAATGAGAGCTGAACACTACCTGTCCCAGGTGAACATCCTGAATGCTCCTTGTCCCAGGTGAGAGGAGACTGACCTCATTTTCAGGGTGAGTCGAGGGAGGGGCGCTCTGCATGTCCACACCCTGCTTCTGACAGCTACTTTTTTTAGCAGATTACACCCTCGGCTGCCGTAGAAAAGAATGTGTGAATTGGCCAGAGTGGGGAAAACGCTCAGATGACTGATGCCAATTCATAATGGTTTTAGTTTGAATTGCAGCAACTTCATGTGATTAGGGGAGCCGAATGGTGTTAGGGTTTTGTGTCCGCCTCATTTCAGCAGGGATTGTGTGCGAACAGAAGAACCCAGATACATTAGCATGGCAGTAACATCCCCGTCAGCAGAGTGAGGCATGTTAGAGAGGGGATAATCATCTGGGAGTACAACATAGCAGCCACAAAGACCTGTAACTCCATGCACTCATAACCCTCTTTCGCTATTACTACACTCTACTCAGAAACCTTTTTAAAACCACAAACTGTGGCAATGAGGTCTATCTCCAGCCACCGATGAATGATACGAAACACTCTCCCTGTTTCTTTCCCTCTTTCACTTCTCTACTTTCATATTAACAAGCTATCCCATTGATGCAGGTTATAAATTCAGAAAATAGTCTTTCTGAGGGTAAAAACACATTTTCAAATTAAGTCGACATTTATTTGACAAGTTTTACTACTACAAAATATTTTGCAAAATACATGGCGGTTATAGGCACACAAAATGTAAACCATTCATCTCAAGTAAGCCTAAAGATATATTGAACACTAAAGGTTAGCTTTGTCATATGGTTAGCTCTCGTGTTCTAACATAATCTGTGAGTTTCATATAGGAAAGATGCTCAATCGCCCAAATAATTAACAAATATATAACAAATCCAGTGGTAGACTGATTTTAGTAGTGGGTGCTCTGCATACAGGATGTTACCCTGCCGAGAACTACACTTAAATACTGTACAAACCTAGTATCCCTTGTAATCAATCTCTTTTTACTGTCTTTGTCAGACCTCTATGGTCCTAATTGTTCCTAATAGTACAACATAAGTATTTCCTGTTTGAACTTCTCACTTCCTGTTTTTCATTTTTTCACTGCTTTGAAAAGCCATGTCCCCAGTCAAGCTTGGTATGCAGCTGTAACTAGTACAGCAGCTTTTCAAAGTTGGGCCAGAAGTGCAAAAAAA
>NTHP01000127.1:74160-101156 GCA_003416845.1 Oplegnathus fasciatus
CCTCCCCCCCCAAAAAAACCCCCGCACTTGAGTGCAGCGTTTTTTCCAGGCTACTTACATTGTGCAGTTTGAAGTAAAGGCCGCAGGCGTTACACACCGGGTCTCCGTTCCCGTTGCGTCTCCACAGGGTGGTGGTGGTGGTCTGGCAGTTTGCACAGCAGGTGCCTGCACGTCTAGCAGCGGACTGAAGGGAGCAGAGAAAATACATCATGAATAAACGAGCCATTTGTGGAGAGGTCAGCGCGGACACTGGGCCGCGCAACACCACAGTAAAGCTTCTTTAGACACCAACACAGGGCTAATCATTGACCTGTTGTGTTATTAAAGCCACAGTACAAAATCAACAAGAGACTGAAAGTTTTTTTCTTTAAATTAAACGGCAGCACGTGGGTTTTCATGAAGCTTCAACTCTGACCGCAGAACCATGTCCAGAAGAGCATCAAAAGAAGCGACACACAGACTGGAAAAAATTACTTAACTCTTCTATTAAATCAATTGCATGTATGCAGACCGCTACAACTATGATCACATTTTCAAATTTTGTGCAATAAGACATGTTTTTTTTTCTTCTAGAGGATGCCTGATTCTGTACACGCCTCGTAATTATCATATTTAATGAATTAAAAATAAGTATGCTGGTATTAACGGGTTATAGCCTAATGCAGGCCTTGTGTAAGCCCTCTATTCATCCTGATCCAGGGAAACTGGGCTACAAGTCGTGTAAGACCCGGTGTCCTGCCTGGCAACGTGCTCCTGCGTCCATTGCAGATCAATTCTTCACACATAATAAGAAACATTAGCTTTACATGCGAGACCCCTCCGGCTCTTTGGTGCGCAGGCAGCATCCAGCTTTTTCTTTTAATTAATTTCAGGTGGACTCGTTGCTGTTGACCTGGAGAGCAACAATCACTCTGGCCGTTTTTATTCGACACAAAACATGTAGCCTATGTTTTTTTGTTTTTTTTTAAATGAACCCGACGCTGCGCGCGAGGACGGTACCACTGGCCACCGAGAGTGACAAACAAGAGAAAGAACATAAATCCATTTATTTTCCAGTCCCCTCCCCATCGCGCTCTGTCTCTTCACACATAAGCGGCTCCTCCAGTGTTGTGATAATCTCTTTACAGTATATGTCAGTCTGGCCATAGAGAATGCAGCGCGCTGGTTGAAGGCGGAAACAGCCGGGAGCCTGACTTCCTTATCTGGGCCGGGCAGATATCCGGATAGGAAACAACTGGATGCCCCTTTGAACACAACTCTGAAAAACACTTGAGCTGAAAATGCAAAAGCTGCAGCCACACGGGCCGACCCAGTGGAAAATGTAATGGACTTTTCACGAGGAGGAGCGACGTGGAGGTGGTCAAGGAGCAGCACGAAAAAATATAATATATATCAGAATATTTAATACTTTAGTGTGTTTAAAAAGAGCCCATATCTTTGCTGATCGTCTGATAGCAAATTTATTCGCAAGTGAAATTACCACCTAATGTTAATGAAGACCATTAGACCCGGACTACAGCCCCCACAATCATAATTAGCCTGGTGAATGAGAAAGCCCAGACCCCTTTTTTATTAAAGTTAAAAGGTTATACCAGCTCTGAAATAATAAACGAATTACATTTTTGGTGTTAAAGCCTGTAATTAATTCGTAATAATTTTGACACTATTATTATTATTTGTAAGTGTGTTGCTCCTTATTTATTTAAACCACTAATACTTATTAAGCTTGTGCTCAAAATGCTTATCTTTATTTCTACTAAACAATAAAAAGAATTGACTATTGACCGAAATTTTTAATTTAAACAACCCTATTTTTATTTGTGGCTATTTCTGAATTTTCTAGACCACAAAGTGCCTGGATCTGTTTGTTTATTGACAAAGCAACCGCTTCAGTAAAAAAAGAAACATAAAACTCTCATTTCTGCTCAGCAATAAAGGAGTCAGGAGTTACTGTAAAATACCAAGCCTTAAAAATGATCAATTAAAGGTTATAAAAAGATAGAGAGTAGGCTTCTTAGAAAAATAGAAACATAGAATAAAAGATAATTAAAATACATGGATTTCTAAATTGATTTGAAAGCCATAAAATAAATAAATGATGGCCCAGAGAAATGTGTCCAGCTTCAGTAGGGTTAATGTCAGAAGTGGCTGTGCAACTCTGGAGCAGTGGTACATCCATAACAAGAACGTTATATGTCCACGCTGCTTTTCATTTACTCAAGCATGGTGTTAACTAAAGCAGCATGGGCATTGGTATCAGTAACAGTATCAGAAGTACCAGCAATAATGATAGCAGGAACAATGGCAATAGTAGCAGTATTGTAACAGGCCATGAAGGCGGATCATCAGGGGGTGAGAGGGACAAACAATTCCAGGAAGATCATAGGGAAAATATAACTTTCCTGGAATTGTGCTGCCGACATCTGCTTTGTGCTCATATTTGGGTGCCGTCTCTCAGAGTAAAGCGATGGAGGGAGAAGCAGGACTCACCAGTCTACGTTTGGGCTTGATAAGTGGTCGGTTCTGGCCGTTCATCTTGTGGTACAGTCCACAGGCGTTGCACAGGTAGTGGCCGGTACCATCCCGTCGCCACAGAGGGGTGGAGGTGGCACCGCAGTTTACACATTCACGGCCCTCTGCATATAGTTCAAGAGGAGGAGACAGGAAGAAATTTTATATAATTAAAAAGTTCACCCTCTGTCAGAAGCAACACGTAGCAGCTGTCCAGCCCAACGTCGGCAGCTATACACGGTGTTAGTCAAGCCTAGATAAACCTGTAATATGAAGAATCAAAATCTGTCTCATGATGGAGACAATGTCCATATCAGAGTGCAGGTGTACCAAGTGTGCGTGGCTGTCATGGACACAGACACCTCTATGTAAACTGATCCAGAGTGGGGAGGCCAGAGACAGCCAGAACATGTCCAGAGGTGTCCAACAAGAAGAATGAGACACACCATCAAATTAGGACTACATTATTCATCAGCTCAGTGGGCACCCGTGAGAGGAAACATAAGTGTGTGGTGGTGGTATTAAATGTGCCGGACAGTGTTGCAGTCTTTGATGAAAAGCTTGCAGAGCAATTAATAATATAGAAATGGCGTTCAATCCAATATTAATATGTTGAAGTTAAGTTCTTGAACGCTGACTGAATGTGAAGCAGGCTTCCTGTGCATTCTTGTGCTCTTCTATATAAAAAACCTGCTTTTTTAGTTATTCCCACATGCTCTCCTCTCCCTTTCAGGTTTGACTGACTTCAAACAGCCTGTTGCTAAACCGACCGATTCATTTAATTCAGGTATCCCTCTCTCCCTAGAGCATCATCTCATTATTCCTGTTATAATGCCAGCGACACCCACAGTCCCACCCTCGCTCTACAATGGAATCTGACCTGAACAAAAAGCTACGTTCCTTTTGAAATGCATCTCGGCTGTTTTTTTGTACCTCCCTTCGCTTCCTCTTAAGGGTTTCGCAAGTCCGGCAACCACATTAAAGCAGGTTCATTAACACTTAAAATATTCATCAGCAATGACTGGTGCATGATGCCTTCTGCAATGTTTAGTGTTGAAATAAGACAAGAAAAATGGGAAGCTTCATGTGCAAAGGTGGGGTTGAGAGGAGGAGGAGTTCTGGTTTGAGGCTAGTTCAGCAGGAAGCCACACTACTGTAAGGTATATGTGCTGACAGCTGAAATGTCATTGTGGCATTTTGTACAACAATCAATCACCATTACTGGCACTGGACACCGACTTTGATAGATAAGAGCCTTTTTAATGCTGCAGCTGATATGTTTGTGTTACTGATTCAGGCGCAGTCTGGCCAGCTTCTTTTAAATGTCACCGTGTAACATTTCTCTGCTACAACAGCTCACATTCACTCAGATTATCAGGCAATGAGCATTCCCCAGGTGTATTAAAAAAGCATGGGGACAATTGATGACAATATCGATAATTACACAACTACATTTGGAGCGACTTGTTGTGTCTGTCATTTTTTTGGTCCATTAATTCAAAGTACAACAGCTGGAACAATGTAGGGAAATTACAGACCCATTACCAAGTTGTTTTTCAAATGTCTGCACATTAATGTCAGGCATAAAGTCTAAATACTCCCCTAAATATTACTCATAACACACGCAGTCTATTGAATCAGGTGCTTATCCAGACAGTCAGATAATAGACTGAGTTTTATTATAAACAATCTCACTGGCTTTGAGAATTTTGAGTAAAAGGAAAACCAATTATGTGCATTTTTAATCAGATTACTCAATGCTGTAGTCTCCAAGCTCTGACATGACGCCTATACAGCAACTGCTATTAAATACACTGTCATCTACACATAGAAGCAGGTCTACTGCTGCCTCCACTTCATGTCAGTGCACTGGGCCAAGGCCATGCTTAAAAACACAAACAGCAGGGCTCTGTCGCCTGTGCTTTGTTAGTACTGGGGAGAGCTGTGGGCGGGGTGGAGGTCGTGATTTGTTCACTTGGAGGTATACAGGATATGGCAGGAGCCAGGGCGTCGTGACTCCTTGGTTTTTTAAGTGCAATAAAGGCCACATTTAAAAGAAAACAAGTCTGTGGCACGAAGAAGAAGCCGCTTGACTGTCTGAACACAGACCTAGAATAAATGATTCGATGTCAAATTCTCGTGACAGTTGTAAACATTGTGTTGGTGTTTAATTCTGGGTAAACTATAATTATTGCGTTTATTTGTCGCCAAACCAACACAAAATAAATATATATATGAACAATTGATTAGTTTTATTAGGTATAATCCCACGGTCCTTTCTTTTACGCCACCTCCAGAGACGTTTAATGCTGGACATTTAGTAAATAGTTGACCCCGATTAGTCTGAAGAGTTTCATCTCTAAAGTGAAGCCTGTTAAGTGGATGGCGCTCACAAGTGGCGAGGAGTGCGATGGGACAAAGATAAGACTTGTCAGGGCAGGTTTTGAGAGCAGAGAAGTGTCCGATATGGAAATGAGCCCTCTTTTTGTAAGTGATCCACCAGAGCAGCGAGCCGTGCTTATGAAAGTGGCGTCACGTTAAGAATCAGCTGATGATTAGAAACCAATAAAATGTCAACACACGTGCGTGAATGCCCGCACGCTCGTATAAACGAAATGTGTGACAATAGCAGGCTGTAAAAATATTGTTCCACGCCACAAATGAAATATTTATCTGCTGATAATTGATTGGCTAAACTACAGTGTGTGCCACTTCACTGCTCAGCTGAATAAAGCATAACCATTTAATTAGGCCTTATCTCTGTGATCTGCCATCTGATGTGAGGTACAAACTCAAACACACGTGAGACTCACCTGAGCTCGACCTGGCTTTGCTTTTGCATTTGGGCGTAAAGCTGGAGGAGGACCCGCCGAGCAGGCTGCCGGGGTGGAAGAGACTGCCGCTGTACTCGTGGGGTGTATGCAGAGGGTAGGCCGGGTAGGTCGGGATGGGGTGGTGCGTGGCCGGGCCCTGGCCGTTCATCGAGGCCAGGCCGCTGCGGAGCGGACTACAGCTCTCCATTTTCATGCCGTCCGTCAGCGACACCTGGTACTTGATCGACTCCTTCTCGTCCATCCTGGTCGAGGTGGAGGTCGGAGAGGTAGGGCCGGGGTCCGGGGACACGTCTTTCGGAGGGGTAGGGGGGAAACTGTAGAGGTGCGGGCTGGAGTGGGACGCCGGAGTGAGCGACGACACCGGAGCAGTGCCGGTGCTGCTGCTGCAAGGGTAGCCGGAGCCAGTGGCGTGCAGGCCGGGTTTGCTGAAGTGGCTGACTGCCCATGCGTTATGGTGGTGGGCAGCGGACAGAGCTGCTTTCCCGGGGTCCAGCCAGGGAATACCGGGGCTGTGGATGAGGTGTGGTCGGCAAACCTGGTTCCCAGTGAGGCGAGCTGAAATCCAAAACAATGTGTTTAATTTTAAGACTTCTCTGACACATCAGTCTTGTCACCAGTTTGAACAAAAAGACCTTTAGCTTACCCGTTAAATACTCAGAATTACTCGCGTCCGACATTTAGTTCCAGATGTTGATAAAATACTGATAGTTAATTTAAAATAATAAATTCTTCTCAGCAGTTAATTATCCAGAGTTTTCATTTAAATGACATATCCCCTATTTAAGATAAAGATTATAAAGGTTCACTAAAAAAGACTAAAAGTAGCTCCTCGTCAGGGCAGTATCTTTTCATCGGCTGCAGCTCTCGGACTAAAGATTGTTATTAGTAAATTTGCGGTTTTTATTTTATATCCGGGAAGTGCCTCTCTCTCTCCCTCCAGAAACCCCTGCCCCAACAGAGAGGGGTTAAATGACATACTTCCTTTTCCTCTCGCTGTCATTTGCTAGAAATTCCTTTTATGTTGGTGAATTGGTCCAGAAAAGTCAAGAAGGAGAATTTACTGGTTGCATGAATTGTTGTAGTTTCTGTCCTAAATTAATAGACCTATTCCACAGCCACACACACTCATAATAAACACATAATGCAAGCTCTATTTTGGTAATTGATTAATTATATAAAAAACTTTAATAATGCCCTAATAAAATGTAAATTTTTCAAACATTTTCTTCATTTCTCATTACACTTAAGACGGCGCATCTTACCGTGTGCTTGGCTGTATGTGACCCTTGCCCGGGAGTTGGTGTAGTAGGGGTTCCCTTGAGAGTCCAAGTGGTTCAGAAACATGTCAACCTCGTCCTGGGGCAGTAAAGGCGCCATGGGCTCCATGTAGTTGTGGCTCAGACTGTGGTGGTGAGAGTCCGGGTGCTGGCTGTTCAGCACTGCGTGATGGTGCGCCATCCACCGAGACTGATCGGCCGCTGCGACCTCCATGGCTGAGCTGGCCGTCTGCTTTTCTGCTGAAGGCGTCTCTGTGCGTCGGGCTACTTTTAGGCTACGTTCACCCCCAAGTGGAAGTTAAATCCTCCTCACGATAGTTCCTGAGCTGTGAAAGTCTCGGCTGTGTTTATTTACTTCAGAATTAGAATCCTTAAATAACCCGATCTCCTCCTTTCTGCTCAGTTATACCTGCAATGAGACGAAAACAAATTGTTAATTCATAAACTCCGCGGCCGCTCCACCCTCCTTCCATGCAAAGAAGAAGCATCCTTTATATTTTTATCTAATCAGTTGACACGTGAAATAAGCTTTACATTTAGGCTCCTAATGATTAAAGGTCGAAAGCAAAGTTGTACACAGCTGTCTCACTGCGAAGCATCCCGACTCCGCACAAAGAAAAAAATACAAATGTTTCCTCTGGATACCTGTTGCAATTTCGATCAGCTGACGGCGAATACAGCTTGGACGTGTAAACCTTCTGATCCATGCAGTGCTCAGGCTCATTAATGAGATGTGGCGCAGACTGATGCGGCTGGCGCCAGTAAATTCCCATATCAAGCCACGCGGGGCGGGGCCTCGGCCTGAGCCAATCACAGTCAGCCCCTGCCACAATTGGCTCGCTGCATCCCTGCTCTGCTTCTTTCAATTTCCATTTCCCTGCACCGAAAAACTAAAAGACTTATCAATCAGCAGTGTAATTTCTCGGGGGTCTTTCTCTCTCATGAAGCTCACACTGAATGAGCAATCGGCCGCTGATAATCTGCTTTTTTTAGCGGCAGTTATGAGCCTAAAGACAGACATCTAACATGAAGGGAAATTCAGTCTGCACACTACATGGCTTAGGCTACTATTATGATGATTTTGAAAGAGTAATTTATTATAAGTCTCTTTCACCTGTAAGAATCCATCTACAAAATATTTAGAGAATAAAAATGATCTGAGACACATTTTCAAGACTTTTGAGCGATGTTAAAATGTCGCACCCACTCGCAAAATGTTTTTAAAATTGATGATTGAGCTTTACATTACTAACGATAATTGTAAGTGTTGTTTTTCGCATACTGCTGTTATGTAAATAAACAGCGTTTTCAGCACCTCTAAAACCAACATCGATTTATGACCCCGAAATTGGCCCCATTGTTGGGAGCGCCTAATTGTCTTTAATTAATAGCAGGGCATTCCTTTTGTGAAAACAGTGGTTTTGTCTCGGGGACAGAGCAATCAAACACAGTTTGCATACTAAAGGCGCCTCTTTCTTACTTGGTGGCACCAGGGATGGGCGCGAGGCCTCACCTATGAAAACCAGTCGGGGATCATCAAAGTGTCTCTTAACGCCCTCATTCAAAAATCACAATACAAATCAAAACCCTCAACAGAGGCGCATTGATTTATTTGTATTATCAATATTATTATTTACCTTGAAGGATACAAGCAAGTTTCTGCCAATGTGGATTAAGAAAATAAAAGGCTATTATGGCGTTTAGGCCAAATAAAACAAGGACAACATTTTTTATTCTATTCTAATTGCTGAATTAGCTGCAGAGCGTGCGTAAAATGGTTAGTCCGTGCGCACAAATCCATGCCTGTGCCTATAAGGATATAGGCCTGAGTGCATCGTTGGTGCATGTGTGTGACTGACAGGGAATAATTGGAGGTTTGCTGGGAGCCTAGACTGGCCGCCACGCTGACGCCTGGACCTGACGTCACAGAATCACTGGCGATAGGAGGGGGGGGGGTTCACGTGAAGCTTCTGATACCTGAACATATTCTCCAGGTAGAAGACCCCCTCATAAATCTGATGACACGGTATCCACATGCAGGTCATTAAGGCGACAATCCTGCTCTGATCTGATGTCATACCTGCTGTGTAAATGTGTGTGTGTGTGTCTACGTGTGTGTCAGTCATCAGTCATTAAATCACTGGCACGTTGCCAGGGGCAGTGAGTTGATGAGCCCAGCCCTTTGAGCTTGTCAACTCCTAAAATCAACAAATTAGTGCATGTGGGGGCAGCAGAGGGCCAGCTACCTGAATAACTGACATTCCAGTAAAAAGAAGCACCACAGTTGGCAGGTGGAGTGAGAGCATGCTCACCTTAACATGGTCATCCCTTGTCCATTTTATAAATATTGTATTAAAGTGGACAATAGATCAATCATCAATAATACACTGTTTGGAAGTGTAATAAAAGGAAGCTATTTTATGCTGCAGAATAATTGCTGTCACACATGCTTGAACCTGAAGCGACAACGACTCCCTCTGTTCCAGCATGAGTGGATGACCAGTGATGCTCTTGTACATGAGGCTAGTCGTGAAAGGACTTTTTTTTTTCTTTCTGCGCACTGTTAACATGTCACTATAGCCTGCAGTGGTCAGCCTGCGTTCTGGCCGTGCTATAACCACTGGGCTTTGGAGAGTGGGTCAGGCTTGGGCTAGCTGCTGCAGCATGCCCATTGTTGTTTGCATGTTTGCCAAATGGATTACTCAGCAGGATTTAGCCCTCTGTAATTTATACCTTCATTAATCCCATTTGTATCTGTGCTGGAACAAAAGATGGGAGAGGGTGACGGAGGGTTAGTGGAGAGGGTGGGGTGTGTGGGGGGGGTGCTGTTGCTTTCCTTCTGTCTTTCTCAAGGACACAGCAGTATTGTTTCACCCAGGGATGCTATCCTAGACTGGAGAACACTATCCCTCTCACAACACCTCCTGCACTGGACGAGAACTGTGAGCAACAACTGTATCGCTGTGCAGCCACAGTGGCTAATGAACAACAAGATTATCATTCCGATCCATGCTGTTATTAAATGGGATTGGCTTTATCTACCTGTTTGTTCCCATTGGGCACGGTCATCCATCATTATCCAGAGTGGAGGTGTGTGACTGTGCGAATGTGTGTGTGTGCTTGCTTGCTTCCTGTGTGTGTGTTTGGGGGGGGCTGAAGAGCCACAGTGGGGCTTGTGAAGATAAGCAGAGCCAGAGAGAAGAGAATGACACAAACCAGCTGAAGCATTATTGTCCCCTTTACTCACGGCTAATTAGATCGAGCCAGGGCACTGGGGGGCTTTATAGACACAAGCACCCAGACACAAGACCATATAACTGCTGGAAGAGGGGCCTGGATGCTGCTACGAGAGCAGCACTCACTCCCATTTAAGCAGTTTGAGCTCGGAATAATAACATTTCAGAAAAGGGCAGGACGTAACACACCAACTGCACACTTAACAAAGAGGATTATGGAGCAGAAGATGATTGTTATACGTTTGTAGTCAAAATCTCTTATTGGAGCTATAAATACAGAACAATTAGAAAGTTCTCCATAGAAACTGTTTGATAAAATGTTTCAGAGATGCAGCAGCTCCTCAACAGCAGTGTTAAAATCGTGTTCATTCATTCAGTCATTCATTCATTAAAAATAACTTACTCTCATCGCCTTACCCTACAAATCTATGTGTAGGTTACACTCTGTTCTCACTAACACACAGAGCTTTACACAATTACACCACGTTGTTTGAATCAAACAGCCCATAAAGCCTTGTGCAGACAGCAGCACAGGTGAGAGGGAGAGGGAGGGAGAGAGGGTGGTGTAAAAGGTGCCATGTATTCACTCCAGCTCCTGCATGCCTGTGGAGACCCCAGCCCGCCCCTGTCTCTGCTCCACCTTTGTAGTGATGTGATTGCTCTTTCTGCTGATGAAAGATTTCTGCTCAAGTCATTACACATTTTGAAGCGTGACAATTGAATACTTTTGTCGTCACTAATATCATGCTGATGATACGCTAATCCATTCCGTGATCGAGGGTTGTTGTTTTTTTTTAAATCCAGGAGCAGAACACCTTGCCCACGGCAACATAAAGTGGGCTGCCTTAAAACTGATTATTGATAGTATTTACGTGACCCCGTGAATTCTTCGAAATCTTAGAAATACTGTACATCTGCTAGGCGCAATATTATTATTGGTAGGTGCGTTCATTATTAATTTTGGCTCAATTTTGGACTCATTTTTATTGTTCGCTCATTTAGAAAATAATATAGGTTAGCCTGCTTGAAAAAAAAATTAAAATAAAAGCAGACTGTGCCCGTGAATCTAACAAACAGTAGTACAGCATCTTTACAATGGATGAGGCTGGTTACTGATATGCTTTACACATTTAATTCAATCTTGTGCCGGTTGTCAGATGTTATGGAGGTTTAGTTAATGTCCGAATAGCCGTGACAAACTGAGGCTGAATATGAAGGTGAAAATAAGCTGCAAGTATGAACAAAGCGTAAAACCAGTAAATAGCATTCCTTAACAGCCATGAAAGCAAGAGCTCAAGCATACAGAAAAATAACCTATTATTATTTTTTGCTACAATAATGTTAATAACGATCAGTGATAATATTTTAAACCAATTATTATATCCTGCTTAAAGCTTGGGTAGGTATTATTTTATTTTTTAAACGGCAAAAACATTTCCCAAAGAAAAATGGCAGATATAAAAATATCAATAATCCAGTTACCTGCTGCAGTCTTATATGTGTGGCTGCGCTTTCTGAGTCAAACCAAAGAAAGTGGGTCCATCCGATTCACCGCACAGCTTCGGCGCTTCTCTCCAAAATAAGGGCGCAAAATAAACGACCGACGGGGAAAGGTGTCCGGGCGAGCCCTGCTTTTGTAAAGATGCTGTCGAGACAACGTGGAACAACCGGTTCTCTCCGTCTCATCAGCCGGCAGAGAGCTGTGCGTGTCTGCGCTCGGTGTCTCCCTCCTCTCTCGCTGTATCCAAACCGCTCTGAATATGAGCAAAAACTTCAGTGGCCGTATGAGAGGCTGCAGCAACACAGCAACGTAATGGCACGTCAGCCAGCAGCCTGTCTTCCGGGTCCCGGTTAAATGGACAGAAACTGGCAGCGATAGGTCTACCTGTTCCCAAGAGGTGATCAATAACTTGCCCCTTACAGAGGGTCCCTGCATTTTATCGTTTTATATCAAGAACCCCATATCTAGTCAGCTGCTCAGGGTTGGTTATCAATTAATGCAGGACTGCGTAGGCCTGCAAGCTAAAGGTGGCGACATTAGGACAATTTTAACGCACATCTTTCACTCCTCTAGACATTAAAATAAAATTAAATAACTGCATTTGGTTGAGGACTCCCTGGAGTCTGTCAGGGGCCAGTGGGTGTCCCTGGTCCTCACTTGTCCCAGGTGCAAGATAATGCACGCACAGTGTCATTGTGAGCAGTTTAGAGTTGTGAACGAGCAACTTTCAGCTTGTAGCCAAAAAAAAAGTTTTGTTTTAACTTGGTCAGCGGAGGATAATTAGCAGTGATGTTTGTCCTTCCTGGAGTCAACAAACAGCCCAACAGGCTACACCTTGTTTATATTTGTTTCTCTTGTGCTTTTTCTCAGTTTTATTTTCACTAAATTGTGACAAAGACTGACAGCCTCGGTCCTAATTGACTTCCCCAGATTTTTCTTCATGACTCTCTCCCCCCCGCTCCTCCCCCGCCCCCCTGTGTTAACTGTGTTAAAGAAGAAAAATACGGTCCCCTCCCTCCCTTTTTGTGCTTTATATCCCACACAGTAACAACAACTTTGTAAAACATGCAAAGCCCCTAAAATCTCCTGCACGCGACCTGGGCTCGTGCGCGGCGCTGGAGCCAGGCAGGTGCAAGGGGCGCGAGGACCTCTGCAACTCGGGGCTCGTGCTCCCCAGAGTGCACACGCACAACAAAAAGAAGAGAAAGAAAAGAAAAAAAAAGAAATGTGAAGTCTGACTGAATTAATAACATTTGTTTCAGTGTTTAAAATCACCAGAGCAAAGATGTGAGAGCTCAAAATATCGATCTTTGGCACCTAATGGACGTCAATATGAATAACCTATAAGTGCCTTATGGCTTCTCAACACATTTAGGCCCATAAAGGCTACAAGCAGAGGCTTTTTGAGATGAAAAATCTCTCTTTTTAGAGTTGATCTACGCATGTTGTTGTTGTCTGGGCTGTGAACGAAATGTATTCTTTGAAAAACAACACGATTAGCTTGACTTTTGCTTATTTGGTCTATTTCAGGTTCATTTTTTAGTTCCAACATGTAGACTGTACTCAATATTAATATGATTAGGCTATGCAAACAATGAACTTGAGTCAACATTTATGCCTTTTAAAATTAGGCTAGTAGTTAATTAGAATCTAATTAGTTGAGAATTATAACAATGGTGTCTTTGTGATGAACAATTCACCAGAGCCATCATCAGTTTAACAGATGGGCAAAGAAATAAATAAAAGTTTACACAAATGTTACATCAGCAATTATATTTTAGGCACTGTCGGGGAATAATTACCTGAAAAAATGACAACCACCAAATTTAGTCTATTTATATTATTATTGTTGTTATTATTGTTATTATTATTAGTAGTAGTAGTAGCCTAGTAGTAGTAGTAAAAATATCGATTATTTCTATCAATAAATCAAATTCACAACATTATAGCCTAATGTTATATTTGTGTACTTGCACTTGTTTTGTTAATCAATTTTCTGCTGTGCACGAGACTCGTGTGTGTGTGTGTGTGTATGTGTAGCCTATCTGTGTGTGTGTGCACGGTTTTCGTCAGGCACGATATTATATGCACACTGCATTAGATGCCAGGGCCCTTCTCCCTCTGATTATTACCAGGGGTAATATTTCATCGGCACCACGCAATCTTTGTTCTCTGTGAAGATAATAAATGGCCTAATCGTTATCAGCAAACTGCTGGGGGTGTTAGCACCGACCGAGGCTGGAAGCGGGGTCCAAAGTGCTGCTGAATAAATTGGTGTTCCTTATCTCTCACTCCCAGATTATCGCCGCCTTTTCAAACTTGCACAACAAATACATTCAATGCATCTAATGCATCATTTGTGTGCGTGCGTGTGTGTGTGTGTGTGCGTGTGTATGGAGGGGGGGGGGAGATCCCGCAGGTTGATAGAGACAGATAGGCGCAAGGAATGAGAAATATTTTCACGTTTTACGCGGTGCTGCCAATATAAGCTTTATTTGGCATTAGAGGGGAGTTTTATTGGCCAGAGCATCGGTACACACACTTTACATATCAATACATGCTATATTAAACATACATCACTGTGACATGATGCCTATCTGTCTGATTAGTCCCATTACTGCTCTAGGATGTAGGCTACAACCTTTTTAAATGTAGACCACCTTTTGGAAATTCACATATGTTGTGTGATAAAGCTCATTTTGAATTTTTACAAAATACGACAATATTGTCACACATTTACAAACTTAAAAAACTCACAGTTGATTAAGATATAGCTACATTTTTAAGAAGGGTTTTTTTTATAGTTTTAGGCTATCTCCAGATAACAGCATAAAACACAGATAACGCGATAAGCTCAATTTCCAACTATAATTGTACTTGTGAAAATGATTCCCTTCTAATAAACACATCGAAACATGATAGCACTATCTTCACTTTCACTACAGGCTAAGCCGCTTAACATGCGCCCTTTAAGTTTCCTCTGATTTCGTCTTGTCTGGTCAGCAGGCCCACTTCTCCGCAGAGCACGCGGGCCTCACATTAGGCCTGTGTTATCATTTAAATCACCTGCCGTGGCGTTTGCTTAACTCTCTATATGTGCTGTAATTTAGGACATAAAAGACCTGCTATTTTCTTTAATTGATGTCCGGCGAGTGCAGTTTAATTTAACGAATCACGAGCCGAGCATGGCCCATCGTTCACTTTTCTCATGACTGACCTTTCTTATGTCTTCCAAATTGAATTTATAATTTCAACATGCTGTAAAAAATGCATTGTAAAAATAAAGCTGCAGGCCAAACGTGGCAGGGGAAAAAATGGTTGTACGTCCATAATGCAGTATTTATGAGTGACACTTGTGACAAAAAAAAAAAGAGAGAACATTTTCCAATACACACACAAACACACACACACTCCCCTTTTAATACCGTGGCATCTCCACCGGCCCCGGTGCTCTGATGGTCTCCTAGACAACCGAGATAACGGTGCTGCAGTTTTCCATATCGGTCCCGGAGTCTATTATAGCTCGGGATTAGCTCTCTTTCCGAAAAGGTCATACACAAAGTCACCAAACCTGCGTTTTTTCCACCCCATATGGCCCCCGCGTGAAGGCACATTTATAAACATGCATGTGCCATTTTTATTTAATGCCATTAGACTAATGGCACTGCGCGGTTTCCTGCGCTAAAAAAAAACAACCTAGTAATATAAATGAGCGCCTTCTGAAGAGATGGAAGAGCCCAGTATCCCCAGCACTGAGGCGGAGAGTTTCACACTGCAGGAGAGACGCAGGCAAGTCACGCAGAAGCAAATGTGCTGTCATGTAGCGACCCCTGGCGAGGAGAGGATGCAGTAGCACTAACAAGAGCAGTCCTCTGTGTGTGTGTGTGTGTGTGTGTGTGTGTGTGTGTGTGTGTGTGTGTGTGTGCGCTTCATATATATTTAGGACTATGAGGGATTGAGCAAGTAAGAAATTGTAATAATCAAGCCGCCCAGAGAGGGAGGGAGACTGTTGCACAGCTGGAATGTTCCAGCTGGGATTCCCGGTGGCTGGACAGGAAGTTAGAGGAGCTCTGACAGGAAGTGTGTTCTCAGGGAGGGCCAGCATCGGGTGGAGAGAGAGAGAGAGAGAGAGAGAGAGAGAGGGTGATGTTTCCTGTTGGCTCTCTCCACATGTTTAGACGCCTCGACTCACCCTGTCCGCCTCCCCTCTTTTCTCCGTACACTTCACACCCAACACGAGTACATACCAGCATGCTGATGCTTTCAGCAGCGTCCGCCTGTGCTCACAGTGTTAAATTATAGGAATGCTATTAGAGGACAGTGGTAAGCCAAGACAGTAGATCATGTATGCAGGGCAGGATTGTGTCACAGGATGCAGATGTCACCACATGAAGTGAAACTTCCTGCCCATCAAAGCAGTCAGTGCCAGTTTAATGGACTCGCATTCAGCAGCCCACAACAGAAAAGCGAGTCCATGTTCATGGAAATAAGGCAAGAAAATTTCAAGAGGGAGAGATGGTAGAGGAGAGGAGGAGAGAGCAAGCGGGGAAGGGAGAGTGTAGGTAGAGATGTGATGGAGCGATATGTGGATTGCAAGAGGAAAAATCTCTTTGTCTCTCCTGAGCTCAGTGGACAATCAAAGTTTCCTATCAGCTCTGGAGTAGGGGAAATTGGCTGCCCTGGGAAGGAGAGGGCCACTCTCACAGCCAATGGGAAGTGCCCCTGTCACTCTAATCAGGTCCGATAGAGAAAGTAGGAAACGTGTGTGTGTGTGTGTGTGTGTGTGTGTGTGTGTGTGCATACGCTCAGACAAGAGTGCTTTTTAACAGAGAGCAGCTTTGTTTCGCTCGCCTTCATGTGATCCAAGATGATACAAAGTCTAAAGTAGAGTAAAGACCTTCATCTGCCGCTTATCCTCTGCACTGAGGGACATATATGAGCCACGCGGGTGCGTTTTTTGGCAAAACTTGCCCTGAGAGGCATGACCATCAGTGCTTTGATGGAGCGCCATGTGGCAGAGATCAGTGGGTCTTAGTGGGAGCTGTGGACAGTTGCACACGCGGGCGGCAAGGGAAGAGGATTACTGTCTCATCGATACAAATCCATACAGAGAGGGAGGTTGACATCAATATGCACACAGATATAGGCAGAGGCTTTGAGCAAAAGTGTGCGCGATGTAAACATCTGCACGAGAGCTGCAGTGCGACCGTGGACTTTGATGCTCACCTTTTTTTGTGCCATCCATCTTTCCTGCTCTCCCTCTGTCCCCACCTCCTCCCTGCCAGACAAGAATGCGTCTCTCTGCACCCGGGGCCCAATCCTCTGTTTGAAGTCCCATCTCCATCTTTGCGCTCCCTACGCTGTCCTTCCCTTCCTCCGTCTTTCCGTCTGTCTGACTGTCTCGTCTGTCAACCCCGCTCCTCCCCGCCCCCTGCAGCTGCAACGAGGGCCACAGACGCCTTCATTGTCCTCCTCTTCCTCGCCCTCACGCTTCTGCACCCGGCCAGATCACACCTGCCACCTGCACAGGACGCAGGGCCCCGGGACCTTAGCCGCAGGGCTTTCATCCATCCCTCACCTCGCCCTTCAGAGCCTCTCATCCCCTCATCCTGGCACAACTGTCACTGAGGAATGGCCGGTGCAGAGGGCCAGGGCAGAGCGGGACACAGAGCTGCTGTTGTGAGGATGTGTGTTTTAAGCAGAGCCAGAGGGAATCAACGCAGGTGAGGTGTGTTTGAGAGCGAGTTTTGAGTTTAGATTTGAGTCATATTTCTGCTTTTCGATGACATCCTTTTATGGCTGGGTAGCAGGATTGACTGAATTGAATGAATGTATGTCATGAGGAACGTGGAGCTGAGTGTGTGTGTGTGTGTGTGTGTGTGTGTGTGTGTGTGCATAATAACATGCTGACAGTGAGGGTGGTGGCTCTGTCTCAGTGATTTATGAGAGTGTGCTGTGAAGGGTCTTCTGAGCAGGATATTGTTCCCTGACTGGTGACTTCTGCCTTTCTCTTTATGTGTGTGTGTGTGAGTGTGTGTGTGTGTGGGTGTGTATTATAGAGCGAGAAAGATTAAGAGGGAGAGTACTGCAGGTGAGCCCTCAATGTAATCAATCACCACCACGTCACAAGACCCAGGGCTTGTGGATTACCCCTTCAACTGATACCTAGTTTGACTCCACATTTTTTTGCATATTCATTATTTTTCTGGCAGATAAAGAAAGAACACATTCTGCATCATTACTATACTCCAGGAAAGGAAGATAATAATCAACTCCATGCCTAGGGGGGGGAGACCATGACAGCTCAACCACATGGCCCAACCAGTCCAGCACCCTGCACAAACCTCCTCATCCACCTCAAACACACACTCACACACACGGTTTGCCACATCAGGATACAGTGCTGCACATGAATTCCGGTTTAAACAGTATTCTGCTCGGCTTACACCAACAGATAAACCGCAGTCCTTCTGCGACCGGTAATCACATCCTGGGCCAGGGGACAGGGCTGAAACTGAAGAGACTCAAAGGCCAATCAACCAAACACCAATGCCACACAAGGCAATACCCTGTCAACAGAACGATGTATGGTGACACAAGCCCTAAGGTCCAGCCATTTTCAGTTATGCCCCTTCGTGAACCAGGTAATAGTCTGTATGATACTTGCTAACAGCATCATTCTGACATAAATTCAAAAACTTTTATGTCATTGGAGGGCTCAAATGTGGTGCGATTTTGGGTTAAGTTATGATATTGGATCTTCAAAGGCCTTGTTTCTTCCTCAGGATCTATATTTTATTGTATTGTAAGAATTACACTGAAGAATACACTTAAGAGACAACTAAGGAGTAAAAAAGTTCTTCGCTGAAAGTAAAGAATAGAACACATTTATCAGACTTACTCCTACAGTACTTACAGATGATGATCACATGATTAATCATGTGCGTGCTCTGAGAACAACAGCCAAGCAGAGAGGCAATAGCCTAAAATTCTGCCCTACAAAGCCAAAAGGCAGTAACAACAGAATCAGACTTTTTGACATCTGTTTTTCCATATACAAATATTGTGCCATAGAAGTGTCATTTTTTAAACAAAAAACAAACTGGTGACTGAGAAAGCCTCAGCTAAAGCTAATTTACCCACATTTTCCTGTTTCTTGTAATTGAATAGTCAATTTTGATGCTCCAGCATCTTAGTAATGGAGTTTTTTTGGACGGTAACAAAATCTAATCATAATGGAGAAAAATAGTAACACCACATAAACTAGTCCTGCTGACTAGCCTAGCTTAGCAGAGTAACAGTAGCTGCTGTCTCTGCAGTCTCTGACTCAGGTGGAAGTCATGTGATTTCATGTCATTAATCTTCCTTTAAATCACATATTTAAATATATTTAATAAGAGATCAATTTATTAAACCAGCTCATTTAGTTCAAATGGACAAGAGAGCTGAAGAAACAACAAGAACATATTTTGTAAAATGTGTTTTCTTTATGCCTTTCAGATTGTCCAAACATACAGTGCAGTATGTCAGAGCTATTTTTTAGGTTAGGTAAAGACTGTGACAATGATTACAATCAGGCTAAAAGGGGAGAAAAAATGAAGGTTTTACAACTTATACATCTGTTACAGTTTGGCGAAGAACCTTAAAACTTCAAACCCTTTCTTCTCAACTTCGCTGTTTCTGTAGTTACTGCTGTCTGCTTTTGTAAGGCAGTATTATTATTTTAAGTAACTTTATTAGTGTGATATTGTTTTTTAATATCTCCAGTAGCAACACGAGAACTAAAGAAATTATATATTGATAATAAATCAAATATAAATAGGGAATAATATAATAGAATAATAATAATAGGAAATTGGCTGAATGGAAAGCAGGGAATGCTGCTGGTAGAGGTGGTAGCCACTATTAGACATAACATACAATAAGGGTAATTTAATACTACAATGAGTGTAGACCATGAAAATGCATGGAAGGTGATTTCAAACTAAATCAATGCCAGCCTTATTCTATTCTCCTATAATACTCCTATAATAATCTCCAATAATTCACTCTATAAAACCTCTCAAATCCACAAGTTTTAAATGATTTTTCAGCCCCCAAAGGAGTCCTTCAGTCACGTCAGTCCAACATTCAAACTCACAGAGTGACCTGATAGCATCGTTACTGAGTGGCAAGCAGACGTGAGCTCAGCGGTTTGTCTGACACAGTCCCTGGTGTCGAGGTGGACGTGTGCGCGCAGCAGCAGTCCGCCCGCTGAGCTCTGCTGTGAGAATGAGACTCGGTGGCTCTCCGAACTCTCACTGCTCCAAATCTCCACTCAAGTACAAACACACAAACAAAAATGCCATTGTGTGGCCTTTCACCAGCGCCGAGCATCAGTGCTAACAGACATTGTCTTTGCTTTCCCCCTGCTGTGTATTTTCAGAATGATTATTGTATGGCACATACAATATGTTAACATTATCATTGTGAGGGGAACGGGGCCTGTTATTATGGAGCAGGAAATGACCTGCCAGGACCCCTGGTGACCTCAGAGGGAAAGTGATGACCTCACACTGACCCTTGTGTTTGTCCTGGGCTCCGTCTGTGATCGAGGCAGGTCGGCTGCTCTACTGACTGGAAAGGAGAGGGCGATAGGTGGGGTTACTGTGAAACAAGGAATGCAACAATGTGCTGGAAATTCCCTCCAAGGTGCTGGTTTTAAAAGGAGCACCAGTCATAGTACAAGTGTAGCTGACTTTTATTTTGGGATGTTAGGATGACATTTTTATCTATGTCAGCAGAGTATTCAACGGCATTGAAAGGGTCGGAATGCAGTGTGGTTTTGTTGAAGAGGAAAAAAGTGGTGGTTTTCGACACCAGTGCGCCCTCTTTTGATTAACAAAGGGTACTGCTTCCCCAAAAGAACTAATGCACCAGTCAAAACCATAAATAAACTCTTCATACACCTACTGTGTAATCTAAAAAACATGTCAAATGATGAGAGTTTCTCAAAACTTTATTTTAAATTTGACAGCTTTCCATATCATTGCCCATTTCACAAACATCTGTGTCCCATCTCCCATGTCTTTTCTCGCATACAACCTAATCTCATGTATTCACTAATCTCATGGTCAAAAAAACACCACTTACAAAACAAAACAAAAAAAAAAATCATACAAAATGTAGAAAATATGACTGATGAACATCAACAACAAGCATTTGGGATGACACAGAATCAGAGCTTCAAATTTGTTCAAATATAAATGTCAGTCTGGGGCGAGTAGAAAAAAGTTGTAAGTGCAAAAGAGAGAAGATTGGAAGAGATTTTCATCTTCATACTTAAGAACTAGAGATGATTTAATCTTAGAATACGGTTTATGTGAGTAAAGACATGAGACCGAAAACACTTGGGCCCTTCAGCTATTTGTTTCAAAAAAAAGTCCCATAACCATACATACTTAAGAGGGAAAAAACAAAGTCCAGATTTGAACATGAAAATGAAGTGTCAAGTCTGAGCAAGGTGTGACAAAGTTTAAGTGTAGCTCAACAAACTCTAAAACAGACAAACAAAAAAGCCAAAAGTTGTGACGTAGCTGCTGTAGAGCTGAGCACGCAGTGACCATGAGTTTATCACAAGGCACAAAGGCACAAGTGTTTGGATAAACCCATCACTGCTATAAGATGAGATGTTAACAGTCCATGTCTGGGTTCAAGGATGGTAAAAAATAAAATGTGTAAGCGTTTTTCGTCACATTTAATTTCATTCTCACACATACAAATAGTCGGCTGTGTGTTGGAGCAGGTGTGTGTCTGTTTCTGTGTGCTAGTGTGGCAGGAGTAGTTTAGAGGGCATCCAGCAGACTGTCGATGCGGCTGACGAACTCCTGTCTCTTGCTGGTCAGAGTCTTCTCGCTCTCGATGTAAGCCTCCTTCTTGACCTTACCGGCCACCAGCCGCTCCGCCTCCTGGCAGGAGCGGCACACCAGCTCCTTCACCTGGCCGTCCAGCTTCTGCACCTCCCCGACCTGGGAGCAAAGAGAGCAGAGTGAGCCTCCCTGCACATCCGGATAATTTAACAACAATTTAAACACGTGCCACTCACCTTATCAGCCAAGTCGGAGCCCTCAGCTTTGAGGCGGGCCTGCAGAGAGCTGATCTCGTTGGTGAGAGTGCGGTGGTCGGCCTCCAGAGTCTTCCGGCCGCTGTTGAGCGCCCCGGTGTCGCGGGACTGCTTGTAGCGGTTGACTACCTCGTCCATGTGTCGGTATAGACCCAAGCGCTTGTTGACCAGAGTCAGCACCTGCTCCGTGATGGAGGCCACCTTCATACGCACCTCAGCCGCAGGGTCCTGAACAAAGAAGAAAGACGCAAAAACTGATTTTAAACTGGTTCACAATGCTTAAGAGTGAAGAACTGAGTGAAAATAGAAATGTAGGCGAGGAGGGGAGCATCAGGACAGCAGAAAGCAGGATCCCTTTATAGAAACACATGCATGTTGTCATACCTTTGTGATGGCAAAGTCCAGGCGGACATAGATGATGACAGTGAAGAAGAGGATGTAAAAGGCTCCTACAACCAAGAGAGGCTCCTGTAGCATCAGGATCTTATTGAAGTTATAATGAACCTGGTGATCACAAAAGAGGGCTATTAATTTACATTTGAATACATCACAGCACATAATAAATAAACGCATTAACGTCTGTGCAAAAGCATGTGTCTGACTGAAGGTTTTTGGGGTTTTTTTTGCATTTTATACCTTTATTAGACAGCGGTAATAGAGACATGAGAGAAAATGTGGGGAGAGAAATGGGGGACAACATGCAACAAAGGTCTCCAGCTGTACTACAACCAGGGACATTGCAGTCAGTGGTCTGTGTCTTCACCCATAAGCCACAAGGGTGCCCCTAAAGAAATGTTTTTCCCTAAACTGAAACATGAACTTGAGAGAGCTAAATAATCCAATTTCAAGTGCAGATTCATTAGTTAGTTGATATAAAAAATATTAATAAATTAGTACTCTGGTAATTGATGAATCAAGTCACTTATGAAGTAAAAATACAAAACGTATGCTGGTTAAAGCTTCTCAAATATGAGATACTGCATGCTTTCTCTGTAACATACTGTTGACGCTGTCAGGATACAGTACTGTGAACAATGTATTAGGAAAGTAAAGTGTAGCCATACAGATATTCATAACATGAACAGCACTAAACATCTAAATCCCCACAAGCAGCCCCTAAACACTGATATTCGTAATATCCCACAAACAAAAAGAGGTAATATAAGTAATTAAGTAATTTAAGGTAATAGAAGCTTTCCTGAGCCTTGATCCACAAAGCAAGTTTACTAATTTATCTAGATAGCTTTGCTGAAAAACTCAGAAGCTCCTCAAATCTGGAACAAGGACTGACGTAAAAAGACCTGTTCTTGTTTTTACTCAGCAAAGTTATCCAGATAACTCGGCAAACCTGCTTCTTGGAACAGTCTGTTTGCCCCGAGGATGGCGTTTAGGTAAGAAGACATCATGTCTGCAAGGTTTACATTCTGGCCTGAAGGTGGCACAAGAAGGAAGCTCCCAGTTGTGAAATAATTCAATCAGACTGTAAAATTCTGATTGCTGTAGTGCACAATTACTTTAGAGCATTTAGTGCATAGGAGTTTTTCAACATTTGTCAAAGCTAAAAAAAAAACCTGTCTACAGATCTTCAGGTTATCGTCAATATATCAGGACACATGGTTAATAACACTGTAGTAGCTACATGTAATTTTAGTCAAAGCAATCTGTCATGATATTATAATATAATAGTGCATTTATATGTATATAATATAGCATGCACAAATTCCCGTCCTTTTCTATTCGTCTTACCACAACATCCTGGATGTGATGCTCCACCAGATTGTTCTTAGTGGCAACCAGCACCGGTCGGCCAAAAGTATCCAGATATGTATAATGCAGCTGGTTTGGCATGCGATCAATTTTGTAAGGTGTATCCACGTGGATGTTTCTGATAGGACACGACAGGAAAAATATCGAAAATCAACATCAAGTACTGTAAATATCTCTACTCAACTTAATATACTGTACATTTACTTGCAAACACTGACCTGGCCCCCTCTGGCAGGATGATTTTCACAGTGAGGGAGTCAATGACCTGGTCATCATACACATGGTCAACCAGCCTCATCTTCAGTGCATACTGGTCACCTAGAGGATAAAATGATGTGACACATTAGCAACACACCCTGGGATTCAGTGGTTAGGAAGGATGTGTCTAAATAGGAAGGAATGGGTTCAAATCATGATGACAGCAAGCGTCTGCGTGTATGTTTCCTCTCAGTTCGGAGTGGTCCGTCAGAACAAGTTTTCTCCAGTGTTTGGGTTACCAAAAGTCAACTCACCCAGGGTGTAGAGGTACTCGTAGCTGGGCAAATTGTAGCCAATGATGTAATGGGTCTTCCAGCCTCCGAACAAGGGGAAGCGAGGCCTGACCTCCACCTCCACGGAGTCATCCAAAACCTGCAGATGAGAGGTGGAGATGTTGCCAATCTCATCTCTGTAGTAGACGTCCTGGGCGGAGGCAGGAAGGATAGTCTGTAGAGGAGAAAGCATGTATAGTCATCATCAACATCACCTTAAAGGTAACAACAAGTCAGACGACAGTGGTTTGTGTTTAATACAACACCTTGAAGGATTTGACAGATGAGATGCCACTGTCTGACTGACGCTGATAATCATAACGTGAAAACGGCCCCTTAAGGACAGCTCCTGTGTGCCTCAAGTCGATGGTCTCTTCCACAGCAATGTTACCCCAGTGAGAGACCTCAATGGTCCGAGTGATGCTACTGATGGTGAGGAAGGGCGTGTTGTTTTCGTAATGGATCTTCAGTGTATCCTAGACAGCAGAGAACAAGCACAACACAGAATGTTTTAGAAACATTCTCGCAGCTTCACCTGAAGCTTGTCAAATCTGATCAGACCTGTACCTCGCTGAACGGAGCCACATCACGGAAGGGTCCATACTCGATGATCTCGTCATTCTTGCTGGGGTTACCCAGCTTGGTGTAGCTCTCCACAGTCTTGGAGGCCAGGCGGACACGCGTAGTCTGGCTGCGGGTGGGGTACGGCGAGTACAGGTAGTGGTTCCCCTGAAAGACCACCAGCTGGCGCTCAGCCTGGGTGACGTGTGTGGGGAAGGGCTTCAGGACGTGGCTAAATGTCATCTCCACCTTCGCTTTCAGCTGAGCACCTGCTGCCAGACTGGAGGCCAGCTGCACTTTGTAAAACTGCCCACTGTATGGGAACAGATGAGAGAGAGAGAGGAGCATGGGTAAGATATATTTGCATAATGATGTTAATGCTGCTGCTGCAGAATATCAGCTGCTCAGGGACTACAAAATGTTATATTTTCAGGAATTCATTTTTGGTTTCTTGAAAAGATTCATAAGAGAAGGAGTGGTTTTATGACTTTACATTGTACATGGAAAATGCTGCCAAAATGATTAATTAATAAGTCAGTATGTTTTACAATAAAACCCATTTGTTTTCATATTCACTCAGTTAGCTGCCACCATAATAAAAAAAAAGTTATGTGATGTGTTTCCATCACTTTAGTTGTTTAAACAGTTTGAGAATCCAGTTAGATGACAATATAAGAGTCTGATCTATTACCTTTGGCCCTGAATTGTTGTCTGTTGGAGTTCAAGAGTGCCATCCTCCTCCTCATCACCCTTCACCTGTGGAAACATGGTGGTTTGAGCACACTCTCTTTGAAATGAAAACATGTACAAGCAAAATGCAGGATAAGTGACAGGATTATAATGCAATGGATAATAGCTCCTTAAAGGAACCATGTGTAGCTTATTATTCTGTCTAAAAACGTTGCATTGATACAGTTTCATTCATAGTGGAGGGGGCAGGCCTGCGCAGTCACACACGGAAGTGAGCTGTCCAGCGCATACGTGTCATTCAGCCACTGACAGAGCGTGCAGCGCTGCGGAAGTTAACTTCTTATTACCCACATCCTTAGAAATTCACAATGAACTGATCTCATCGAGGCTAATCGGCAGATACATTTCTGCCCACAGCGCATGGGCCGGTCCCTATGCCTTGCACTAAGCAATATACATGTTGAAATAGCAGCTAACTGTGGCTGTTTGACTTCCTAGCTTGCAGAGCTCACTGTCACATAACCCGAGCTAGCAGCTATGCATTCAATGAGCACACTGTAACATCATATGGTAGCATGCTATCAACCTGTGCACTGCTGTCAATTTAACACAGGAAACAGTTAATATGTGAGAGCAGCAGGGTTTTGCACAGCCAGGATGTGTGTAGCCTGCTGTGAAGTGGCTAACAGGCTAAAGCTAGCGAGCCGGTTACAGGCAGGAGGCAGTTGGCGTTGTTCCATTCACTCATGTTTAGCTCACCGAAGCTCCGATGTATGCCAGGTGCGGGGCCAGGTCAGCCTCCACCGCTAATATGAAGCTGTGGACGGCAGAGTGTCCCTGGTTGGACAGCACGATCTCCGCGGTGATCTTGGCCAGATGAGTGCTCAGGTCCACGGTCCTCTTCACCTCCTCGTTCACCAAACCGTCCGCCGAAACCTCCGAGCTCAGAGCGGCCAGAAGCAGCAGGCAAGCGGCGAGAAGTGGCGACTTTCGAGCCATGGTTGGAAAAATTGAAGAGCTGAAATACCAGGATAAGAGCAGGGCAGACTGGGGGTAAATGTAGAGCAGCAAAGAAAGGCCGCCGTGCCGCTCTACATCAGAAAGGATGACGCTTCATTCAGGCCGACGTGATGACGTCACGGCGCGCTCTTCACAACGCGCCGTGCGTCGGAAGCGATTGTGAAATCTGACACTAACAGAAAAACAAAAATCAGTTAAAATGGTTTTTTTCAGATGATAAAACGATTTTAAGAAAACCCGTGAAACGTTTTAGCTCTGGATTTTGGTCCCTGTTGGACTGTCTGACCATGAAATGTGAAAAAGGTAGAGACCTCTCCCGGCCTGCAGTTTACTGTCAATATGTTAATATCACAGGTTTGTATGGTGTTTGACAGACTTCTCATACTGTAAATACATTTTTCTGTGGCATTTATAACTTGTTGTCAAGCCGAAATAGCTCAGTTGGGAGAGCGTTAGACTGAAGATCTAAAGGTCCCTGGTTCGATCCCGGGTTTCGGCAGACGTGCGTGGCTTTTACAACACTCTGGTAAGTGTCTCACAATCCGGATTATGTTGTAAATGCATGGGTTTTATAGTCGGTTGGTAATCCGCCAAAGACGCGTCTGCCAGAGTCACATGACCAGGTTGCTACCAGTAAATGTTTTTGTCCAAGTCTGACTGAAAAAGCTCACAATCAACCAATAAGAATCCAGTTTGTCAGTTTTTATGGCTTCAATCAACATCAGGTTTATTGACAAGTAGGTTTTCACATACAAGGAAATAGCCTCGAGATTTTGGTGCATAACAATAAAATGAAAATGAAAAGAGCTGTACAGTGTCAGGGATACTTATCACATATTAATCAGCTATCCTCTGCTGCACATTGACTGCTGAAGATGGCATCACCTGTAACACTGACACTTGGAAGAGGCCACAATCATTTATATTTTATATATATATATTTATATATTATAAGGGGGTACAAAAA
>NTHP01000127.1:113838-123923 GCA_003416845.1 Oplegnathus fasciatus
AAAAAAAAAAGACTCAAAACGATTAATCGATTATCAAAATAGTTGGCAATTAATTTAATAGTTGACAACTAAATGATTAATCATTCCAGCTCTAATTAAGACTGTGATTATTTAGCTCTTAGGTTGTGGTGGTGTTGCATTGAATTGTACTGTATATAGTTATGTGACTGTATTTAAGGTTACATAACGTAAATTAACAATAAAAAAAATCTATAACCTCACATAATACATCAGGGTAACTTTTCCATTAGAGATTTGATAATATTCGTAACTGTTCTTATTTTTTACTTCTCTTGAAACAGTTTCTGAATCTCACTCAGGCAGGGGAAGATAAAAGTTTCCTCACCTTATCAAAATGCCTCTGGGACAGCAGGACGGGACTCATAGACTGGGGGCTCTTGTTGTAAGAGGGTCGGTATTTGTCCGCATCGCCATCCCTCCAGCGAGGCTGTCTCCGCCGCCCTCCACGGTTTCTGTAGGAGCAGGCTCGGCTAACCTCGTCAGGAGCAAGAGTACACGCAGTCCTCCCACACATTGTGGGGCTAAAACGAGACTTTCCAGGCACCTGAGAAAGAGATTCAACATAGCTAATGTCAGGTTAAGCTAAGAAACGTTGCTTCTACAGTGTTAGCATGTTAGCTAAACTTAATTTAAGGAAACGAAACATGTCTTTTTTAAATGCACCGTTTAAAAGCATTGCTTACCTGTTTTCGAGTGTTATGATATATATCGTAAAGTTGCACTTGTTATGTGTATGGTATTATGTGTGCGTGCAGCATAGACTGTATATACAGTTTATGGAGTGCAGCTATGGCCTGAGTCTTGTGCAGGAACTTGTCTGGGCAGAGGCTGAGGCGCGCACGTGACCCTGACGTACAGCAGCCGGAGCCAAGATGGCGACAGAACCGAGAGAAATATTCAAAACACAAACAAAAACAACATATTCAAATCTTCCACCGTATGAGGTCTACAATATTAACCAAGAAAAAAGTATTTCGATCTTTAATACGCCAGTGATACCACAATAATACCAATACCACAATACAGGATTTTAATTGCACTAAAATTATATAAGTAGCCGGCAGCAGAATGTCAAAAGTAAAAAAAAAGCATCTTATGCAGAGTACATAATTATGTAGGCTGTGGTTTGTTTTGGAGAGTCGGTGCTAACGTTAGTTAAACTAAATAATAATAATAATAAAAAGACTTGTGGCCTGTGGTGGCTTTAAAAATATTCTAAATGTTTTGAGTGTGCTGTGCATAGGCTGATGGGAGTGATCTCAATGGAAAATAGACAATAGCAGGATTTTATTTCTGTTGTTGGGATATGTGTCCAGTTTGGGGGCTCTGTTCAACAGGTAACTGAAGGAAATCAGACTTAGTATCACACCCTACCCGGGGTGTTAGGTACAAACCTGACAGGTGTAGCCAAGCTGTCTCCTGCACAGCAATTTGACCCACTTTATAGTCCACTGCACTTGGAGAGACTGATCTACAAGACCAGCAACCGGAGAAGCGTGACACCTGCAGTTGTTTACAGAGTTTGAATCAACACTTTATTTGTGTAACATTTGTCCGCACTTTTACACTGTATGACTGTTGCGTGTCCTCTGCAGCAGTTTGTGTCTGACCGAACCATGAAGCAGAGCAAAAGAGAAGGTTCCCCTGAAGAATGAGAACTGATGTTAGTATGGAGGCCACCAAGTCCAGGCAGTCTATCCAGCTGGGCCAGGAGGGACACCAGGCTACTGACAGACGCTGCACACCATGCCCAGACAGTGGTGAGAAACAGAAAGCAGCAAATGAAACACTGACCCTGTCTGAACATCCCAAGGACCAGACAAATAATAATCAATCAATCAATCAATCAATCAATAATCAAAGGGTGGCTCCATCAACATAATCCTATATTTTCAACTTTAAACGGATGAGAAAGACATGAAATGCTTATATGTCAAACATCTATATGTTATTTTATGACTTCATATTGTCAAACAAAATTACAGATTGGGCCTTTAATAGGGGAAATTCTGTGTTTTTCTGTTGTAACTTGCTGCTGAGGGACCTATTTCTAAACTGAAATGTGAAAGTAGTGCACAACTTCACACCTCCAGAGGACTTGGCCTTTGCATTCATAGACTCGGCTTATAGATCACAAATGCTGAATTAATCATGAGGTCACACTCAGGACAGGTGGCCAAATGTTTGAACTCAGAGGCCACATATTAAAGTTTTATGACTTTGCTCTTTTTGGCTCCAAGCTGAAGATGTCAAGCCTTAAGCTTTAGTTACATTGTCTTTGTCGTGGTACACCTACTGTGTATACTTATTACATCTATGTGCTGTCTCCTTATTTTTGGTTTATGTTTTTTGTACATTTAGGTGCACATCTTATTCATCAGTGAATCTGTATTTTTAATAGATATATTACAATTGCAAATGCTTTGTTGCGCGTTCCAAGAAAACTCTATCCAAGCATTTGTGAATATCCTCCTTCCTCTACTTCTTCATACAATGGACTACTTGTTGGCATGCTTTTGGTAGGTAAGAACGTTGAAGATGTGGGATGAGAGAACTGATTGATGCCAAACTTATTCACATGGCCCATTGTACTGATCTAAGATGTATGACTGAGTGCTCCTGATGTTACAGTTAATGCAGGAAAAACAGAAGGCCCGTCTAAGGATCAGAAGGTCACAGCTGTGGTCCAGCAATGCAACCAAGATGAAGGCAAAAGCCCGCAAACAAGTAGGTGTACCCTGCAAATCAACAGCCAGTACTCTTGAAACATTAACTCAGCAGCAGTTTGTTATGTTTTTATTTCTATGATTGAGACTGCTCATTCACTTGGTATAGTATCCATCCTTTATATTTTAAAAAGTGTGTGTGTGTGTGTGTGTGTGTGTGTGTGTGTGTGTGTGTGTGTGTACAGCTACACAGGGCAAAGTTCGCCACAGTTTTGTTAGCCTACCTGTTCTCAACCCAGAGAGACTGAGGACAGCCAAAGCCCTCACAGACAAAGCTGTCAAGGTGAACTCGTGTGACTGGATGTATTCAAAACGTTTCCACGGTCACATTCATTTCTAATTGTTCCAAGAGGTCACCCATCACTTCTGTGTCTCCTGTCTGTCCGCTCAGATGCACAAGGTGTTTTCTGTCCAGGGCCCTTACCCCGTCATCAGGGCAGCGTTGAGGGCCAGAGGCTGGGTGGAGCAGCGTATGCGCCGCCCACGCCACCATGCTCGCCAGCGGCACAGCGATGAGGGCAGAGCCAGCTCTAACGATGCTGGCGACAGCGATGACGATGATGGTGAGCTAGATGAAAGCGTGACTGTCTCAGAAATCCTATTCCTATTATTACCTGGTGTGTATATCCCGTCTTTTATTAACATTGCTCCCTCTTCTCAGACAACTCAGACAATGTCGAAAAAGAGCAGGATCCAGATGGACTATATGATCTCATGGTAAAAATTATATTTAAGGTTGTGGGCTAACATGAGGCTAAGGTGAGGCAGGGGGCAAAGCCAGTGAAAGGTTGTTGCTTACATTGATAATCATGGTGGGAATAGTAGTAGGTTCATAGTAGAAAATTCAACAGATTCCCAGATTCAGCTCTCATCCTTCCCCCCCTTCTCACACAGTCTCGCCTGGTGCGGATTGAAACGGTTTATTTCTATTGGACAAACCGTAGAGACGTCATCAACACCAACGGCTTGCTAAAAGAACAGATGACCAATCATTTCGCAAAAGCAGGCAGCTTCACCACCAAGGTTCATTTATATGCTATATGAACATTCGCTGGTCTCCTGTTACGCCCACTATCAATATTGTTTTGTTGGTCAGGTGGGGTTGTGTGTGAACCTGAGGAACCTGCACTGGTTTGATTCAGCTGACCCAGACACCTTCTTCCCCCGCTGTTACAGACTAGGAGCACAGGATGAGAAGCATGCTTTCATTGGTCAGACCTGACTTTATGGTCCATTATATTAAATTACACTCTCACACTAATGTATATACAGCATCCTCATAGAGAAAGCTTTGAATACTGGCCTTTCTGTCTCTGTCCTTTGTGTAGGGGACTACAGGAGGACCGCCTGTACCAGTCTTTTGAAGTACATTGTGGAGAGGGAGCAGGGTGTCCAGGGAGAGGGATCGAGCCACAGCATTCGGGCTGTTCAGGGTACGACCATTTGTCACAATGCTGCGTACTTACTCAGTCTAGCTAATAAAGAGAGACATCACTTTCTTGCTCCCCTATCAGGTCGGAGGAAATGAAGCAAACGGCGATCTAGACCGGTGGTCCTTTCCCGAATGATTGACAGCGCACTCAGAGTATGCCAGGAGTTCCTGGAGAGTCTGGAGCATAGTGACATAGACATAAACCTGGAGACACCACAGACACTTACAAAGGAGGAGTGGGCAGAGTTTATTGACAGTTACTACCTTGTTGTTCAGTGAGTACAGTGTGTGCATGCGAGATAAAAGGACACTGGCAAGCCAAAGTGCTCTTCAGTGTCTCACTTCAGTCCCTTCCTCTCTCTGTGTCCATCGCTCAGTGGCGGAGCAGAGATCGAGAACAGCGATCATTTTGTGACCTGCTGCAAAGCCATGCTACAGAGGCTGGTGGAGGTCAGTCCACAGCTGGACATAGATGGCATACACAACATCTGGATCATCAAACCTGGAGCTAAGTCCAGGGGCAGAGGTGAGAAGTCAGACACTACCAGACAGTGCACATAATATCTGCCATAGTCCTGGCTGACCTGCTACACCTTCCTTCTAGGTATCAAATGTGCCAAACGTCTGGATCAGATCCTCAGGCTAGTGGACGGTGATCCAACCCTAATCAAGGAAAGCAAGTGGGTGGTGCAGAAGTACCTGGAGCGACCCTTGCTGGTCCATGGCACCAAATTTGACGTGCAGCAGTGGTTCCTGGTCACCGACTGGAACCCTCTGACTGTGTGGTTCTATAAAAAGTGCTACTTGCGCTTTTCTACGCAGCCTTACTCACTAGATACACTGGACAGGTAAGACAGTGATACTGATAAAGGGCTGGGAGAAAAAGAAGCAGATGTGAAACCAGATGAATTTGAAAAAGGGGAAGTGAGAAAAAGACAGTACGGCAAAAGCAACACAGGTTTTCGTTATGCGTGTTGTGTTTGGCGGGAAATCTGATTTTGAGTCAATGCGTGGCATGAAAATAGCTGTTATCCTCTGGGTATATTCAAATCTCTGTGTATTTGCTGTCCTTGACTTTAGCAACATTCAAATTAACTCCAAAACTGCAAACTGCCTCTAAAACACCTGCCCATTTACAATTCATACAAGAGCGCTTCTCCCTCCACCAAAGTTGCACAAATTATAAGCAACAAATGAGAAATACGCTGTAAAAAGAACTTTAATACTCTCTTCATACTATACTCTGTAAACACTTTACCACCCTCTCTACTTTCTTACAGTTCATTTCTTGTAACCTGGTAGAGTTATAGAAATAATGCATGCCTCAATTACTTCCATGTCTAATTTGAAATATCCTAATCAGATTTTTGTGTTTTTATGTCTGATCACATGGTAAATGTTACCATAGCGAAAAAGAGAGAAAATAGTTTAGAAGTAGTTTGAAGGCAAACCGGAGAGTAGAAGCAGTGACAGGCTTGTGTCATTTCTCTCGTCACGCCCTTTTAGATCATGTCTCATTATACTTCTGTCAATTCCCTATCACCAATTTCCTCTCATTCTTGGCCTCCATCCAGAAGCACCTGAGGCCCTCCCAACAACGCCACCGAGGTATCCCATCAGGCAACATGTGGTCAGATGACCAGTTCAGGACCTCTCTGTCCAGCCAGGGCCGGGATGCTCAGTGGCAGACTGTGGTAGTCCCGGGGATGAAGAAGGCCGTCATCCACACATTACAGACAACACAGGATCTGATGGAGTCACGCAAAAACACATTTGAGCTCTACAGTGCTGACTTCATGTTAGGTACGATGGGATTACTGTAAATGACATGCTATATAACAGTGTACTTTATACTGCCTGTTTCAAAATGCATCATGTTGTTTTTAAAACTGCTTTTTCTGGAGCTGTAAAATGATAATTGTAATAAATAAAAATGGCATTCAATTCTAATTTAAATTACATTTTAATATTTTTATTTATCTTTACTATGAAAACAAAAGAAAGTTCGTCACCACTTAGTTGTTTTGTTTTGTGTTTCTAAGGTCGTGACCTGCGTCCATGACTGATAGAAATCAATGCCAGTCCCACAATGGCTCAGTCCACCCCTGTGACAGCCCGCCTCTGTACTGCTGTGCAGGAAGACACATTACGAGTCGTCCTGGACCGGAGAGCAGACTGCACTGCAAACACTGGAGACTTTCAGCTCATATATAGGCAGGTAAGGAAGAGTTTTCCTTCCTCTTCAGGTTATAGTGTACATTTACTGTAAGTGGCCCAAAATGAGGGTGATATACAGAACTTAGATGTCACTGTTGGTCTCTAGGCAGCAGTAGAAGTGCCACAGCATGTAGGAGTCAACCTACTTGTTGAGGGTTTCAAGATTAAATGCCCCTGCACACTTCCTCCACTGAGGTCCTCCAACCGTTCAGCAAAAAAACACCGGGGCCCCGTCAAGGAGAAGGAACCTGCAGCAGATAAAGTAAAGCCTCTGCCTAAAATGTTATTGAAGAGTGCAGAGACTCAGCTCAAAATCACCAACAGTGGCGTTCCACCACCTCCTCCTCTTCCTCCGAAGCCGCCTGTGCCCGTCCGTATTGAGACCTTCACACTTCACCTGCCACTGACTGTGAAGTCCTTCCACCTGCCCATCAGTGCCCAGTCTCACTCTGTGTTTTTGTGGAAGAGGAGACCAGAGGTATCAAAAGTCTGCTCAGAGAAAGTCCAACCCTGTACTATAGAGAAACACCAAGGTCCTTCTTTGCCTATGGAGATCACCGTTCCAAAACAGTCCAGACTGGCAGCCACAGCACCCTAAGTGCCTAAAAGATGTTCAAAAGAAGGTTTTTTGCCCAAATCATTCACATGCTCCTTCAGTTTGAACTTTCTTTTTGCAGGGGTTTTTGGCCTACCTCATAATAAAGTACGATTTTTATAGATTTTTATAGATGACTTGTTTTTCACTCATTACTACTATTACTTATTTAATTATTTGATTTAACACAACAGTACCCCTGTTGTGTTGGATAATCCACAGAACAGGTCGCAAACAATTAATATAGGGACAATTTCTTTTGTAGAAAGCAGTTCCATTATATGTTCACAGTGAAATGTGTGAATTATGGAGAGTAACAGGGAAACTGTTTCAGGACTGTTGCTGTTGAATTTCTTAAATCACATTTTTCAGTGCTGTGACCATCAGAAACAGAATTCCATTCACCTCCATTGTACTGTGGTGGAGTCAAAAATCTAGGCACATAAAACCAAAACAAACTGCATGGCTTGATACCATCAGGAGGGTAAGTGAGACAATAGGCTTTGTTGTAATAGGGTGGACCAACCCTTTATTACAGCAAATTCACCCACAATGCTGAACTCGTGATTTGACAACTTGAGCTAAGACTGCGATCTTTTTCTCAAGCAGCTGTCAGTGTCTATACACTGAACTGTTAACACTATAATGTCAGGCTTCTGTGTGTGTCTGTTGTGGAAATGAGAGGATTTATTCATCTCAGTTGAGTTATGGAAAAGGGCCAGTCAAATGTAACAAGAAATTAGATATTTGTCAAATTCAAAACAGTGTCAACACCAAATAACTTTTTAGTGCTAATAGGAGAGGGGGAGAAGTAATGAGAAGGCATTGTGGTTTAAACACTAGAGACATGAGGAAAACCTAACATGTTTATGTGAGAGTCAGTGGAGTGATCATTGTGGTTTGCAGAGAGTGTAATGCACAGGGAGAGATGATGAGGGCAAAGTTTATAAGACAAGGACTGCAAGAATCTCCATTGAGAAAATGACTCAAATGAAGAATCCCATCACTTAAGGGACACGGGGAGTTTTCTATGAAGAATATATCAGGAAGAACAGAAAAGTAGATGTTAGTGCAGAAGATGACAGTATGGCATGATGAAGTTGGATAACATTGCCGACCACCATAACCCAACAAAAAGGAAGAAAAACACAAGTTGCTGTTCTATTACAGGGGAAGATTAATTAAGCTTGGAATTGATGAATTGTTTATTGTAGGTCATGTAGGTCATGAGTTTAGAGGAATTAAAGTGGATGGTAAAGGAACCTGATCTGGAACCAGGATGCCTGAATTGTTATTATATTATTATTATTATTATTATTATTATTATTATTATTATTATTATTATTATTATTATTATTATTATTATTAAAATAACAGTAAAGTTTATTTAATAAACAGAAACTAGAACATAGTGGGAATACAGACTCTCAGTCACAGACCTCACCCTCAACTCCACATAATGACCAGCTGGTGGCGTTAATACCCAACTGAAGAGGTGATGCACATTTTCACATGACAGCGAAGAAGAAGCGCTACGCGAGAACAGCCCAGACTCCCCCACCTCCTGCAACAGTACTGAGAAATGGCGGCGTCCGTGTGCCGAGTCGGGAGCACCGTGGGTCGAGCCCTCGCCAAAACCCGCAGTGTAAGTACGGATTTAAAGCTAAATAGTAAAGCTTTTAATGTAATGTGTAATGTCTAAGCGGGATACCGGTGCTGTTCTTCGGCGTAACGCTGAAAATGATCGAAGAGGATTGACCGCTTGCTAAATTAACAGGCTAACTAGCTAACTGCTAGCTGCCCGCAGCTGTAACGTTACGGGAAACGGGAAGAGGTTAGCTATCCGGTTAGCATTAGTTAGCTAGCAGTGAATGCAAGGTCAACTGTCAAATGAGGCGGCGCGTTTGTAACAACCACTCGATGTGTAACGTCCCCTTTATATCCATGTTATTCAGATCATCTGGTCCTGGTTTCAGTCATCTTTGGTCAGTCACAAGGTCAGCAGCTGTAACGTTTGTCACTCGTCCTCACTTGCCCTCGTACCGCGGCTAAGTTCCTGGCTAGCAGCGTTAGCATGGTGACTTTGGGAAGGCAGATGCTGACGGTGACAATCCTGCACTCTTGTTGGTCGTCAAAATGTGTGATCACATATAAGTACTTTTATACCACGTCGAACAATAACGTGTAAACTGCGTAGTGACACTGGTTTTAGATTATGTGTGAAACCGGTTTGAGCAGCGTTCACCCTTACTTGAGCTTTAGCTGCTTTTCCAGGTTTTGTAATGATCCCAAGTTATTACACGACGGGTCCTTGTATACATTTATACAGTTAAACAATCAGTGTCATATTAGGTGGTTCTCAGAAATAACTCAAAACATTGAAAATATCATTTCCTAAAATTAAAATAGGTCCATCATCACATTACCTCACAGTGCACTGTGATGTTATAATTGGCAATTTCACATGTTTTAAGTCTGAATACAACAGATACATACTGACAGTGTCTTCTGCTTTTGTCTATTTTTAGTCGTTCCATTGGTAGATGGCAGAAGGTGGCAGTGGTGTCAATGTCAGTTTAGATGTTGTCCTTTGCCAATCATTTCTACTCTTGCTTTGAACAGATCCATAAGAGCTGGTTTAAAGTGTTCAGTACAGTCTGACCCAGACAAACAGACAGTGGACCCCAGACGTAAGCCTGTCACTACCCGATTACTGCTTTCAGCTTGCCTCTGCTCCTTCCCCCTGGTCTCAGTGAGAAAAAACAGGGGGTACATACCTCAGATACAGGGTGTGCAGTCCCTTAAAATAGGGCTGCAACTAACGATAACTTTCATCATCGATTAATCTGTCGATCATTCTCGATTAATCGATTAGTTGTTTGGTCCATAAAATGTCAGAAAATGGTGAAAAATGTTGATCACTGTTTCCCAGAGCCCAAGGTACCGTCCTCAAATATCTTGTTTTGTCCACAACCCAAAGATATTCAGTCAGCTGTCATAGAGCAGTGGTTCTCAAACATTTTGGTATCAAGGACCCCCAAATTGATACACATCAGGCCGCGGACCTGCATATGTAGTCTCAGGGATCCCCGTC
>NTHP01000127.1:123930-135435 GCA_003416845.1 Oplegnathus fasciatus
GTAGATTGGCAGATTAACAGTGAAGAGTGTGAAACCTATGAACAGAATAGTCATTATTTTCCATTCTCTCATTGGGCTAACTTTTAGTCAGTGAAATAATAGTAAAATTAAAATATTCCCCATTTTTCTGGGGACCCCCTGGCACCCCCTCAAGGACCCCAGTTTGAGAACTGCTGTCATAGAGGACTAAAGAAACCAGAAAATATTCACATTTGAGAAGCCGAAATCAGAGAATTTGGACACTTTTTCTTCAAAAATGACTCAAAATGATTAATCAATTATCAAAATAGTTGACAACTAATCAGTGAATCGACTAATAGTTGCAACTCAATTTTGAAAGTTATTTTGTTTACAGAGAATGAGTAGAAATGTTGAATCTGCATCACTTGTATTGCATAATAATAGGCAATCAGGGCATACATGTGCCAGATTATACGCGGTTGAATACATGCAGTACAAAATAGCAAAACTTTCTAAAATGCACACCCTCCTTTCCTTGGTAAGAATAATAACAACCAGTTGAACCAGCCAGCAAGCTACAGCCAATATTGGAAAACTTTCAAATGTGCACAATGGAGGTTTTTAGTAATGTGCAAAATTATTCTCATTAACATCTCCTTCATATTATGGCGAGTACATAAAAGTGGTTTTCCAATGTGTTTAATGTGAACAGAAATTCCTATTACTGTTCTACTAGTATTTTTACATGTACAACATTTTTAAATGATTCTTATTTCCTCTTGGTGTCTCTACCCATGTAGCCCATCTTGCTGTCTCTGAGGCGTGGACAGGCCTCAGTCAGCTATGCCCAGAGCCTGGTGGGAGCCCCTGAGACTCGCCTCACTGCCCTGGACAATGGTTTGAGGGTTGCATCTGAGGAGACTGGACATGGAACATGCACTGTAAGAACACAGTAATAGACAGTCTATTTACAACCATGTAGGAGGTCTTATAGCACTTTATAGACTCGCCATTTCACTGATCACATGCCATTGAATAGTATGTGATAAATGAGAGTCGTAGATGAACATTTTCCCCCTCATCTCTTCCCTACCGTAGGTTGGACTATGGATCAGTACTGGCAGTCGCTATGAGAGTGAAAAGAACAATGGAGCAGGCTTCTTCCTGGAGCACATGGCTTTCAAGGTAGAAATTAGTAGACCTCATGGAGTTTTCCTGTAAGCCAATAATAAAAAATAGTTGTATTTAGATTCAGTGTCAATTTTGAATGCATTTCCTTCCTCAGTATACATTTGCAAAAGCTGATTTTGTCTAAACAAATCTGAATTGTTTACTAGCTAGCATGCTTCTTCTAGCTTGCCTTTGTTGGCGCATTACCGTCACCTGTAGATTTGTAGTATAGTGTGAAACCATTGGCCGAACTGTGTGTTGCATATATCACATGCATGATCATAGCGCTACTAGAGGTCAAAAACTCCACATGGTACCTTTAAGACTTTCATGGAACTTTATGTCTGTTAAAGCCAAATGCACTATGTAATGCACTAAATGCACAAGATATCTCTACCTGTTAGCCAAACAATCCCATTACACAGTTCCTTCCATTCACCTTACTTGTTGTCCCCCAGGGAACCAAGAATCACCCTCAGTCAGCCTTGGAGCAGCAGGTGGAGTCTATGGGTGCTCACCTGAGTGCCTACACCTCCCGGGAGCATACTGCGTACTATATGAAGACCCTAGCCAAAGATCTGCCCAAAGGTGAGATGACCTGCTTATACACCATGAAATAAACAGTTTATTCCCCAGTTTTAATAATAACCTGACTTCAGAGACATCTTTATAAAATAAAACCCTTTCTTTTTTGTAAGATGAAGGTGTTAAGAATAAAGTGATTAACATGTTTACATGTCTGGTGGAGAATTACTTGGCCTTGGGCAGCAACTAAGATCTTCACTGTTTCTTAGCACAGAGTTTGAGCATATCCCCTCTTAGTTGTGAACAATTGTTTTCCTCTGCGATTTCCCAGCCGTGGAGCTGCTGTCGGAGGTGGTCCAGAGCTGCTCGCTGAACGAGGCAGACATCGAGCAGCAGAGAGGCGTGGTGCTGCGTGAGCTAGAGGAAGTCGAGGGTAACCTCCAGGACGTTTGCCTGGACCTGCTGCATGCCACAGCCTTCCAGGGCACTCCTCTTGGACACAGTGTGCTGGGACCCTCCAGCAATGCCAGGTAGGACGTACTGCATGCTCGCACACACATTTAAATATTAATGTCAGAATTGCTTTCATCAAAGGTACAATGCTGTCAAAACAGTGCAGTGTTGTAATCATGCTAATTATAGCTTCAAAAGCAGCACGGCACTCTTAATTTGTCATAATGTAAACACTTATCATTTTGCATTTCCTTTCAGTATGTCTGTTCCATATTATATTAAATTCTGCACCATTGTGTAAGTTACCAGCAGGACTCTTATTCAATTCTCCCAGGACTCTGACCCGCCAGGACCTAGTGGACTACATCAACAGCCACTACAAAGCCCCTCGCATGGTGCTGGCTGCTGCTGGAGGTAGGTCCTCTTCCTCCTAACACACACTGTGAGGAGTTGCTCTGGTAGCCTGTGGATTTCTACTTCTCCTGGAATGACTTCGTTTGTCTGATGTGTTTCCTCTACAGGTGTGAACCACGAGGAGCTGGTTGCTTTGGCCAAGACTCACTTCAGCGGAGTGTCTTTTGAGTATGAGGGAGATGCTGTCCCCGTGTTGTCACCCTGCCGATTTACAGGCAGTGAGGTGAGATATGTTGAGCAGGTTTTAGCATTTTTTTGTGGGCTTTATTACATGATCTCTTATTCCACTGCTATTTCACACAACAATTAGTTTTTTAATCTTATTATCAATACAAGTTGGAGAAATTGACTGAACATGACCTTGCATCTATAACAAGAGTAATGCAGCAGTTAATTTAAAGTAAATTAAGTTCTATTTGAGATTGCTGCATTAGATGTGATTGTGGCCTGTGACAGAGCATACAGCACGAGCAGGGATATAATATTCACTGTCATGGCAAATTGTAAATTTAAAAAATTGTAAACAATTAAAATTTCCTTGCTCTCCTCAGATCCGTATGCGTGATGATGATTTGCCTCTGGCGCACGTTGCCATCGCTGTGGAGGGGGCCAGTGCTGCCAGCCCAGACGTCGTGCCCCTCATGGTGGCCAACTCCATCATCGGCAGCTTTGACCTCACCTATGGTGGTGGAAAGGTTGGTGCAATGTGTTCTTGTACAGGTGTGTTTAAGTTTACACAGTTAAGAAAAGACAACAATGAAATTGGCAACTGGAACGAATACTTCCTATTGGTTCAGCAGTGTCCCCTTTAAGCTTTGCCCACTTGAGGTTGTTAATGTCTTGAGTGGCCATTACGAAGGGGTAGACTATGATCCTCTCTGAAAACCTGGGTCAGGGGTCTCACCCCTGCCTCTGGACCTGTTGGGAGGAACAAGACCTGAAATACATAGCAGCTGATTATGATCTCATTTTGATTGTGAACATCAACGTCCATTCCTTCCTTTCACCTGTAGCATCTGAGCAGCCGTCTGGCTCGCCTGGCTGTGGAGGAGAAACTGTGTCACAGTTTCCAGGCCTTCCACTCCTCCTACTGCGACACCGGCCTGCTGGGCATTCACTTTGTGGCTGATAAGCACTACATTGAAGACATGATGCACTGGTCCCAGAATGCCTGGTCAGTATTGAGTCCAGGACAGAGACACACACAGAGAATACCATAACTGTATTGTGCTGTGTCACGTTTAATTATAGGACAATGCTCATGTTTCATCTTATTTCCTCCACTTTCTGCCCCCCGCAGGATGAACCTGTGTACCACAGTGACAGAGAGTGATGTAGCCAGAGGCAAGAACGCTCTGAAGGCCAGCCTGGTTGGACAGCTTAATGGTACGAAACGTGTCTGCTATGCCTTTATACAAACACACAACAAACTCCTCCGAATCACAAGTCAACACACCTGTTTGTCTTTTAGGAACAACACCAATTTGTGACGACATCGGCAGACACATCCTGAACTACGGGCGGCGTATTCCTCTGGCAGAGTGGGATGCTCGTATCGATGTGAGTCGACACTCTGAACTAGAGTTCTACCCTGGACTATTTGTATAATTTAAAAGAAAAAAATTGATTGCGTGAAGCGGTGTCTTTTCGAAATCGGTCTTTTAGTCTGTCTCTGACTTCCCTCCACACCTCTCCTTTCAGGCCGTGACCCCCAGGATGGTACGTGACATCTGCTCCAAATATATCTACGACAAGTGTCCTGCTGTGGCAGCTGTCGGTGAGTTCTTTGTGGTTTTAGTCCTTTTGCAGCAAGGTCAGGGCCTATGCTGTAATAACTTTCTCTAATCTGTCCCTCCTGCCTCTCTCCACCAGGCCCCGTCGAGCAGCTACCTGACTACAACAGAATGCGCAGTGCCATGTACTGGCTGAGGTTTTAAAATAAGTTGTTGTGTTGCTCCATGTGTCCCGTGTTTGCTCCTCACCTTCCTCCTCAACCTTACCCCGCTTTCGTCCCGCCATCACTGCGAGAGTGAATACCTGAGGATTGTCCACACGTTGGCTTGACAGCAGAGGCAGCCATCCATCCTCTCTCTTTTCCCCGCCTCCCTCTCTTATCCCGCCCACTGATCACTCTTAATTAGCCAGGAGGGGGGCAGCCAGTCTGCACATTGAGCATTGAAATTACACATCGGTTACCTCTTGATTGTACTACACAGGTGCTCATCACCTGGTACTGACTTGGAGAGGGGAGGGGAGAGAGGGTGGACTTGAATAGTAAATAATCATCTACTTGACACAGTACAGCCAGTACTGAATACAGCCAGTTTGGAGCAAGAGTATATTTATAATTTCTGTAACATTTGTTTCTGTCCTCTATTGTACATAACAGAAGCTCTCATTCCAACAAAATAAAAATGCTGTAAAACAGTGTGGTTTGTCTCATTCATACAGTATGTACAGTAGTATGTGGCGTACACAACACATTTAATATTACATTTTTAGATCCCTCCTATACTTTAGTTTTAGTCATGGTCAAGTGCAATGTTACTGCATAATTTAGGAAAGGGTTGTTAAAATTGAAACTGCACAACAACACATACAAGAGCTTGATTTTTATTTTTTTTATCTTCAGTTGCTGCTCACTGACCTTATCCTTGGTTCTATATTTTGATGCAGTATGCGTCACATTACATGATAAAATGTCTTAAATGTAGAAGAAAAATGTGCCCTGTGTTTGTAGGCTCCTGAATGTTAAAAGCACTGACAGACAGTTTGAGGACACCTGCGATTATTGCCAGGACTAAAAGCTGTACATCAAAGAATTTCAGTGTCACTCTGTCTAGTAGTCTTTGGTTTTCTAGACAACAAGGACACTAGATATACGTATATCCGCTTGATCCGTGATTTATGGTTAGAGGCGTAATTTTAGGTTGTGGGCGAACTGTGAGTCGCCTACTTGCATTTTGCCACTGAGTAATGTCTTCTCATCGTTTGCTATCGTCCTTTTGTATTCTATACTTACTACTACCAATTGCTATGATACAATTATGTTTGTTTGTTCTTAATTTAGAATCACATCTTTAGAATTGAACTGTATTGCAAACTTCAATGTGCAGAACAATCAGATTGACGTCACTGATCAAAGTAATTGTGATGAGATGCTCTCTGATACATTGAGTTTATCGTATCCAGAACCTACGTCAGAAGGCTACTTGAATGACAAACCAGGACCTGCTGTGATGCATCTTGAATCAGAGAGATGACATCATCTTCATGTGTAGTCCTGCATCAGGCTGTATGTGACAATAATGCTACTGGTATACGACCCAGCGCATCTCTGTTTGCTGCTGGATGACATTTGTGTGACCCGTGTTTGTTTATCTGAGGGTAACTGAGACAGCTCGTAATCCTGAGGGCCCCGAGGGCCCAACTATCGTAATCAGGCTGTACTTTAAATATTCATATCATTAGTCAGATGAGGATAAGTCCCTTGATGGGCTGGACTGGAGGTGACTCAGGAGACGAGGTAGTCTTGTTTAGCCTCCCTTCTGGGCCTTGTTGTTCTCCAGAGGGCTTTCTCTGCGATGGCTCCTCTGTCTAACCAACACTCCCCTCCTCTCCTCCTCTGTGTTCTCCAAATAGAAAGATTTGTGTACTCATAGATTATGTTCCCTCAAGTGGCAACAGTGCACAGTGTCTGGCATGTTGATTGAATTTTTCCATGTCATACCAGGCAAACATTTCAAGATGCCACACAAGAAGACACATGCACATAGTTGTGATGGTTGTCATCACACAAAATCAGATCTAAGAAACATCCATAAAAAGAGCTGATACTGATTATTGGATCAATCAAGCCCATCATTTCAAAATTGGAACCAAGGAGCAAGTTCATTTTATCCGAATTCAATTCAAGAAATCCCATTTTTAAATAATGCCTCCCTAAACTCTAATTGATGACACCACATGCAGTGGCTGCTCCCAACTACATGCTCCCTGTAGATTTTAATCAGTCACAGTAATGTGGAAGAATTTGGGCGTGCTCTTTCATGTAGAACTGCTTTTTTTGGAGTTTGTGACGTAGGCTGCTTGCTTTGCCTGTAGTCTGACTAGTTGATGAGAAAATGTTCTCTATTTTTTTAAACATGCTGTTTTAGGACAAATGAAACAAACAAGTATACAATGCATGCATGAGATTCACATGGCCTTGTACTGTCACACCTTCACCCTTTGCCTGAGATTGTCTCATCAAGGTCATGATACAGTTAAAGAGCCAATTTGAGGCCTTTGGTAGACCCCTCTGTCCATTGAGCATTGTTTCAGAGACCCTGATGATCAACTGGGCTAAAGATGAGAAATCACGTTTCTTTCACTGAGGTTGTGAATAATGTCTTCTTTTAATGATGTTGCCATGGTCCTGTATTTAAGGAGAGAGGGGTTAGCAGATTTTTGGATGGTCCTGAACAGTAAGGAAGCCTGGCGGTTACAGAAACAGTCCGGTAACTGCAGGGTATCAGATGTGATCTTAGTAACTGCCATTCACTTTCCATCCCTACACCAGAACCTGGCAGTAAGATAAGGACGCTGCAAGACACAATTAAAAATCACACACACACAAACACAATAGAAAAAACAAAAACAAAGATGATCACAACAATCTGTACTAGCATGAAAATTGGTTGTCTCAGTGACAGTGTTAAACATATCATATGCCCTCCATTGTAATGAGACTATGGTCAGCCCGTCTGCATGGATGATTGGCAACACATGAACTCATAACACAAGAAAGTGAATTTCTTTTGTTTTTTGCCACATGTTGGTACTTAACTTTTGAACGGAGATGGTGGGTTTCAGTTGCTTTGACTGCAGACTGGGGCAACTATCCAATTCATTATAGGCAAACTGTTGTGATTACCATCGTGTTATTTTTAGAAAGAGAAAGACGGCAATGAGTGTAGAGGAAATGAGATGAAATGAGGGGAGGGTGATGGGGTGTAGAGATGTAAAAGATAAACAGAGAGGGGAAGGGGCAGTGTCACTGCGAAGACCGACGTGGATGAAGACGAAGTCGTGGACGAGCAGGCAGAGGTCCAGTTGAACATCTGACTGCGTGCCACAAAGGTCGCTCCTCCAGTAGCTCAAGAAGAAGAGGAAGCTGGGAGACAGAAGATACAGTATCATCGGAAATCTGAGGGTCAAAGACAAGAGATCATTCTCAAAGCTCTGCTTTAGACCAGAGGAACGAGAAGTGCCTTTTTGTCAAGTTACCAACTTTTCACAGTGGTGACACAGTAAGTATTGACTGGGATTATGACACTTGATAATGCTTACCCAGGTTTATCTGTATATATGTCAGAAAATATTGTATAATTTATTAGAAAGTTGGACAAAATACTGAAAAATATATAATTCCCTGCAGAAAACTGTACAACTGATTCAGTATTTAAACCTGTTTTTCTGTGAGAGCTATATTTCAAATCTACCAATTACTGCACAGTGGATAGATCCTTTATCTCTGTTTGTGCATTGGTAGGGGCTACTGAAATATAAATCTTACTTGGAAGTTCCTGGTGATGGATATTACAGTCTATGTACAAAATAACAGGAATTTCATTCTTCTGTTGTGTTGCAATCATATGCACGATTTCTATCTAAAAGCCTCCTGTTTTTCATCACTAGCCTCACTTTATGACTGAAGTGGGATTTTCATATGAAATTAGTAAACAGATACTGTTTTCAGATGGCTTCTTAAGATGGTTTCTATTGCAAAGAAGAAAATGCCTGATGCATGCCCTCACAGAGAGAAGCCTCACAGTTGTGTAACTTTGAGCCGCTGGCTGATCTGTTCTTCTTCTCTCCCTGTAGACAGTCCTGACCATGAGAAGTGTGCGTGTGTGCTTCTGCCTGGCTCTGCTGCTGCCTTGGTGTGTCCAGAGCCAGAGGGGCAGTCCCACTCTTGCCAAACTTGATGAAGACACACAGAGGGACGCGCTGGCCGTCGACATCCTTAACCGCAGCGGCGTGTTGAACTCATTGCTCCGGTCAGAGCATCACACCGTGCTCCGGCGAGCACGAGCCCCGCGCCCAGCCTCCCAGGTGCCAAAGAGAGCCCAGCAGGGGTCCCGCTTCGCCCTGTCCCTCGATGTTCCCACCAGCATCCTCAGTGTCCTCATAGACCTGGCCAAGAACCAGGACATGAGAACCAAGGCAGCAGCCAATGCAGAACTGATGGCACGAATCGGCAAGAGGAAATAAGAAGCGGGGCCCCTGGGAGCTGTCAGGGGCTCAATGGACAAAATGTCACCTCACAGAGGAGTTAACTTCTTACATTGTGGCACTGGCACCTGGTTAGAAACAATGTTAGTTCAGGTGAAAACAGTCATTGCGGTCAGTATCTGTCCTTTAGAGCTTAGATCTGCTTTACTTTTATACTTGTATTAAATGATTATATTACCTCATTCTACACCCAGACCACTCCACGGACTGAAACAGAAGTAATAAGAAGGAATGATGTAAAACATAAACAAAAGGACCCTGCAAACAATGTCAAACGATGTAAGATGAAGCTGGTCTTTTTTGTCTCAAAGATTATTCACCCACGGGTCAGAAACCGTGATCAGGTTCTGAAATCTGTTTCTTGTGTTTGCATGTGTAATCTTGAATTCAAAGAAAAGGTTGTTCAATTAAATCCAATATGATGATCATATTTTTTTTTCTCAAGTCTAATTAATTTCACTCCACATTGATACCAGGCACGCTTAGTATAATTTCAAGCATCAGCAACCCATAAAGCACAAATGAATGGGTCTGAGCCAAATGAGCCTGCGTCACCCACAGTGGGCTCTGATTTGTGATAACAGGACAAAGACATGAGCAGGATATTGACCTCTGAGAGAAGAACAGACCCTTTCTATAGACCTTTGTTCACTAATACTTGATACATTTGGCAAACAAGTCGCAGCTATTTTAAGTCAGATCCAGTATCTGCTCCACATTAGACTAATATCTGTGGCATGATTCATCTGTGCTCCTGCAGTGAGCATGAAATGTGAAGCAGCAGAGTGAAATAAACCGCTCATCTGATTTACATTTGAGTTTGTTCTGTTTTACGCCGGTCGTGACCTGGAATTATTTCTTGTATCACTTCAAGCTGTGGTGGCTTCAGTTCTATAATAGTCAAAGTGCAACACAGTGCAAATATTACAAGGAATGTATATAATATGATTCAGCTGCACTGCAAGTAGTAAGGCCACTATGAAGTCACCACTGGCCATCACAGAAACTCTCCAACCATCGGCAATTATGCATACATTAGCATCTNGGAAGCCTAAATGGTTTAATCAGGCTTCTGTTACTGCAGTTATCACAGACAGCCGTGCAGTCTGGTGAAGTGTGGAGAAGAAATGTGCACGAATGTTGTACTTTAAATTAAAAAAACACCCCAAAACAACTCCACTCATCATCATAAGGCAGTTACCGCACTAAGCATTTAACTGGAGGCTACTCTGTTTTATGTAATGAGCGCAGTCCTCTGACACCACAGTCTTTATTTAGCCTTTGCAGTTTGGGTTTAAAGTTGTTTCACAGATTAGCCTTGACAAGTGGATTTCTGCTACAGTTACTAATAATACAGGAAATAAACTTGGACCCAAACTGTTTCCACTGCCGATGGTATATATTTACTCCAATACTGTGCTTAAGTACAATTTTGAGCCATGCATCCCTTGAGTATTTCCATTTTTTTCTACGTTATACTCCACTACACTGACAGATCACCTGTTACACACTGAAATTGTATCCAAAACGTCTGATTATCTTATAAAAAGTGATGCCTTGTTATAGACTAAACTACCCAACAGTATATAAAGCTGGTGAAATGAACTCCACCTCTACCAAAATCAACATTAAAATGCTGCTTACATATCAATGCATCACTAATAACCTAGTAAATAAATAACAGACTGTATCACATTCTGCATAACGGGTATTTTTACTTTGGATATTTGGGGTGGCTGCTAATAGCCTACTTCTGTACTTAAGTACATTTTTGAATGCAGGACTTTTACCTGCACTGGAGTGCTATTTAAGGTGGTATTGCTACTTTAATTCAAGTAAAGGATGTCTAACGAATTGAAAAGGACTTGCATCAGGTGACAGGTGTTTCCTATCTGCTGGAGTCTAAACTGAAGCAGTTCGTCGTTTGTCCACATGATGTCCTCATTGTCTCTCTGCTACCCTAAGACTACAGGTCTTTAACTATGGTGGTTATTGGCTTATAGTTTGGCAAAAGACGCCGTCAAATTTCTCAATTAGCCTGTTGTTTAAATGCTCCAGAGCGAGCATGAAACAGGGGGCGAGAAAGTAGCCAAAATGGCGCAAACTGTAGTCGTTAATCAGTCCAATCCAGGTGTTGTTAATTAGTGCTGAGGCAGTGACGGGCTCACGTGGAGGAACACACAGGAGAAAAGTAAGTCTCAATATTTTACTGTTGTCCTGCTCCACTTTTTGACACACTGTCTTTTAATTGTTTTTTTTATTTGTTTTATTTTTTTTATCATATTTTGTTCTTTCTATCACTACAAGTTTAGCATTATGCTGTGGTGGTATTGTGCTCTCTTTATTTGGGATGAGGGTGACCAGTTTCTTCTATATTCTGTATAAGGCCTCTCCTTTAGTGGTTGTTTTTTTCCACCAATCTACTTCATTCTGTCCATATTACAGGAGGTTTTGTTGTTATATTAACTTCTGGTGAAATCTGGTGAAAAACATCTTGCAATCTTTAGGGATTTTATTCTCTTGAGCTCTATCTGAATGAATGCTGAACATTATCTTAGAAAACAAAGAAAACAAGAAGCTGTTTTCTCACCAGATTCTTGAGTTGGTTGTATGATGTGTTACTCACACAGAGCCCCAGTCCTCCTCTGAAAACACACACATTTTAATCCAGACCCCCAGTTTTGATGTTCCCTTTTTTTTTTTTTT
>NTHP01000127.1:135450-146133 GCA_003416845.1 Oplegnathus fasciatus
TTTTTTGCCTTTTTAGTTGTGTGACAATAAACATGATTAGAGAATTATAGTCTGTCCAGTAGGCAAACAGTCTGCTTAGCCATAATGTCAGGACTGTGCATGTTTCACTCCCATTTCATCCATTTTCTATTTCCTAATAACTGTTGTGCAGGAGGCTGCTGACTGTGAATGATGTGCTGCTCAGCTGTGTGTAAACTCTCACACTCACAGTGTGAAATATTGCCACTGGCAATAGCATGTGAAAGGCTGTGTGATTAGAGTCCGTATTCTGTGTTATGTAAGTGGGACAGAATACCTCTTTGTATATCTCTCAATGTGTAAGTGAGGCTGCACCAGGTCACTTCTGATCCACAGACAGAAAAGTGCTTCTTTTTTTTAACAATGAGACAAACACTCAGACATCTTACTTTTTAAACCTTTTGAGGAACATTACAATTTTAATGTAGTCTTGAACAAGGGAAGAGAAACTTTATTGATACTTAATAGTAGCCGTGGCTCCGCTTCTTCCTACTAAAACAGCAGATTTAAAATTGTGCCTGGGTAAGATTTCTGTCACACAGGTGGTGTCAGACTACTTGTATAGCTTTAGTTGTGTAACATAATGTGATAACACTGGACACTCCTTTTCTGCATAAGCCGTCACACTAGTGTATAAGATGACATGTGGTGAACATTGAACGATGACCTAATTTGGGAAATTTTCAAGATTTGTGCTTTCCACTAATCATACCGCTGACACTTATTGTCCTCGACCTCTGACACAGACAAAGTGTACGGTGCGAAATGTTTTCAAAGTTGTCTCAGAGGTTGAAGTCTGAGTAGGTCTATATGAAAAAAATGACATATTTTTCCCTTTTGAAACAATGGGAAATAAAAAATGTGAAGAGTACCCAAATACCTGTATTTTTGCATTATCAGCAGCTCTATTCTCCTTTTTTCCACAGCATTACATAATACATACATAATATCCGACTAGAACATGGCAACTATCACCTGTTTCTTGTCTGTGTGTGATTATTTAGTTTTAGCTGTCAATATGCTTGATGTATTTGAAATGAGATTTACTTGAATACTGTGTTGTAAATTAACCACAAGCTCTAATGTGACAAATCTGCTCTCCTCCAGAGCCATGAAACCAACGTCATATTTTATTAACCAAGACTTCTGGTTATCTTATCACAAATCTTTGTATTGTCTTTAAAGGGTTAATTCACCCAAATTACACAATACATTTATTCTCACTTTCCCCAACTGCTATTTAACCATGCAAATAGAAATTTCTGGTAAAGATAATTAGAATTGGGTTTGTGCTGCGTAAAGCATTGAAAACTTACATTTTAATGTCTTTAAAATCTTTCCAATAATAATGTTCACGTTAATCTGGGTAATCCACAGACCCTCAGCATGTTTTCATAGGGACTATTTCTTCTTCAGTAGTAAGTAGTTCCAATGAAAACTGTTCACAGAGGCTGATATCTCAAATTAAAACATAAATTAAACCAAAACTAACTGCATCGCTAAATACCACTAAAGGTAAGGGATAAAATGCATTTTTTGCTATTTGGGTGAACTGGCCCCTTAGGATGCTCAGTTAACATCACTACAGTATGTGTCAGTGGGAGTGTTCATGGAGAATTACTCAATAAAGCTGACAGCTTTGCAACTGGCTCAACAGTCACCAGCACAAAGTTCAGTGACCAAGTGGTGCAAGAAACAAGAGACGAGAGCGTACGTTATCACAGAGGTTTAGTGCTCAAAACCGAGTTAGGAGCCGCACTTCAGGAACACAACAACCATTATAAGGATTATATTCAAACACGGTCAGGACAACATTGGGTGAAGTGTCACCTTTTTATAACTGTAAAATTATTTTTGTTGTAGATTTTTGTGTCTTTTTATTGGGACATTATTGTGAAATGTGTGTAGTTATATTGAAGAAAAGGGTTTGTTTTACAGATTAGATTTAGTTATGATAGATGCACACATGGACACTAAATAGGGCCTGCAGTAGCAGAATTTACATTAGATCATGTGCCTTAATTTATTAATGTAAAATGTATTAACTTTCAAGCTGCGATATTCACTCAAAGCTGCTACTTGCTCCTTCTGTGAGGCCTGTTTGTAAAGTTTTGCCGCTGATGATGTGTTAAAGTTTAACTCCTAAACTGCTGTTGCTTCCAATCGCAGGTGGAAGTGCTCTCAGATGGATTACGCTATGAAGTCCCTCAGCCTTCTGACTCCATCCTCCCTCTCCAAGTAAGAGCACGGCTCCGTGACTTGGATGAGACAGTCAACACCAGTTAATAGTTGATAAGAAGGTTTAACATTATGACATCTTCTATCTGCTCCCAGGTGTGTGACGGCCAGCGTCTCAGCCAGTGCTTCCATGACCCAGCAGCTCCTGTCGGGTCGAGCCCCTCGGCCAAAGCCCTTCAGGGTCACGATTGCTGACCGCAGTGTGAAGAAGGGCATCATGGCGGACGCGCTAGAAGACCTGATGAACAAGGTAAGGAGGGGATGTGAAGTGTTGAGGGCTGAGGAGGAATTGTGATGTAGCTGAGGGTGGATGCTCAAACGGTGACTCAAACAACTGAAAGAACGTCAGGACTAAAGATATAGTGAGGAAGCACGGAGACATCCTGGTGTGTATAGAGGATTAAAATTACCACGGACAGACTGGCCTGTGACTCACTTGTTGCTGCGCCATCTGTGAGGCTCGTGCACATTTCAAGCTCATGCTGGTAAAAGTTCACAAGACAGAGGTGTGCACTTGGTATCTGACTGTAATAATGCTCCGTCTTTGTGTAGTGGACCATATCCAAACTGTTTTCTAATGAGCACTGCAGCGTCCATTCTTATTTATTTACCAAGTGATATCAGTTTTGTTCCTTTCTGTGCCTGTTCTCAGGTCAGCGACTCGTTGAGTGTACCGTGTGTCAGTGCACTGGTGCTGGATGAAGATGGCACAGGGGTGGACACCGAGGAGTTCTTCCAGACGCTGCCTGAAAACGCTGTCCTCATGGTCCTGGAGAAGGGCCAGAAGTGGACCCCACATCCAGTATGATAGTGTTTGACCCTTTTCACATCAACCACTAGGTGACACTGTTGATCAGCTGCTTCCGCTTTAAATTGCACTGCGTGATGCTCTTAACACATTGATCGTCTACTTTTATTCAGCGTTTGTTATGCCAGCGACTCTTTGATGTAGCGACTGAGCAGACAGGAAAATATGTTTCTTCAATGCAGCAGCCATGAATATGGATGCTAAATGGGTCTGTAGACTGAACAATTATACATTGACTATTCAGTGAAATTTAATCAGCAAGTATTCTATCCTTCAAACTGAATAGGGGAGTAATATGTCAGTTATTGTGCAGAGGCAGAACACAGGGCGAACACCAGGGATTCATTTCTTCCTTCATCATTTTTAGAGAAGAATCAAAGGCTGGGGTTGAATATTAATCAGACCCAGAGGTATCATCTAATTTCAATGGTGTTCACCCAAAAGCAATTAATTTCCATAGAAACTGATGCATGCAATGATTTATACCCCCCCCTTAAATGTTTACTCGGGTGACCTCGCACTGACCTTGCGTCATTGTCATTTGCCTTTCCCTTTCCCATCATGCTTCAGTATGCAATGTAACTGTCTGCTGGTGGAACTGGGTGCTGTCCTCTGGCCCAGTTTGCCTGCTGCAATCACACCAGCGAAATGTGTCTGTACCCTTTTGACCTGACTTATGTTTCTCTTCCTGTCGCCTCACAGAACAGCCCCTCCAGAGATCAGCTCAGTGAGCGTGGGCCGCAGCACCGGACAGATGTGGCCAAGCTGACGTTTGACTTGTACAAGAACAACCCCAAGGATTTCATTGGCTGCCTGAACATGAAGGCAACCCTGTACGGTGTTTATTCTGTGTCCTATGACCTGCGCTGTTACGCTGCCAAAAACATGCTGAAGTGAGTGAAAGAGCCTGCCAAATATCTGAAACCTTCTGATATTTTTATGCTTTTGTGCGGAACTATTATGTAATTGATGCGTCTGTTTATGCTTCATGTGAAAGCATTTCTCTGGTGACTTTACTGAGGCACTATTTAGATCCTCAGTAATAAGTTTAATCCAGTTAAAGTTGAAAATTGAGCCATTTGAATGAGTTTCCAATACATAAATTACCAAGCAGATCATCACTTTTGCAATGCAACCTCCTATTAACAATTCAATTATGTTCTGGTTCATTTTCTACTGTACATCAGCTGCTTTTCTATTCTGTGCACAACCCCTGACATGTTAAGTCTAAATTCATATTTTACCGTGTGTACCCGTGTGGGTGGCGGAGTTAAAATGGTCAGAGTGCAGAAGAACAAAGGCTAGATTTTACTGAGATTAATTTTGGGAGGAGTTATGTCATCGCTGCTGAGATCTGCTGTTTTTCAGCTTTGGCACGGAGCTTCAGTCAAAGCAGATTAAATTTTGCAGACTTGTCAAATATGAGGCTTTTGTGCTCACATTGCAGAGCAAGAGGTTTGTTTCTTAGATGTCAGTTTTATGAAATGCAGTTAATGTGAAAAACAGTCCTCTGAGGTTGTGAATATTTCCTGTCCGTCATTTTCTCGTCAGCTGGTGCGGTTTGTCATGCTTGTCTATTTAATTTTTTGTGACAGTTACTCAAGAAATGACATGTCACTTTTTTCTGGTACTATTCTCATGCATATGTAAATCCCAAGTTACTCAAATGCTGTGTCTGTGTGTCTGTTTAACTGTCTCCGCAGATGGGAATTTGCTATTTATGACCACACTCTCTCTCTCTCTCTCCCTCTCCCCCTCTCCCCCTCTGCACTATGCTTCCAGGGAGGCTCTGCGATGGACCATCTTCTCCATGCAGGCCACAGGCCACATCCTGCTGGGCTCCTCCTGCTACATGGAGCAGCTGCTGGAGGAGGAGGAGGAGCGAGCAGAGAAGAGCCTGACTTTGCCACAGGAAAGCAGGATCAGGCAGCTGCAGAGCATGTTGCTGGGAAAGATTTGCCACTGATGATGGACTCGAGTTTGTCCACTCTTAGATTTGGGACACAACGTAGGTGTCGCAGATGAAACCGGTGATCTCTTCCTGTTCACCTCACAGTTTCCTGTGCAGTTTGCAGACATTTCCGTCATCACAACAGTCTTTTCTCTCAGTCACTTTCTTGCTTTGTTACATTTTTTTTGTCCCATATCTAGCCAACACCACAAGTTATTCTTCAGAAAGCACTTTTACTCACTATGTGTAGCTTTTTCCTATGGAGATGAATAAATAAAACACTTTTTTATTTTCCTGTTCCTGAAAGTCCATGTAAGTCTACATACCGTAGGTCCACAAGTGGGCTTAGATGTGCAGTGTGAGACCATTAAGCTGGCTTTGTGTGTGTGTGTGGTTCCTGGTCATAGTAAGTGTAATTGGCGACAGGTCCAGCTGTCTCTCCCACGCTTCCCTAATTGTCCCCTGGTCTGCACTGTCCTGTCAGCTGCAGCCTGCCTCAGAAAACCAGAGGGAGAGAATGAAGGAAGAGCGAGCAGCTGCAGAGGGCGAGGGGACGGAAGCAAACCATTATACTGAGAGAGAAGAGAAAGAGATGATGGCTTCAGCTTGTCGCAGAAGTGCCACTTTTGCCATCTTGTCTTGGAAGGTGGCAGCAAAAAGCTGAGGATTTGAACCAAATTGGCTGTCTGATACATCCTGAAGAAGATAAATGTCTGAGGTGTAGACTCAGGAGTATGACTGTGGTCCACTCCCCTGTCTCATCATCTGCTGTTTCTGCTCTTTTTGTCTCAATTTTCTGTCAACAGAAAATATTATGACCAGAAAAAATAGAAACATGGTCAGAGGTGGTCATTGCTGATTCAGTCCATGGTTACATGAAATACAATAAATATCCCACATAATATCAGTTGGTTTGTTTGCTAATGTATTGAAGGATGCGGATGTTATTTAAATGTCATGAGGTATTGAATCATGGGATAATGAACATGTTTTCTGTAGTATTGTAATGGCATTGCATCAATTAAATCTCATCTCATATGAATGCATGGACTCTCGCTGCACACCCACATGCAAGCACAACATAAAAGTGAACACTGGTCATGTGCCGTTTCTTTGTTTGCTCTGAAATGAGTCATGAAGTGCATGCTGACTGTCTCTCGTGCTTTAGTCTATATTTTTGTGGTTCACAGTATTCCTAAATGGCACTATAATGTATTGAATTTTAGCCATACAACTGTCTACATTCAGATTGGTTTCTATCAGCTCGTCACCAGTCTGTCGACAAGGTGTGTTTGGCAAGTGGTTTGATTTTCTTTCCCTTCAGAGACAGCGTTCAGGTGCTCCAGCAGAAAATATCCAACCATACACTGCTGTTGTCTTGGCTGACCTGGAAGTTTGAGCTGAAAATTAAAGCTTTACTGTATATTCTGTGAAGGCACAACCTCTGATCCAAATGTAAACAAAGCCACCCAAAAACCACTAAAGGCAAGATTGGAACCTGCTGTCACTCCCAAACAAAAGCAAGTATTTCCTGATGATGTTATTGGTTTGTTTGCACATAGCGGAAAAACAGGCGTATAATAACGATGAAAAGTTGAGAAACATTCAAAATGTAGATTTTTATTCTTCAAAGAGTTCTCCACCGATGTAGCATTTGCACTCCTATGGCATTGTTGGACTCATAATGGACACCTTTTTTAAAAAAGGGAGCACAATTGATGCAACATAACCAGAAATATCATCTTTTATTCTATAAATTCTTTTTTCTTGTCAAACCTGGCGCCTACATTACCCACAATGCAACTGGACTGCATACAGTTCAGTCAGAATGCCTGATGATAGCAGCTAAGCCTCCTGCAGAGATGAGGAGAAGCTACAGGGGTCTGGTAAACTCGCTTCTTTCTAACTCCACTTTAGTTTTCAAATTTGTAGTCTTCAACCCCAATGGGCACTGACTCAAGTGACATCACTTGAGGCAATTTTATGGGATAAGAACAGTCTCATAAGTATTCACAAACAAATGTCAAGTTCCGTAACTCGTAAAACACGATGCACAAATAAATGCAGAGTGATTTGTATCTGTAAATCTGTATTTGTATCTGTGTCTCTAATTTGCAACTCGTAAATCATCATTTGTAAATCAACTTAATATTTTTCAAGGGAAATATATTTGTGAATCTCCACTTATTTGTGTGGATGCTTTTGAGACTGTTCTTCCACGCCGTGTGTGTCTCACAAAATCCACAAATGCAGGAGGACACAGCGCTTTCCAGTAGATGGCGGTAATGAAACATTTATGGATGACAACCGCTGTTAAACTAAACAGAGGGAGAAGAAGAAGAAGAAGAAGAAGAAGACGACAACAACGACAACGACGACCGAACATGGATGTATTATAAGACCGCAGTTTGTTAACAACAAACGAATTCAGAACTGTTGAGTTTTTTCACACAATCCCAAGTGATTAACAAAGACACCGTTTAGAAGATGACTATCAGAAGATTGATCATAGTGAGAAAATATGTCGGTAGAAAACGGCGGTAACGCTTTAGATTACAGCCCGCAACATACAGCGTAATCACTCCCATCTGTATAAATGCGCAATTATTGTTACATCTGTTGTGTTATGGGTCACAATTGACCGCATCTTATACTTTCCTATGAAAAAAGGAGAAAAGTCCATTAATTTACAAAAACAACACTTTATTTTGGCTTCTTAACCCGGAAGCAGTCATCGTTGTGTAACCTGATTTCCGGTTAGCACATCCCGTTGTACAACAATGGCCGGAGCTCAGTAAGTAGCATCGCCGTGCCTCTTTGTAAAACAAACAACGACAACCATGTTTTCGTGACTTCATGTGTGACATAATTGAAAGGAAGAAGTGGGTTCAAGCAGTTTGTTGAGATGAAGGTCTGGACTTTACAACACTCGGAGGGAGCCGAGGCGAAGCAGACTACACTCCAGCTAACCGGTCTGAAGCGGCTGAAAACCGGGACAGTCTTGTGCCGTTTTCAGTGGAATAATTGTGGAGAGTCACAACTGGAGTCCGTTTATGATCGAGAAACAACTCGCTCAGGCCGTGACCTTCGTCCCGACCTTTCTCTGAAAGAATGCCGGTGTGTGGACATCTCGCCGGGGGTAACAGCCGGACCCGATCATGAGTGAAGGATCATATCTGGGACTCTTTGTCCGTGACAGTCAACCAGCTGTGGACCACCTGCTGCTGGATGACCAACTTTCAGGGACCACTTGATCTGAAAGGCCAGAGTATGAATGTGTGATTGTTAAATGTCGTAATAAATGTTCCTTTAGAAAGTGGTGGGATGTAACTAAGTACATTTACTCGAGTACTTGACATGTTCATCAAAAAGCAGAGTTAAAGTCTGTTTTTTGTTCTTTAATATATTTTGAAAATGGAAAATGTGTTTTAATATGTAAATAGTTATTTATTTCTTAATAGTTAGCTTATTTATGTTGACATATAGCCTAGTTATATATTTTGAGTGGTTATTCGTTTGCAATAAATAGTTATTCATAAGCCTTTGTTTGTCTAGTTTATTACTGAACCTGCCAGTCACACTGTAGTTACCCTTAAATGTAACAAGGGGGGAACTCCGCATATATATACAGAGAACAATATGAGAACAGCTTGTCTTGCCTCAAAACATGGAAGAACAAACTAAATGAACTGCAGTTATCTGTCAGAAGAGTATATTAACCATATTATATGCATTGTTATTCATGTGTTTTATCTTGATATATCTGTGTTAATTTCCTGGATGAAAGGAGGCCGTGCACAGAGCTGGAAAAAGGTACAGTAAGCTTCCACCTTGGTGAACTGTTATGCTCGTCGAACGCATCTGCCAGGGAGAAGACTTTCAGCATTTTAATGACGTCAAAATTGTCACCGTGTGGTTACACCGAAACACGAGTGAGAGACATCCAGGGTGGGTGAATACTGTCCGCCCAGCGATGAAGTTCGCTGGTGAGGTGACCGACAGCTGAGACGGTCTTCAGAGGCCGACAGTAACCACACACTGTCCCCTGGACCTTTGTTCAGAAGTAAACGCACAGATGTTATTTTAAGTAACCCAAAATGATAAAGGAACAATGTAGTTTTCCTGTTTGTTGATAATAAGGTCATACTGAAGTAAAATCAGGATTTATTAAGTGATAAAGAAGTTATCGCCCCATCTTCCCCGAAACGTCCAGATTTTTGCTGTTGTATGGTCATACTGTACCCTGTAATGACAGAACAGGTACCCAGTAGTTAAATAATAACCAGGTAGGCTATAAATTCTCTCTAAATTCCTTCCAAACGTCCAGATTGTTGCACAGTGGGTCATACATACCCTGTAATAATAGAATAGGTACCCAGTAGTTAAATAATAGCTAGTAGAAGTTCTTTGTAAGATCCCGAATTGTTACCCCCTTATTCCATAGCGCACATCTTGTTCCCCAGTACCGACATGTATTGGTTCGTACTGTAACGTTACTGGTGCACCGTTAGTACAGAACATTACACTGTAACTCCGGAGTGACTACGCTGTAATCTAAAGCGTTACCGCCGTTTTCTACCAACATATTTTCTCACTATGATCAATCTTCTGATAGTCATCTTCTAAAAGGTGTCTGTTAATCACTTGGGATTGTGTGAAAAATCTCAACAGTTCTGAATTTGTTTGTTAACTGCGGTCTTATAATACATCTCCTCCTCCTCCTCCTCTTCCCCCTTCTTCTGTTTAGTTTCACAGCGGTTGTCATCCACAAATGTTTCCCTTGAAAAATACTAAGTTGATTTACAAATGATGATTTACGAGTTGCGAATTAGAGACACAGATACAAATACAGATTTACAGATACAAATCACTCTGCATTTATTTGTGCATCGTGTTTTACGAGACACGAGTCGTGCTCCCTGGTAAAGCAGGCTCAAAAGTCACGTGACATGTTANAGCCTAACTGTCACTTTGAAGTGTTTGGTTTAGGAAACATCAAAAAAAAGAATGTCGTTAAGTTTCAGATTAATTTTGACCACCTGCCGAAAAACAGAAAGTTAGTAAATTTACTATAATAAAGTATGAAATAGTATATACTATGATAAAGAAAGGAGACTTCATATTTCAGAAGCTGTAACCAAAAAATGTTTGAAATCTGGATGTGACTGAAAAGAAGCACAGAGTCTTTATTTGGAGCTCCACCTGAATGCACCATCGACTGTAATGGGAGAAGAGAAAACAATTGATTTACAAACGATGTTTTACGAGTTGCAAATTAGAGGCACAGTTACAAATACAGATTTACAGATACAAATCACTCTGCATTTATTTGTGCATTGTGTTTTACGAGTCACGAGTCGTGCTCCCTGGTAAAGCAGGCTCAAAAGTCACGTGACATGTTACGACACACAAATAGGTGGAGATTCACAAATACATTTCCCTTGAGGCACAGATACTAATACGGGTTTACAGATATAAATCAGTCAGGTACAGATACAAATTAAGAGTTACAGATACAAATCACTGCATTTATTTGTGCATTGTGTTTTACGAGTTACAGAACTTGACATTTGTTTGTGAATACTTATGAGACTGTTCTAATCCCATAAAATGTATCAAATTTTGCAAGCCACAGAAGGATTATACTACTTTTCCACATGCACACCCC
>NTHP01000127.1:146146-163057 GCA_003416845.1 Oplegnathus fasciatus
AAAAAAAAAGCCAAAGGCCACCATCTACCTTGGATCTGAATGACCCTGATAGCAGATTTTGCACCTCCCACCTCCTTCAGTCACTCACTTGAAGTCATCCAGCAGGAGCCTGAGCTCTGCCTGCGGACAGTGCGGCCGTCTGTCCGTCCCACTGAGCTGTGTTGTTGTCAGTGGCCCCTGGTGGAGCTGCTGCTGCTGCTGCTGCTGCTGCTGAGCATGTGCTCGGCTGCTCCACAGGACAGAAGGGACGCTTCCCATCAACACACAAGTTGCGGACATGGATCGCTGAGCGCACGACTCCGACATAAGAGGTAAGCGTGCAATTTTGCCAAAGAATCCATGTGTTTTTGAATTTGTAATAACTCTGTGTTTTTTTGTGCAGCCGTTTGACCGATAAAGACATTTTAGTGTAGAATTACGCAGCCGCTTGACGAGCGGTTGGCACGCAGGTACCCTCCACCAGTCCAGTCCAACAGTAACTTAAATTGCCAATTAAAAAAGACAGTTATTCCATTTTCTATGGTCGGAACGTGTAATTACATTTCACACATTAAAACGTCTGTTTAACTTTTGAAAATGCTTTAGTTGAACTTTTACGCAGCGTATTTTCAATGCAATTATAGCCTCTCGTGTGGATAATTAACACACTCTTTATAAACTGGAAACACTGTGTTGGTGATGCATATTATATCCAGCTTTATGTGTTTATTTGATACGAGGATGGGCGCTTGCATCCATTCCGCGCGGTGCACAGCGCGCCGCTCTGTGTGCTGTTTGGCACGAAATATCGATTTAGCAGAGGAATCTGGGTTTTATTAGAAACCACGGGCTGCATGTGGGAGTAGGTGCTTGACACAGTTACGGGCTCCGAGGCTGTGTATTTCTCCCACGCTCCTGAGGGAGTCCTCACTGCAGTCCCCTGGAAACATCTCACCATACTGTAGCTACATCAAAGTGTGGTTGTCTGCTCGGATGCTGTGTGTGTTTGCCATCTTTTGCATTTGTGCTTTCTTGTGTGCGCCAACAACACGGGGCCGAACATGGCTTAAAATATCTTTAAAATGCCATAAACCTCTCCTAATCTATTCTCACTACCCTAAAGTAATTTTTTTTAGCAAAATGACAAGCAATATGTGGCTCCAGTTTCTCAACTGTGATTATTTACTGGTTTTCTTACTCTTCTGTGATCGTAATTTGAATGACTTTTTTGTTTTTGGACTGTTGGTTGGCAAAAACAAGCAATTTACTGTGATTACCTTGGGTTCTGGGAAATAGTGTTTGGCATTTTTCACTATTTTCTGACATTTTTTAGATGATTCATCGAGAAAAATAACAGTTACATATGCCTGGAGTTGTGTTTTGTAAACCATTTGGGCTTAGACTGGCCTGTAAGATGAGCAATATACATTAGAGTTTTGTTAAATGGGACAATATGCTGCTCTGCGTTTCAGAACTGCAATCTGCCCGTACAGAATCGAATAACTCAGATTTATACTCTCATACAATCCACATGCTGTATCACGCAGTTTCTCTCTCAGCTCTTCATCATAAGCAACAGTTTTTTTCATGTTAAAGAACAAAACAACTAAAGCGAGAGATGTACAGAGGGACAAATAAAGACTGTAAAAGTGAAACTAAAGGCAGTAAGACACAGCAGGCAAGATGAGGAGTAATGGAGAAGGGAGGGGTTGGTTGCCAGAGCGTGGAGGTGGAGGAAAGCAAAGAGAAAAAGGGAGAAGTCTTGATGAAAGCGTTTGGGTCTGAGCTGTGTCTCCGCCACGCCATCCCCGTGTTCTGCTGTGGACGGCTTTGATTGTGAACATGAAGGAGGGAAACCAAATCCTGCTGGACGCATGAAGACAGGAAGTGTGTCTGTGTGTGTGTTGATACATCATCATCCCCCCTCTGTCTTGCTGTCGCCAGCTCGCACACAAATAGATAAATTGTCTTCTAATTGCCTCTTTCTGCAGTTAAGTAACCTCATCATTTTTCCCCAAGTGGCTTTCTGTTCAGCATCTGTCATCTGTCGGTTGCAACTCACACCTTTTTCTCTCGTCTCTATTTCTTCTTTTCTTTTCCCTGCTTCTTCCCCAAGCTTAGCTTTTCAATGGCTGGCTATTTCAGGTCCATATTTCTGCTCAGCAATAAATAATTCAGGTAACAGGACAACACAAAGGCCCTCAGTGAGAGCATGGATGCTTCGCTCAAACCTGAATTGCTACCGTTTGGAGAATCTGTCTGAATAATGGATTTGTTTCCCAATACCAAGTGTATTCTGGTCAATGACTGAAATGGGAATAGTTGCACTCGCTGTGTGCGCAAGTTATCTCTCAGATTTCTCCTCAGCCGTCATTTAAAGATGTACATTCATTAAAGATGAGTCTCCTGAAGAAGCTGAGTATTCGCTTGATTTTACTCTCCCTCCAATTTTCCCTTTAAGTGCTCTCTGTATTTCTCCATATTTCATGCCGACCTGCTCGCTTTTTTCCAGCTGCTCTTCAGCTCCATTATGAAATGAGCCAAAAATATTTATGACTTGGACAGAAATGATGATTGGATTCTACAGAGAAAGTATGGATGCAGCTTTTTAACAACAGCCACAATTAAGGGCTGTGAAAACCCTGGACAGAGGGTCAATAAACCAATCCGAGTGAAGCAGACCCCTGACCTTGCTCGTGCTCTCGCTAACACAGCGGTGAGGGTTAAAACAGTGTGTGGACGCAGTTATGTGTGTATTTGTTTGTGTACATGTTGTACTGTCTAGAACTTAGTTTTTCTTACACTTTTTGTGTAAGGAAAGATAAACTATAATGATACTGCAGCTGTTACGCAAATCTTTTCCATTTTTCAGAAAAAGATGAAGCCTTTTTTGGACATATTTGTAGAAACAGCATCTTAGCTTCAAACTTCTGGGTGGTCACTTCCTGTGGCAGCGGCTGACTGACATTTGAAAACCAGTATTTTTAGGAGAAGCGTTGTCAACTTCTGCGGTACACTACTGACTGTAACGTCAAAGCCTTGTATAACCTATGAATGCTGATACAAAACGTTTTTTCCCCCTTTTCAACAAGTCCACATTGTGTTACCAACTATTAGCAATTTAAAACATCTGTCCCTTTACAACATTCGACATCGGGACCTATCGTGATCTCAGTCCACTCAGAAAGTGGAAGCTAGATAGCTTAACTTGCTAACATTAGTGCTGATTCCCATTAAATGTTACTTTTTGTCCATGTTATTTCAAGTTCAATTTTAATTTAATTAAGCCTGTAGAAAAAGAAAACGCCCCACACACCACAGTGTGATAGGCCTCTAATAAACACAGCAGGATGTACAGATTGTGGATACAACACCTCTACAATTTAATTCAATAATAGAACAGCCATGGAACAATACAACCTGATCCTTAAAATATTCAGTTTTCAGCCAGAGAGGAGTTGATTTAACCTTTTTAAGGCTGTAATGTCTGGTGCCGTACACTCGCATCCTACACCGCAATGCAGTCCAACACCACAAACTATGATACGATACTACAGCTGTGATCACACATTCGACCTCATAGATAAGCATGAAAGTAGGGCTGCACAATTAGGCATGTGCAGTCCATACCAATGTATAAAATTGGCATATTGGCTGTATAGAACTATTTATTTGCATTCAGAATGTCCAGAACACTTAACATGATGGTACTCATCTTGAAAATGGTAAACATAATGTCACTGCAGTAGTCGTCCTCACGTTTGAAGCTCAAAGTCATGCATGAAGGCAGACAACCAGCTGGAAGTCAGATTCAGTAGGGAATTCTGTTTTACATTTCATCTGCTGGCAGAAAAAATAATCCCTAACATTTACAACCCTGTGCGCTCTGTATTCATCTACAGCTACAAGACCACTTAGACTCAGCAGGTGTGCTGTTGTACAACTGTGTGTGTGGGGGGGTTTGTGCACGAATGTAGTTATATAGATGTGTGTGTCTTGCTCTCCCAGGCCAACTGTGCTGAAGGTGAGCAGTGGCTTGCAAGCGTTTTGCTCTGACATGACATTTTGTCTCCATCATGGCGTGGTGACTGGAGAGAGTGCTCAAATAACAGCTTGATGTCTCAATAGGGAGTCTATTTTCACTCGTGCGCACACACACACACACACATGCTGGTGGGTGTTTATTGTATAGAGTGAGTACATGTTCTGTGTCCTCATGTTGACTCCAGCCTTTCTGTTTTGTCTTTACTCACCACCTCACACTGCAGACTCTCAGGCCTGAATGCTGTCGTTTCTATTCTTGTGCACTGCTTTGTCCTAAGTAATGTCTCGTTTGAATCAACGCTCTGCCAGGCTTTGTGGTGGCACTGTCATGACGAGTGATTGAAGCTGCCTTTTAGGCACAAAAGGGGGAAGGATCAGAGTCCTGGAGACCAGACACTGAAGGAAGATGTTGTCTTTTTTATAACTCTCCAATTGTAAAGATTTCAAAAATCACCTGAAAGTATCTGTAAAGGGATTATAATCTCATTACATATACATGAGAATGAAATATGATCATTAAATTCGCTTTTTTTCCTGTCCTGCCACCACAGTGATGTCTGACTCTCAGTAGGTACATGACAAAAACTTCATACTTTCCCCACAGCTTCCCTCAGTTGAGTTGACGGTCTGATTAGATTTTCAGGCACCTCGCTGCATAACTCTGCATCTTAATGGAGAAAAATGGATTTACTTCAAACTGCTATAATCCTGTGATGCTTTAAGATGTGGAGTTCATGTCAGCACCCATATATAATGTTATCTTAATGGCATAGATTTGATGTTACAGCAATAATGGAAGTCATTAGTGACTCTTACTAATATCCTGAGCTTCTGGTAAATGGAGATATAAATAAACTGTAAAATACAAATAAAAGTGTATTTTGGAAAATAATCTAAACTTGACTTTACTTTAGGAAATGTTGTAGTTGAGTATTATTTGCATTGCTAGTGGTGTTGCTCCGGGGATGTTGGGGGGTCCACCACCACAGACTGAAATATCTCAATAACTATTGGATGGACTGACACATTTGGCACAGGTATTCATGTCCCCCTTGATAGGTGGTTTTTACACGATGAGTAACATCAGAAGTCACCTGACTTTTCATCTAACGCCATCATCAGCTTTGACCAATACTTTGGTTTATTCCCAAATAATTCCCAAAACCATTGACATTCCCATCAGCCTCAGCTGCACTTTAGTGCTCATAAGCAAATGCTAACATGCCAAACGAAGATGGTGAACATGGTAAACATTATACCTGCTAAACACCAGCATGTTAGCATGCTGACTTTAGCATTTAGCCTCTAGCATGTACAGTCTCACAGAGACACCAGCATGGCTGAGTCTTGTTACATAATTTATTACTTACATACGTAATACGTACTTTTTTTTTTACATTACAGTAATGATACAGTGTGATCACTCAGTGGTATCTGGTTCTGCTTAGGTTGCCACTGTGAGCAAAAGAGTAACATATCCAACACATGTTGCTTGGTTTGATTTAATCATGATCTTCTTTAGTGTGGGTGATAAAAATATAAATTTAAAATGATTATAAATTATAAATATATTATTATAAAATCTTCTATAGTATTCCAATGGAAATCCTACATTAAAATGTATTATTTTCTCCTGCGTTCCTGTCCTCTCACCATATGTCAGTTTGACAACCTGTTACATCAGCTTGTCTCACAGGAATAGCAAGATTATTTTCGCCGCCATTCATCTTTTTAATCTTTGTGCTGCTGCTTCTGGGAAATGCTGATGTGACTATAGCTGTTCAATGATACATGCTATACAGTCTCTTGTCACATATTTTCTGGCTTCCTACACCGGAGGGGAAAAGGTTGTGAGGCATCTCTTAGATCTGTGTGGAAAGTGGTAGCTCTGGATGTGGTGTAGCAGTTTGTGAACAACCCCCCGCTGAGGCTTTGATGCACTGTTTTAAAGTGAACAATTATCCATTAGATTATCAGATCAGTCTCTGGTGTTCGGGAGTTGTTTTGTGATGAAGTGTTGTAATTAAAATTTTTATTGCGCTTTTCCTCAACCTGCATTGATTTCTTACGTTTCCCAGAATTACTTTCTACACCCCTCAGGGATCAGGCCTAAGTTGTTGCATTCAAGTCTGGCTGTGTACAGTAGGTGGAGAAGCCAATATAGATACAAGCATATTTTGAAATTGGTGTTCCTCTTTATAAAGAATTTCTCCATATGTTGAACATTGGTGTGAAACAACAGACACAGAAAGAAGTACTTGCTTTTTAAGTCTGTGAGCAGCACTTCATGCCAACTATTTAGCTTCTAAATCACTGAAAAGTTTCAGCTGGATCATGCTGAAAAACGTTGGTATTAAAGACTGCAAAGCAACAAAACAAGCATCCATAAACAGGTGGCATGGAAACTAACCTATTAAACATTGTAAATATTTACATATAAATAAAACTAAGATGAGATCAAACAAAAGACAGAGACACTCCTCCCAACTGAATCAAAAACAAAGGATTAGGACCCAGATGTGATGTCAAGTGCTATGCAGAACAAAATGAATACGTTTACATATTGCATATGGTTATGGGTAATATTTTGCATTTTGGACTGAAAATATCAGGCATCAAGCCAGATATGACTGAGAATAACAACAGTTTATTATCAAACAACAAAATGTGCTCAGAAGTGAAAGGTACAGCACACAGTTAATATTAAACTGGAGCCAGCAGTCAGCTGTTAGCTTAGCTTAGCATAAACACTGAAAAAAGGCTCTGTCCACAGATAATAAAATCCACCTACATTTAAAGTTCACTGATTACCATGTTACATCGAAGTGTAAAAACACAGGTGGCTTTTTACAGGAAGACTTTCTGAACCAGCGGAGACCACAACAAAACCTCAACTGGTCTTTTTACACTTCGGTTTTTGTACGGCTTAAACAAACAAGATATAATGTGTTAACTAGTGAGCTTTAGAGGTGCTGGTAGGTGGACCTTGTTACCTGTGGATAGAGCCAGGCTAGCTGTTTCCCCCTGTTTCCAGTTTTTGTGCTAAGCTAGGCTAACCAGCCGCTGGTTGTAGCTTCATATTTACTGTACAGACATGTGAGTGGTATCGATCTTCTCATCTAACTCATCTAAGTGAGAAAGTGAATAAGTGTATTTCCCAAAAAGTCGAATGATTTCTTTAAGGCTGCCATCACATCAGAATGACGAACCTGTGTGTGTTTTTGTGTATTATTATAGCCAAACCAGCTGAGTAGAAAATGATTCCCCGTCATTCTTGGCTCCTGATACACCCAGATAACCTAGTGTCTGACTTTTTTGACATTTTGCATTGCCAGGCAAGCAGTGGGACTTCAGGAAGTAATTGCATCCGGCCAAGAAATAGTCCGGCACATAACCTCCCATAAAACCATAACTTGTCATTTTTACACTTTGGTTTTTATACAGATTAGACAGAGCCAGGCTAAGTGTTTCCCCCTGTTTCCAGTCTTAATGCTAAGCTAAGCTAGCTTGCTGGAGCTTCATATTTACCATATATGAGATTGGTGTCTATCTTCTCCCAAAATTTCCTAAAATGTCAAACTGTTCCTTTAACCTCAGGCTCTCAGAGGGCTCAGACTGGAAAATCAGATGCCAGTGTTAACATGTTCAGAAAACATCATGCGACTTCTCAGTTGTCGACATCATCACCTGATATCCAGTTTTCTCAGAAAAAATGTGTTATTGCTCTCACATTCGACTTCATTACGTTGTCAAAAGGTAAAGAGAGAAGGTGTTGCTGAGGGAGTACTACCACTGATTAAATGTATCACCTTGATGTAACCTTTTTCTGACCCTCAATGTGTCAGGGTCTAAGTGAGATTATTACCTTCTGCAATGCTAAAAAATGGTCACACACACACAGTCACCTGGAGCACTCCCTGGTGAGCGTCTTCCTCTCGCAGGCGACTTAATTAGGAAGCCATCTTATGAAATGCACCTGGTTTCACACTCGCCTGCCTCTGACTCACAGCTAGTTACCAGGAGTGGTGGTGCTGCTTTCTGACAAGGTCTTATCTGGATTTAGAAATGAACAGCGCCTTAAAGACCCAACCTGAACCAGCCGTGAGGTCATTCAAAGAGGGAGAAAATTCTTAATAACCGGCTTGTGGATAAAGAACAGTATGAAACAGTGCAGTGCTCTCCAGGGTCAAAGCAGGGTCATATTGATTGATTTTTCACACTTCTGCTTCACATGAATGCCTTTTGCAACTCAACCTTTTCATTTGCAGAGCGATTAAACAGTGGTACATGCAGGACACAGATGTAACTGAAAAACCTACTGTGTATAAAAATCACAGCAAAACCATAATTCCCTAAAAGAGCATATAAACTCAGCACAGCCAAACCATTAAGTCTCCATCAGCTGCTGTGCCATTCTACGACCAGATTGCTTTTCTGCTGCAATTTTAAAATTGGCAATATCTGTCCACCTTTCCTGGGCAAAGCGTCTAACCTGTGCAGTCATCATGCAGCTTTTCACTCAGGCAATCATGAGTGCAGTCTTTTGGGACTGAAGCAGCCTGTTGGGGACTGGATGCAACCAGGAAACCAGCAGCAGTTAGGGGAAGGCTGATGTAAGACTTTAGAGTGGAAAAAAAGCTGCCACCTCTGCTCCCTGGGACATCTTGTTTACCAGTGCTGCTGGCTCGCTCTTCTTTTCTACTTCCTTCCCTCACATTTTCTGTAATCTGTCTCAGCTCTCCAGCAGGCGTTTTTTGATGTCCTACTTCCAGGTGATGCATGCCCTCTTTTAAACAAGAATCCACTGCTCCTCTACATTTCCATTTCTCTCTAGCCTCCATCCAAACCCCTTCCTTGCCCCCTTATCTTCACCCTCTACCAATTTTCTGCCTCTGGTGGCAATCAGACAGTCTGCTCACGATCGGACCAGCTGGAAACCTCCAGCATGAGTGAAGCAAAGTGGCTGCAGGGCTTTGCTCATGCACACCTTCAATTCTTCACTCGCTGTTTTTTTTTTGACCCCGTTGTTTTGATCACTTTACTTTGCCCAGTGTCCCTCCTTTCAATCCCCGTGAGATGTCTATTACAGTTTTAAACAAAACCATAAATCTTTATCTGCCAACTGCTTCCTCACTAATTTAGGCAGTGCTGTAGGAACTTGCCTCTTGTTTCCATAAAGTCTATAATTTGCTTACATTTCTGGAAATAGTTTAAAGAAGAGTGCTGTTGATCTTAGGGGACTTCCATTTCCTCCCACATGCTGCTAGTTACAATGCCCAGGGAGAACAGGAACACATGGAAGACAAGCAGGCATTGTACTATGGCTAATTAGAGAGGCAATATTCAATATATCAGCAGAAGAAGGTTTTATCATTGTACTTTCCTGTTGATGTTTTGACTCAGAACTCAACACACCAATGACAGTGCAGCAGTATGTGAATTTTCATTATCTCCCTTATCTTTTCTGTGAGAATGAAGCATGTTTCAACCTCTCTGTTTTGTAGTTGAGAGATGTTTTAACTCTACTACTCTACTACCGTCTCACTGTCACTAGCATGGTGTCACCAAAGAGCTCTGTGACACAAACTTCAATACTATAGCACCTGTGTCCTCATTAATCCAGACCCTTGTAGTGTGGTTGCCGTGGCAACAGAAACTGGGAGAAAATTAGTCCATCACTCAACTGGATGTCTTGGTGCCAGAGTGGAGTTGTGCAGACGTTGATAGTTAAGAGTTGATTTGTTGTGTTGTTTGTTTCCTGCGCTGTCGACTCTTATTTTTTGTCATCACATGTTTTAAACACTTGATGCTGTGATTTTCACCTCTTGATGAATGTAGGGGAAAGGAAGTTGTGATTTTAATCATTCAATTGATTTCCCGCAGGTGCAATCAGTAGCCACCCTCTAATCAATGACGAGCGACTGTGTTTTACATGCTGCCTTCAATCTTGCGATTGTTGACACAACATGCTGTCTGTGTGTATCCCGGCTGTGTCTAACAGCTACAACAGAAAACTATAACAAAAGTCATCATTGACTTGCGAGCTGCAGCGCTGAACAACAGCAGCTAACGCGAGTCTTGACTGACTGTTTGGATCTAGATATTGAAGTGTAGTCAGTACAGAGTGAGTGTTTGCTGTCCTCCATGTAATGCCATTTGTTAAGAGTTAAAGGCATCCTTGATCCCCACAACCAAAATTCAAATCAATTGACTGGATCATCATCATCCTCTATAAGTCTAAAATGTAGCTTTTACATCACAGATTAACACCAGACAAAAACTAAATGTAAGTTATTGTTTTCTGATGCTGTTAAAGGTCTGTTTACATCAGTTTGTTCTAAACACAACAGGAGAACTGGCCTGTATATAAGTGAAAGAAACACAACTAATGTTCTTCAAGAGTTCAACAAGAATTTATGTGAATGAACCTGCAATTGGTATTTAAAAATACTAATTGCACCTACAACAAGATACAGAAGATCAATTTTCCGTACCAAGTTCCAAATCTCTAAACATAGTGACCGAAACTACTGATAAACCCTCACAAGACTATAGGTGCTACAAGTTATTTTAAAGAAAGAGTTTGAAATTTGGGGAAATGGGCTTATTTCCTGCTTGAGAGTAACCTTTGTTCATGTTTGTGCATTATGTATAAGCTAGAGGTGATTAGCTTAGCAATAGCTAGTTTGAAATAGCCAGCCTAGCTCTTTCAAAACTTCAAAAATACACCAACACCTCTAAAGATCACTAATAAATACATTGTATGTTGTTTGTTTTATCAGCCCACAAATAGAAATATGAAAACAATAATTTGTGGGGGTTTTTTTGGTGTGTGGATGTGACACTGTGGCGGACAGATAAACTGTTGTTTGTCAAGAAATAGTTACTGCATGTACAGTAACTCCCCCTAAAACCACAATTTGTCATGTTTACATTTTTGTTTGTGTACGTATTAAACAAACAAGATACATGTTGGTTAGTGAACTTCTTGAAGTGCTGTTCGACATAATTTTGAACTTTGGACAGAGCCAGGCTAGCTGTTTCCCCCTGCTTCCAGTCCTTGTGCTAAGCTAAGCTAAACACCTGCTGACTCCGGCTATAAGCATATTTCCCAAAATGCTGAACATTTCTTTTAATGTGTGAAATGTGCTTCAGTAAAGTACGTTGTTTTAGTAGGTTTAATAATTTTAACTGTAGTTAAAATTGCCAATTTGCTGTATCTGTTTTTAATCACATTAATCTCCCTGAAATCTGCATTATGATTGATGTTTGCCTTTGGTTTATTCTGTAGTTGTTCCTTGAAGTCCCTCCACTGTATGTTTTTGTGAATTAACTCTTCAGATGTGACGCTGATACTTAAGTGAATTAACTTGAGTAGTCGTCAGTTTGCCTGAAACCTTCCACCATTTAATAAATATACTCCTTTGGCAGTAAAGGCATTTTAAATAAATCATGAGGTCTGCTGCAGCTTGAGAGCAGAGATCATAACCAATTTTGTGTAAGTTGCTGAATGTGTTGCTTTCACTGAGAGGGCAGTTGATTGCCAGCGGGTCTGATTACTTAGCTTCATTCAATTTGCCCATTCCCCTGAGCTCCAGTACACATTAGTGATGGCCTATTGTGGCAGCCTGCGGTTCTGACAGCTTGTGTGCAGGTCTCAGGCTGTGGCTGAGCCAAAACCGTAATCAGAGATACTGAAAGGAGACAGATTGAAGGCTGGATCGATGCATAATGCAGCACCTGTTCAATCTACAGATGCTGGGGCTGATATGCATATTTATAATGATAGATAGACAGACAGACAGACAGACAGACAGACAGATAGATAGAAAGCAACAAAGGAATATTCTTCTTTTGGTCAATATTGGTTGTGATCACTGTGTTATGACTTTTCTATCTAAGTTATGCAGAGATGTCTGACATGCTATGAGAGAGAAAATGTGTTTTGATTCTCTCCTCCACAGTTCATTTCTCATCTGTCTGAATTGTGTTCCTGTCTCCCCAGCGCTGTCACCAAGCTGTTATTCATCCCTGCATCATGGGGACTCAGCCTGGTGCATCATGGGAGCTTATCAACGGTGTGACAGATACAATATATGAGGGCTGAGAGGTCGTCATGGAGACTGACAGCTACACCTCAGGCCCAGCCACCACTGACTGGGTTGGGACGGTGGCCGGCCTGGAGGGAATGGGAGTCCTTCAGGAGCAGGGAGGAGGGGACTTGTCCGGCAGCCCTGCGTCCTGGTACATGCCATACTCGCTGGGCTTCCAGGTGTCGCTCACCGCCTTCCTCATGCTGGAGCTGGTGTTGGGTTTCAGCAGCAACCTGACGGTGCTGGTGCTCTACTGCTCTCAATCCAATTTAGTGGACTCGGTGAGCAATATGGTGACTGTCAACCTGCATGTGCTGGATGTGGCAGTGTGTGTGCTCTGTCTGCCCCTCACTCTGGTGATTGTGCTGCTGCCTCCAGGACCGAACATGGCCCTGCTCTGCTGCTTCCACGAGGCATGTGTCACCTTTGCCAGCATAGCCACAGCCATCAACATCCTGGTCATCAGCTTGGACCGATATGACATCTCAGTGCGGCCGGCCAACAGGCTGCTGACGACACGTCGAGCTACGCTGCTCCTGGCTGCTGTTTGGGTCACCTCGGTAGCTGTGTTTTTTATCCCATTCTTGGAGGTGCAGTGGTCCAGTGGAGAAGCAGCAGAGGAGACAGGGCAGGTGACACCTTTGTTGTTGTCCTCACATGGTATCAGCGCCACAGTAGTACCAGCGTGGCGCAACCGGACACTGTTGTGTGTTGGTGCACTGGGCCACCACACAGGCCTGGGTATGTATTACCATCTTATCCTGCAGGTACCCATCTTCTTCACCACCGTGGTAGTCATGCTGTTCACCTACTCCAGAATACTGAGGGCTTTAAACATCCGCATTGGCTCCCACATGAAGAAGGGCCAGCGGTTCAGGGGCCCCTCCTGCAGGGGGCGCCACAAGAGACAGAAAAAAAAGAAGGCGGGGCTCAGGATGAATGATGGTGGGGAGGTAGGAGGGGAGCAGTGCACCACAGATGGTACCAAACAGCTCAGCCACCCTCCCCTCATCCCTTCCCTCTCCCCCACCCCCACAGCTACCTCCCCCCCTGCCATGTCCTCTTCCGCCCCGCTCGTCACCTCTGACACGGGTGCTGCGACCCCCATGCCCCCCACCATGGGCGTCCAGGCCTCCGTGTCAGCCATCATTGCCCTGAGGCGGGCTGTGCGGCGACACAGGGATCGGCGAGAGCGACAGAGGCGGGTGTTCAGGATGTCCCTCATCATTATCACCACCTTCCTGGGCTGTTGGGCTCCCCTCTCTGTGACCAACGTGCTAATCCTGGGCATAGGCCCCAGTGACGCCCTAATCAGCCTACGCCTTTGGTTCCTAGCCCTGGCCTATGGCACCACCGTCTCCCACCCTCTGCTATACGCCTTCACCCGACAGAAGCTGCGCCGTGCCCTCCGTGCCAAGGTTAAGAAGAGGGTGGTGTCCCTGCTTCAGGTAGACCCTTCACCAGGGGGCACCGTCATACACAACTCCTGGGTGGAGAACAGAAAAACCAGCCGGCAAGTGCGTCTGGAAGCAAGCGAAGGTACTGACCGCTGCCTGGCAGAGGTCCTGTGAGACTGACACACATGGGCCGGGCTCGTATAATTAAAAACCAGAATAGAGTCACAGGTGTGTTTTATTATGAAACTCGCTGGTGCGTGAAGCCAGTGTAAGAAATGTGACAAACACATTTCCACCTCTGGGAGACACGTTAATGTAACCACCAGCAGCAAGCCCATGCTAAACACAGCTAACATTCACCTCAGGCAGCAGTGAGAGCACACAGCCTCTGCAGCTGAAGGAAATCATACAAGAACAAACACACAAGTGTATATAATTTACACTGTCAAATAGTGATGTCTGTTTACATATGGAGTTGTATGATGGAGCGTTCTCATAGTGGTGCTTACCTATCTGCTCCAAAGAATGTATTTAGCCAGCAGGTGATCTGATCTGCCCCTCACTCAAATGCTCCAAGACAGCTTTAATAAAATGTTGATACATTTCGAACGAGTAAATACTCACAAAACTCTTTGAATGTATTTAAATATTGTCTCTGCCTTCATTCTGCTCTGAAAGTTTGGCTAAGGTTGAGGCTGTTGGATATTTATAAGCAAGACACAGCGAGTACTACATGACATATGATGATGAGATGTAAATGTGTCTGGGTTTAGGTGGGTGGGTCCACAGAGAGAAGGTGAGGAACAAGTCAGAGAACAACTGAAGGCTTGTGTGAAATATTAGATGCAGTTTTGCTTTAGCTTAAGTAGTTATTAAATGGTCAATGTTACAGTGTTTTTATAAAATCTTGCAAAGCTCCTTCATGTAAGTGCAACTCTTTTGCAACTCCAGTTTGTATCAAATGGTGTAATATCTTATTGATGTGTTGCATATAGAGCTGGGAGAAGGTAAGCACATTGTCTAAAGTAATAGTTTCACATTTTGGGAAATAGGCTCATTTGCTTTCTTGCAGAGAGTTAGATGAGGAGATTGATACCACTCTTGTGCAGTAAAGATGAAGCTACAGCTTAGCTTAGCTTAGCACAAAGACTGGAAACAGATGGTAACAGCTAGCTTGGCTCTGTCCAAAAAAAACACCAAACCCCTGTTTTTACACTTCATTTTTTGTAGGGATTAAACAGACATGATGTGTTTCCCTCAGACAGAGCCAGGCTAGTTTTCCCCTTTGTTCAACTCTTTATGCTAAGATAAGCTAACCGGCTGTAAGAAAGTGAATAAGTGCCTTTCCCAAAATGTCTAACTGGTTCTTTAAATAGTAAAAAAGGAACCTATTTTATGATTTATTACATGTTTAATTATTTGGAAAGTCAGCTGGCTGTGCTGAAGTAGCTAGTTGGGATGACACTGTAAAATGGACAGGTGACGGACAAAATAACAGGAAAACCTCTCAATATAATGCAGTCCAGTACATCACCAAAACTACCCATCTCAAAAATAATCATCTGACACATTCAACAATGAAAACTGAATACTTACAGCCTCATATAAAATAGTATTCATTGCAGGTCTATTGTTTTGGATTGCATTATATTTAAGGTGTCCCTGTGGTTCAGTTTGGGGTTTTGGCATGCTGAGAGCATGCAGTTCTCCTTTTAAATAACATTCATGTACATTCTGTAAATACTGACCAGATCTAAATTTATTACATGTGAAATGTACAGTACAAGTCACTTGGTCTGTATGTGATTATAGACTGACTTTTCTAGATTAGAGGAGTGTTTCATTTGCAGCTGGCTCGTCCAGACACCTGGTCCCACGGGTCAACTCCACCTTACTGTCCAGCAAACACAAGGCGAACTGTCCGCCGAGCACTGTCAGAGTGGTGGGATTATTAATAGGACTCGTGTTTGCTGTTGACTTTGTCTATCTTCTTGTGTGTTCACTGCTCTCATGCCTCACTCACACTGGGGCTCATTTCAGAGGCCATGTGATTTAATCGCACACACACACAATTGATGCGTTCTTGAATGTAAACACATGAAAAAGATATATATTATACTGTATGTACACCAAGAATATGCTATCTTTATACGTTTTCTTCATGGTGTTGTTTTTACGTGGATGTATCACCATGCAATGTTGAATTATATCAATAAATATGAAATACTGAGGTTTGGATTCGCAGCCTTTGTTCTGTGCTCATGTCAGTATGAACCCCTGTATGATGTCTGCTATCTGCCATGACTTGATGATGTTGAATGTAGTATACAATAAAAAAAAAAAATCATAATGACCATAAAGCCGAGGGCCAGGGGCTCCCAGGCTTTATCTGGTTAGAAAGCCCTGGCCTCTGGTGTAGCTGTGTTTTTCCTTTTGAAGAATTTGACTTAAGAGGAAACCTGCTGTGAGGGGAACAGCATGGGGACAATGTACAGCACTGTCCATATAGCTCACATGATCATTCCCTCAGTACCTGAAGGGACACAGTGATATATTGCTGAACTAAAGACCACCAAGTCCTCTTGAACTCAACCACACAAATTGCCGCAATACATGAACATACTGAACATTTATTGCAATTCTCTGTGGTCTGTCTTGAACAGAGACTGCATGTTTCATATGATATATTGTTTGTGCACTTATAACAATCAAAAAGCAGCCAATAATATAGTGAGTAGGTGGTGCAATTTGTGTTAATTTTAGCATTGTCTTGGCACTGTTGGCATGGTGAAAGCAAACTTGACTGTTGAACTGGCTGTATGATTAGGGGTGGGAGAGCCATGCTTTCCTGTTTCAGTGGGTGCATCCGTGTTCAGCATGGGTGCCCTCCGTAGGCACTGAGCACCTACAGCACCTGGCAGTGTTCATGTCATACTCCTCCCAGTGAGCTATACTGTACGCACAAGTTGAAAGGCTGCCAGCATGTTTTAAAAGTTTGCGTGGGCTTGGTGTGGCGTGGGAGGTAGGCGCTACAGACCTCCGCAGTATGGGAAAAACGAAGGTCATTTACGTGGGATGGAGCCTGCAGGACAAAGTAATTTTGCAACACTTAAACCTGCCGAGAACAATCAGAAACCTTCAAATACTTTGGATTATTTTTTGGTTCAAATCAAATAACATTTAAATCCCAAACGCCGTTTTCGCGAAAATAATTAGCCATTTAGATAGATAGAGACATCTATTGTAGTGATATATACAGCACAACTCAAGGGGGACCTCTACCGTTATTATCTGACATTGCAGCCATTGATGCCATCAGCCGAAATAGCTCAGTTGGGAGAGCGTTAGACTGAAGATCTAAAGGTCCCTGGTTCGATCCCGGGTTTCGGCAGGAAGTG
>NTHP01000127.1:163185-177352 GCA_003416845.1 Oplegnathus fasciatus
ACCTTTGGGCAGTGGTGTGTAGCCCCCAGCCAATAACTACGACAGACTCTTTGTGATGCTGATTCCCAGGAACCTGAAACTGTTCACCTGCTCCACCTCAGCTCCATTGATGTAGACAGGGGTGAGGGTCTTCGCCAGTCAGGTCAAGACTTCTCACTGCAGCTTCTTAATCAAAGATCTAACTGGATGCTCACTATGAGCTGTTGCTCAAAAGTGAAACTTGATGCTAAAAATGTCGTCACTTTTTACAAGATTCATTTCCATAAACTGTCCACTGCAAAACATAGAAAACATCTACGTGTCTTGTTCCACAATGTGAAAACCGATTTTCATAAAAACACTTCAGAGTAGAGATTAAAATATACAGCTACATATACAGCAACATACAGCTAAATCATTAGAAAGACAACAGAGTATTAAGCTGGAAGTTCACATGTGCAGAGTCAGTCTTATTGACAAAACCGTGGAACCAGCATCCCCTCACAAACATCACAAGATAAGCACAAGATGTACTGGAAGAGTTCATGTGAGGTATTTCCTGAAAGAAACTGGTACTGGTACTGGAACTGTACAGCAGTTTAAGGGACTGATGCACTGAGCAAAAATGCTTTAAGGCTGAAGCTCACTCAAGCAAACAGCAGTTTCTCAAACAGGAATGTCCAGTGATGTGGCTGAAATAGGTCAGCTGGGAGGGTGTTAGACTGAAGATCTAAAGGTCCCTGGTTTGATCCCGCGTTTCAGCAGGAAACAGTTGAGATTTAATGAAAAACTGTCACATAAATCCCAAGATAAGCACAAGATGTAATGGAAAGACTCCCATTTTCCTTTTATTTATTTTTTTATTTGTTTACCAGTCCACAAACTAGAGAGCACAAGAAAGAGCATTGCTTATTTGCTGATAATTACTGTTGAAGCTATAATGTTATCGTCGTTTTGTAATAAAGGTTTTATTACTGATCTGCTGTGTTGACTTTTTATTGATCTCATCTTTCTCATATCCCACCCTGTTTATTTGTGGTGCAGTGCTGCAAGTCAACATTGACTTAAAGGTTTGTTCATAAATGTGTTTGAACTTGATGTTAAAAATCAACGGCAATTCTGTTATTGGTGCACAGATAATTACTCCTCTACAGGTCACCTATTAAACATTTAATGGGGGCAAAAAAGTGTATTAATGCTTCACAAAGCACTTAGTAACCAATAACTAACTATTATAAACATCTGTTGCAACTTTAAAATAACCATCCAGAAGATGTTTAGAGATGGTTTACAAACTAATTATTAACCATTAACAAAGTGTTACAAATATCTGGTCCATCTATCTATGTAATGTGTATAGATGTTTTACAAACGATTTCTGAAAGGTTTACAAATCATTTGGTAATCATTAACAAATACTTAATATAGTATATATGTGTTCCCTAGTACTTATATATGTATTGGTATGTACTGGACTGGTACACCATCAGTACAAACATTACGCCGTAACTCTGGAGTAATACGCTGTAATCTACATATAAGTAGGTACTGGGGAACAGGATGTGAAGTTATGGAATAAGGGGGTAACAATTTGCGATCTTACAAAGAACTCATAGCTACAGTTATTATTTAACTACTGGGTACCTGTTCTGTTATTACAGGGTATGTATGACCTACTGAGCAAAAATCTAGACATTTCAGGGAAGATGGAGTGATGACTTCTGCGTCTCTTAATAAATCTGATGTGATTTTATTTCAAAATGACCTTATTACCGAATTTTTGCTCAGTTTTATGGTCGTGGTCAGTACCTACATATATGTATTGGTACGTAGCCTACTGTACTGGTACTTTAGTACAAAAGATTACGCCATAACTCCGGAGTAATTACGCTGTAGGCCTATGTTGTAGGCTGTAACCTAAATCGTTACAGTTGCAGGCAATTTGGTCACTTTATTTTCTGGTCGCTTGGCCATTTGGGAATCAGCAAAAAAGAAGAGTCATGGAGGAAGATTTGGAACATTTCCTGTGGTGGGTTGCTAATGAATTCAACCAGGACCACCAGGTCAGAGTGTCCCCTTACGCTAAGTATTATCTTCAGATGTCTCTCACTTATGTGAAAATTAATGCTGAACTGACCTGGAAGTACATTGACCTAAATGAAAAAGTTTTGCGAGATCTCGCAAAAGTACATCTTTTTTTTTTCAACCTTTAATTTTTTTTCCTTCATGTCCCTTCTGGGACTCTGTAAAAAACAGTACCAAAAATGCATGTGAAAAGATTACTTAATAGCCACACTGTACAAATGGGGTTACAACAGGGATTTTTCAGCCGCATCTCCTGGGATATTCAAAGGCATGGACTTTGGTCCTCAGCCTGGAATTAGGACCAACCAGTGAGGTATAATCAGAGGATCTGAGGAGCTGTATGCAAAATGGAAATTATGCCTTAGATTGGGCTGTCACGTAATTCACTGTGGTCATTTTCTAGGAATGTGTAAATAGTAGTTGTGTAAATATGGCTGGAAATTTACATTTTATCAAAGACTAAGACCTACAAAATGATGCAAAGTACCCATCCCTGTTATTCCCCTCAATTAGACATCATAACAGTGGCCTAGCTTCTTATAATGAAATGTATAGGTAATATATGTAATATAAAACGTTAAATCAGCCATAAAATTTTTACCATTTTTTACACCAAAGTAACATTTTAACTAGAAGATTAATCACACAGTTATTTGGTAAACAGAAGTTAGAGCCACCAAGACGTAGCTAATACTCGCTGCTTTATTGAGCAAATCTCAACATATATCCCTTCAGTCTCTGAAAAACCCAGAAGGTAATTTAACGCTTACAGCTGTTCTGATCAGATCCTCAAAGACTCTCAACCATCTTGATGAATAGACATATTCCCACTGCTGCACAATGAAAAAAGATTTTTAACCCTTTTATGCAGTGTATGTTGTATTTCCTAATCCAAGAAGCCAGAAAGGAATGTTCTGAATGTTGGCAGTGTTTCATGTGAAGGGGGAGGTTTTAAGACTTATTGAGCAGTGTCAAGCTGCGTGTTTAATAATATTTTAGGGAAAAGTTAAGATTTTTTCAGCAGCTGTTTGGAGTTGTATTCTTCTGATAGTGGTATGGGTGTGTTTTACCAGAGGTTAGCAGTTCGTAGATGTTGCCTGCATGTGCGATGTTGGCTTACTAATGCCTGCTGCAATCTGCACTTCATATTCAAACTGGATTCACTCATTAAATCAGCTCATAGAATACAAGTAAATGGCTTAGCTGTATACTAACTACTTCTTCTGTTTGTATAACGGATCCCCATGTGTGTTGGGCGTCAACTAATGTTCCACAGGCAATGTGTATTGTAGTCTGGTTTATCAGTAACAGAGAAAGTCATGTTCCTTATGTAAACCCGCTTTCTGGGTAGGTAGCGTTCTCGAGGCCTGTGGGTAATAAGCGGCTACAGTTTCTTCTTGAATATCTTCTTTTAATTAACACCAACACGGCATGACAGTACACACCCAACTTCACTCTTTCTGGGTTCACAGTTGTCTCTTCAAACACTGTCGCACATGTCACTCTACCTGTGTTTCACCACAACTGTCCCTCGTAAAACAGTGACAGGTAGGAACTAAAATCATACTAACCAAAGGGGACATGAAATAGCAACTTAAATGTTACACATATAAATATATAAATAATATAATAATTAAAGTACTATAAATGATAATGAAATAATTACTGTACATGGTACATCTTAGTAAGCACATAAATTAATGTTAAGTTAAATAATAACTCAAAAATATAATGTGTACAGTAACTAAGGTTACACTTATAATGTAAGTATCCAACAAACTACTAGAACCATCAATATTAATGTATTTATTTAGAGAAGCAGACAAATAAATTACTGTCAAAACACAGCACAATGTAAATACTACTAAAGTACAGTTATTACTGTTACATTTAATAATTTATTTAACCCAACCTGTAGAAGTTGAGGTGAAGAGATAGAGAGAAATATTGGAGGGGGGTGCATAGAAAGGAGAAAGAAGGGGGTTGGGTGTGTGTGTGTGTGTGGGGGGGTGTTAAGATAATAATCAGGGAGTTAGGAGAAAGAGAGATGAGGAGAAGTTATCATTAGGCCAGGTGCTGAAGCTGGTCCCAATCCTGGTCTTTATTTGTCGAGGCAACAGCTGCACATACTGCAGCCCAACAGCCGCATCCAAAAAGGAGCCCGCTTGGTCTTCTCATTCTTCTTGGGAAAGTACAAATAAAACAAACGGCAACAGAAAGATAATAATCAGGAGACATCTTCAAGTCAAAAAGTGGACTTGTTTGGTCCAGAAAAAGCTTCATCACTTCACAACTCATGAAGCCCCTGGACAAAGAAGTGCACAATTGTAAATACAAGGATTAGTTCAAAACTGATGAAATCTCTTGGATGAGGGATAACAAAATCTTCAAGAACAACAGTCCAGCTGCCCTTGACTTATGATGAGATAGCTCATCAGAAATAGTGTCTCAGATGGTCTGTCAGAACATCTGACATCTTATGTGGTCTGGTCTTGTGTACCTTTTAAAGTGGTCTCACTGATTAGAATTTCTTCGTTAATGCATCCTTACCTTTGAGAAGATATTGCGGATGAAGCGGGAGAAGCGGTTGCTCTTCTTTGGCGGGTTCTCCTCAACTTCAACTTGGTTATTACTTACACGCTCAGAGACAGACTCAGGCTGATCCACAGAGCTCTGGTGGAAGGTTTCTTCATCCATGTCACCAGAGTTGATGGACTGTAGAGTTAAAGAAGTGCTGACCTCTTCCTTGAACTCATCAGTTGTAGCTTCAGCCACAGGAGATGAAACAGCACTTCTGATGTCTTGTGGTGTGTCATCTTCATTCTCCACGTAGTCTGACAACACTAGCGGAGTGCATCTCAGGTCTGCTCCCACAGATGCACTGGAGGAGGTGGTAGAGGGCATCTCTTGAGAACAACAAGAGCCTTGTTTGCTCTCTCCAGTGTTCCTAGATGTCAAGTCAGTGCTGGCTGACATGACTGGCTCATCCAAATGTTTGAGTGGAGCTGGCTGGATCTTTTTCCTCTGCCATCCACTGAAACACCTCTTCCACTGGGACTTTTTCCTTTTGCCTTCACATCCTCCTGCCAGTATCTCATCTTTACCACCATAATCTTGGTCTGTCTGAATCCTCCTCTTCACGGCAGTGCTTCGTCCTGTGAGGAAGGATCTCATGGTTCTGATAGCTCCCTCCAAAGCCTTCTTTTTGTCTCTGTCCTTTGACACCCAGCAGCTGCCCGCAGCAGTGATGCTGGAGGATCCTCCATCCAGAGAGGCTTGCATGGCCACTGACAGGACAGCATTGACCTCGTCAATGACTTCTCCTGCTATGGCCTCCGTGAATTTGGGTGAAATCGTTCCAGGGGTGTCTGCACCAACAACATCACAAAGAGCCTGGCTGAAGGAACTTTCCAAACTTCTCTGCATGTTGTCCTCAGTGATACCGAAGTACTCGGTGAGAGGTGCTGAGGACAAGAGACTCCACAGGGTCAAGATGCCAGATGTGGCCTCTAAGACGTTCTTCACAACCGACTCTGAGATGAACCTCAGCACATCTGTGCACATGTCAGTCATGTGCTCCTTCACACCCTGATTGTAAACGCCTTCGCTTACTTCCCTCCATTGCCTAAAAAAGAAAGAACCAAAAAAGAAAGATTAAACATAGAAATAATGCACACAAATGTTGTAAATGTTTTTTGAGTATCCATGGGGAAATAGATAACCTACTCCTCACTGAGTCTCTGGAAAAATGTCCTTATTAACGTTGTGATGGGGGAAGAATTCAGGACAAGTTGCCAGTCTGCTGCTGCTTCTTTGTCCTTTTGGGAGAATGCAAGATCTCCATCTTCTTCTGAGGGTCCTGGAGGAACACACTTCAGAACCCCATCACGAGAGTCTCCGGACTGACGACTTGGGGAGTTTCTCACCTCCTCCTGGAAATCAGTCGCAGTTCCGGTCAGTGGTTGGCTCTCTGATTGAGGGATCACATCCACCTGATGAGCTGGTGGAAATGAGCTGGTGAAGGGTGGAGATGGAACAATGTTCCCAGTCTCCTCTGCTGTGATATCCTGTTCCTCCACATCTTGACAGGTCTTGACAGGCTCAGTGGCCACCAGTGTCTTTACAGCCTCAGTGGACTGCAGTGTCTTTACAGCCTCAGTGGATTTCAGTGTCTTGACAGCCTCGTCAATCACCTGGGAGACAACTATTTTGGCTGCCTCAGTGATGGCTGTGTTGGTGGAGGAAAAGGAGGCATAGGAGGCAGGTCTTGTGCTCTCCTCTGATATGATGCCATGTCTGGAGGATGATCCTGGCTCGGGGGTCCAGATTTCACCTTTTTCTCCAAAATCCTCTGCCTCTGTCTCCAGGTTGTCTAGACTGAAGAAGCTTTGGCATACTTTTGTAATCTCCTCATTGAGATTCTGATCAAATGATGTGATCACCTCTGAGATGTCTGAGTCAGAGGAGGAACACCAAGAAGAGCAGTCCGTCAACCTGCCATCCTCATTCATGAAACACCAAGAGGTGGCGTCAGTCACCCTGCCGTACTTGCTCGTGAAACTCCAACAAGAAGAACATGTCGTCCTGCTGTCCTGGCTCAAGGAACACCAGGAAGAGGAATATCTTTCCTCACTGCAAAGGCAGTTGACCTCTTCATCGCCTAAAAGGTCATCACACTGCATCAGCTCATCAAAATCCATGGTAATCTCAGCAGTAACGGAGTTTGCGGAGAACGCAGGAGAGCTGGAGATTTTGTCCATGTTCTCTGCTTCTTTGTCCATGTTACTTGAATCAGAAATCTAATAGAAACACAAACATTGGAAAACTGTAACCTGCGCTAGACGAGGTGTTAAAACCCTTTTTAAACGGAACCAATAGTACCATAGTTTTAAATTCTTGAATTGAGAATTTAAAACTTCTAGCGTTATGATTTGTGCAGATATTTTTGTAAATACTGCAAACAATGCATATGATGATTTTTCATAGTGATTTGTATTCATATTTGTGTTTTTGTATATACGTTATACTTCATGGCTGTAAAATTTTGCTTATAGATACTTAAGCAATACTTAAGCATTTTTATTGTTCCAGTGTATGTGATATCCCTTAAAGAAGAACATGTGAATTCTCATATATATCACACAGCACATTTCACATGTGATAATGTAAATTCACATAAGGGTAATCACATTGTCACACATCACTTTATCACATAAAACATCATTTTAACATGATAAAATTACTTATTACCATATGTGACTTTTGGACACATGAAAACATACATCTCACGTGCTTGTGACTTTGTGCATTTTAATATTTCATGCATGTATTTACGTGCATTGAGTTTACTTGTAATGAAATTAGTTTGCTATGTAAATACAATTTAAGAAGCTGGAAGTATCAAAAAACTTTACTCCCAAAAATATTTTTATTTCCAATCACCAAAAAATATGAATTTTAGAAGGAAAACTAAAAACTTCTTCATCACCTTTTTTTTGTTTTTAAATTGTGCAAATTAATGTCTAAACTAAAGCCAATTTAGTGCTTAAGTTTCCGTGTAATGCATTTACTCACCTGTTTCTGTTCAGACATTTTCAGATGAGCTGGGTATTATTTTGTTTTTCTTTCTCTTCTCTTTTTCTGAGCTTTCTTTCTTCAGGTTTCCTCACTTGGAGTTGTGTGTCTTTCTCTTGTGGTAAAATGTTTGTAGGTGCAGATAATCTGTCTGTAGTGTTCAGTGTGGAGAACATAAGTCTTAACTGAACTTCTGTGACAGTCTGTAGAACAGAACACTGAAACACTGTGAAGTCATAGAACCCTCTGTGTTCTAAAAGAACTTGTTAATTTACATTCCATTTATACATGAATGTGTGTGTCTGTGTGTGTGTGTGCTTGTGTGTCTGTGTAGAGAGATGCAGAGGTTTTTTTTCAGCATCACAAAGACACAGTTTTCTAACTTCATGGGCAGATAACCTGTATGGAAATACATTAAATGACCAAAAACCAGTTGACACATTATGATCTGGAGATTTTGGGGCCCCCAGGCATCTGGGACCCCTGGGCAGTGGTCTGCTTTGCCTGGTTAGTAATCCAGCAACAGCATCAACCACAGATCACAAATATATTGTAACCCACCACCCCTCTCCTCCCAAGAACAAGTATTCCAAGGTTTTCAAGCCTAAATAAGAAAACTAAATAAGATATGAACAAGCTTTATGTAACTTTTGATAAGCTTGGTCCAATAATGATCCACAGAAAATTTGGTAGCAATCGGACCTACGGTTTAGGAGAAGATGTCAAAAATGTGTTTTTCAAAAAATTCAAAATGGCGGAAAATCTAGTCAGGAGGACTTAAGTGATTCTTGAAGCAAATTTGTAGAGTGAAAATAGATGGATGTCGGTACCAAGTTTAGTGTTAATTGGACATATGGTGTAGGACTTATGACTTTTCAAATTTCAAAATGTTGACCTTTAATTGCTTGCACACAACTTCCATTCAATGGGCAAAATCTCATGTCTTCACCATTTACCATCTCATGGGAATTTGCCCAAACTTTGCTGAAGAAAAATAATAAACCAGCACAAAAACAATAGAGTTTCAGCCCTTTGGGCTGGACCAGATATTTGTAACACTTTGTTAATGGTTAATAATTAGTTTGTAAACTGTCTATAAACATTATCTGGATGGTTATTGTAAAGTTGCAACTGATGTTTATAAAACTTTACAGTTGCTTAATAAATGGTTTATAAAGCATATATAAACATTATTTGAATGGCTATTAAGTTGCAACTGATGATTACAATAGTTAGTTATTGGTTACTAAGTGCTTTGTAAAGCATTAATACACTTTTTTTGCCCCCATTAAGTGTTTAATAGGTGACCTGTAGAAGAGTAATTATTTGTAAACCAATAACAGAATTGCAGTTGATTTTTATAATCAAGTTCAAACACGTTTTTGAACAAACCTTTAAGTCAATGTTAACTTGCAGCACTGCACCACAAATAAACAGGGTTTATTTAATAAATAAAAGGAAAATGAAGTGTGACACCTGACCCATGTAGTTATATAGTCATTAACTGTCCAAAGGGTGTTGTAGTACTATGGGCGGGGCCTGGGTACTTTTACCTGTGGCTGGCTGTGCTAAACTGTTTAACAGAAATGAAATGAAAAGCTTTTAAACCTTTTTAACCTATTCATGAATTACAAATATATGACAGTGCCTCCACTTAGCAGGATAAGTCACTAATTTTAAATCCAACTAAGAATTATGTTTTTAATTATTAATCCTTTTTAAACTCAAATTACATCTTAATGAAATGTAAATATGATCCACACACAGTACTTCAAACGCAAATAATGAATTTAGTTAGAGGAAAAACAAATATTTACCAATAACTATTATAAACATTAGTTCCAACTCTGTAATAGCATTCAAATAATGTTTATATGTGCTTTATAAACAATTTATTAAGCAATTGTAAAGTTTTATAAACATCAGTTGCAACTTTACAATAACTATCCAGATAATGTTAATAGATGGTTTACAAAGTATTTATTAACCATTTAACAAGGTTATCATCAGTTGTGGCTGTTTCTATGGTGCCAAACTGACCCGGAAGTACATTGACCTAAATGAAGAAGTTTTGTGGGATCTCGCAAAAGTACATCTTTTTTTTCAACCTTCTATTGTTTTTTTCCTCCATGTCCCTTCGGGGGCTCCATAGTTTTTAAATTGTTTTAATAATGTCTAATGATATTTTTTTCTCACAATTCTTAATTCTTAATTCCTCTTATATAATCACAGATATCTCACTTGCTTTATCTACTGCTCTGTAGTCTTCATTTATCAAGTTTGTATTAATTTAGTACCCTCCTCATGAAAGGTGTTGCATGATACATTTTTGCTTCAAGAACCACTTAAGTCCTCCTGACTAGATTTTCCGCCATTTTGAATTTTTTGAAAAACGCATTTTTGACATGTTCTCCTAAACCATAGGTCCGATTGCTGCAAAATCTTCTGTGGATCAAAAGTTGCATAAAGCTCGTTGATATCTTATTTAGTTTTCAAGATATTGACCAATGAACTTCAAAAGGGCGTGTCTCAGCACATAAATAGACCAAAGTCAACAACCATTGAGACAACCATCACAAAATTTGCAGGATATGTCCACATAAGTACCTGAAACATACCCTGAACGTTTGATTAAAATAGACCACTAGGGGGCGCTACAAATGCAAAAAATGGGCATGGCATAACACAAATCAGAATATAAATCAGAAATTGTTTGTCCAATCATTACAAAACTCACAGGATGTAAAACTATTTTGAAATCACTCAATAGAGGGCGCCACCAGTTCCATGGGTGTGCATGGGCCTGGCGCAAATTTGGCCATAAATCAATAACAGTTTGTCCGAACATCACCAAATTTGGTGGATATTTTTAATTAAGCTGTTGATACATGTCCCCAAAATGTTTTTGAAATTGACCAGTAGGGGGTGATGGCATTGCTGAACAAGGGCGTGGGCCTGGTGCAAATTGTGCCATCAGTCAAGAAGAAGATGAAGCAATGTGTGGAGATTCTCAAAAAAATGTAAAAAACACGGACCCCCCTTTATTTGTAAATTTTATTGACATGACAGTTTGATACAATCTATGATCTCTAGAGATAAAGTTTACATTTTTTAGTCGTAAGTTACATTTTCACAATTTGATTAAAATGTATTTATGTATGCTGTGAATAGATCTCTGTGCAAGGAACAAATACTCTGGGCTATGTTTGCATTCTTTGCATGACTTACTTGTGTGTAGTAGTATTCTGATTTTATGAGAACAAAGCATTTTTAACGCTGAATGGTAAAAGGGTACATGTAGTACTAAGAAGGGGGAAGCCCCACTGTGAGGCAAACAGCATGATAATAATGTATGGTATTGTACATAATGATGCATTAGCTGAAGGGACATTGAGCAGATCCTGCTGCGGATCTGAACACTGAGTACTTTTCCAAACAACCAGACATTGTTGGAGTGAATCTAAACTAAATAAAGCTGTTATAATAAACTGCATCACTTTTGGAATTACATCAGCTCAGACTGCTAGACCTTTCAGTGGTTTGTGAAAATGCACTGTCTACCACCCATGCTGCATCTGTAATGGGTCTAACATCATGACTGACCTCTTCCATCATGGACTCCCTGCTCCCTTGCTGTCTGGCAGAATGTACGGCAGCATCTGGGCCATACAGTATTCTGCCCAGTCTCTGCCACAGTCTTTTCCAAGCCTGTCAACACCCCGTGATTTGAACTGTAAGAATTGAATATCCTAACTTAAGGTCAATGTTGAGGTAGCTAAATCTAATGGATGTTTACAATAGACGTTTTGGATCATAACTTATAAAGTTCACCTTCATTTTCACTTCCAGATTAATACGGTTATTATTATTACACATACAGACCTGTTTAAAACCAATGCTGCTGTTTCTTGCCCTTTGGACTCTGTTATAAAGCTGTAGCTGTGCATAGTAATGTCACTGTGTCCCAGTATCTCAGCAATGAAACTGGTGAGTATCATGAGAATGATGGACAGATGACTCTTTAAAATCCCAACTCAAAATCTCCATGTTCTCTATCTTTTAGCTGTTGTGTCAGTGCAAGTATACGTTATTGTTTATCTCTGTTGGTACTTGTTTCATGTTCTTCACATTAGATTTTTTAGGCTTTTTCTCTTGTTAATAAATGTGTACAGCACTTTAGCTGTGCTAACATGTGTTTCATCTGCTTTATAAATAGAACTTTTTGTAACGCTGTTTTGATTTGTATACCGTTAAGGTAAAATGAAAATTGCATTTTGCAATTTAATGGATGAAATAACAATTAAGTCAACTTAACTTAAACCTTAAACAAGATTTCAACATCATCATGTCTGACTTTGTGTGCAGTGCACTGGGCTCTGTGTCGCTAAGAGACTGCATCTGAAACGCAAGACTCCTCATGAAAGCCAAGTTAAAACAATAACATAAGGCGTGTGTGTGAATTTGTGTGTGTGAATGGACATTCATGTGTGTTTTGTAAAAACCTTAACTTTACCCTGAACATACCGTACAATAATAGTAGTATCGGCATATTACACCACACTGTAAGAACAACACCTAACCACACATATTATTATTTTAATTTAGTTTTTTATACTCTAGGTTAAAATATCTCAAGTATTTGTCATTAATAATGAGGGAAAACAATCCAAACATTTCCTCCAAATCTGTCAATTGTGTAGTGCACAATATCCTATGCTAGACTGACCTCTGCTGCACACACAGAGCAACTTTATGGTCAGTTTCTGGTCAGAAAGAACGTTCATAAAAACTTCTTTCAAAAACATAGAATCAATCTAAAAACAGATTGGACTAACATGAACATAAATTGGTGTGTATGCTCATGAGCATGAGTGGCAATGTGTGATCATTTTAGCATGTGGCACTACTTTAAATGCATAGTGTGAAGGAATACATGAAGCCTTTGGATAGTCAGATGAAATATACCATATTCACGACAGAAGAAAATTGCAATCAGCTAATTTTGCCCGGAACACAATAGGAGAGTTAAATCTGTCAATGGTGCCTGTGATGCATAAAATCCTATGCTAGACCGACCTCCGGTGGACATACCAGGAAATTGCAAGGGCAAATGCAGCATAATTACAGGCAAGTCAAAAATGCACAAATGAATACAGAAAGAAATAAGCGCTGAAATAAATTTTAAAAGAAGAATAAACAAATATAGAAATAAATTAACAAATGCATTTTGGACAACATACCCTGATTACACAGATCCTTATAATCTGGAAAAGATTCAGCCCATGTGTTAAGATTCAGACGCTTTGCAGAGATAAAAGTGAATTGATCTTAGCTTGTAATAAGAGAAAATGTGAGCTGAAATGTCAAACTCTGCCTGACACCATTACACAGAGAGTGTGTGTGCTGTTTGTGGGGGGCATACTGTATATATACTGTATATGTATGCATGAAGTCATTTTATGTGTCACTTGTCATAATAATGGAGGTTGTAAGGGATTGCCATTCATGACATTGAAACGTGGGTTAACACTGTATTCATGGCTTAATTCATTCATTCATTCATTATTAATAATGAGGGAAAATAATCAAAACATTTCCTTTAAATCTTTTAATAGTCTGCACAATAGTCTATGCTAGTCGCGGGATAGAGTCCTGGTCAGGCTGAGGAAACGTGAAAACCGACCTCCTCTACCAAGTATTCTTCTAGCTGATATCCAGTCACTGGATAATAAGCTGGATGAACTCAGGAGCAGGATGGACACTAAGAACTGTAACATGATGGTTTTCAAAGGGACTTGGCTCTACCCTTCGATCCCAGACTTGGCCATTGTTCCTGAGGGGGTGTCCATTCACTGCCAGGATAATAAAATTGGGGAAGAGCAAGGAAGGAGGTGTCTGCTTCATGGTAAACAAGCAGTGGTGCCCACATGTGGAGATAATTTCTACAGGCTGTTCCCCTAACCTATAGCACCTCATGATCGGATGCCAGCCTTATTATCTCCCAATGGAGTTTACATCGGTCAGTTTCGCAGGTTCATGGTAAACAACCAATGGTGCCCAGATGTGGAGATAGTTAGTCATACAGGACAGCCTGGCGATGTGGCCGAAATAGCTCAGTTGGGGGAGCGTTAGACTGAAGATCTAAAGGTCCCTGCTTCCATCCTGGGTTTCGGCAGGAAAGGGTTGAGCTTTTAATGAAAACACTGTCACAGAGATTACGAGATAAGCACAAGATGTCGTGGAAATACTCCATGGCCCTCATTTATCAATCTAGCGTAGAAACCAGCGCAGATCCGAGTGCATAAATCATCTTACGACAGGGTTCACGTGCGATTCATGAAACGTTCGTATCTCGCCAATCCCAGCGTAAGAATGATCGGATGTTGATAAATGTGGCGGCTGAAAACAATCGTCATTTAAATATCACGCCCCTATATATTCTCTGTTTAGACGCCTCGCCCCTGGAGTTTACGACAGAGAGAAACGTAATCCGGCCAAAAAGAGGAACTTCTTCGACCTGGAGATAGAA
>NTHP01000127.1:193177-240979 GCA_003416845.1 Oplegnathus fasciatus
TTAAAAAAAAAAGTATGTATAAAAAATGTAGCCTGTTATGAATATATGAGTGACCAAGTGCACATAAACAGCATTTTCTACAGTGTGCAAGATTTCCTGCATTAAACCCCACTTGTGAAATAATTTTTGTCCTTAGCGGTTTGCTTTTAAGCGTGAGAGTTTAGACAGTTATCCTGTGATGCACCATGAATAGTATAAGACAAGACAATAACGCCCTTGTTCCCCTGTTTGCCTTGTTGATTTGACATGCTCACATTGTACAGCGACATCTAGTGGCCACAGTCAGCCAGAGCAGCTTCATCAGTATTAACAGTAAATACTTGTAAAAATAATTACTGCATGACTTGATGAGAGAGTCCAGTGACCAACCCTGGATGTCTTTCCAAAACATAGTCCCTCATCACCACCAAAACCCAAACCAAATGACCTGTGCTCGCGGGACCGCATTTGTGCGCGCGGCGCAGGAATGTTCCCTCACGAGGATGGTTGTCCACTCGCACATACTGTTCTGTGCGCTCGTATCACTTACACGCGCTTGGTTTTTATGTACGCAGGTTTTGGGACTAATTAAACGCCATAATGATCACATACACATCCACACAAGAGGGGATTATGGAAATTACACAAGATAGTGGTTGTCTGCATGGGGATCATTTAAATAAGCAAATATTAAATTGTCTCAAATATAAAAGTTGACAGGCTGCGTTTTGGAAAGACATCCAGGGTTGGTCACCAAGTCATGCAGTAATTATATAGATAAAGTTTACATGCTTTTACTAAACCCCCTCAATGAGGGAAAATAATCAAAACGTTTCCTTTAAATCTGTCAATAGTGCCTGTAGTGCATAATATCTTGTGCTAGACTGACTTCTGGTGGACACACTGGGAAATTGCATGGGCAAGTACATGACACCTGGGGCTGAGACAGCTCAGTTGGGAGAGAGGTGGACTGAAGGTCTAAATGTCTCTGGTTCGATCCTGGGTGTCGGTAGCACATGGGTGTGTTTTTCAGAACAGAGGCAATGTACAACATGATTTGAGGTTGTGCTTTGGGATGCAACACAAAAGTACGACTGAAGTAAAGAGTTGAGAAAGTGCTGCGTTGCGGCCAGCAATGTTGGTAATAAATACATTCACTGCAACTAGTCTGTGTTATGTGCTTTATGAGATTATTGAGTAATTTATTGTAATGACTCAGATGGAGGCAAACTAGCCTACAGAAAAACATAAAGTGTTCAGTTAGTCTACCCATTTAATGCCATATTTTGTAGCGCGTTTGACACTATAGTGAAAGTAGACTATTAAATATTCTTTTTGTGAATGAAGCCTGAATGATTTACAGCATATGTTTAAGTTTGAAAAGGACATGAAACAGTAATTAAATTAAACATTATTTGAAAATAATATTACTTTAAAAGTTTTTTAAACAGGTTATTGATTTATTACTGCTTTCATTATTTTTCAGAGGATGAAATGTTTTGGAGGATAAAAACACACAGCAGTAGTACATTTAACAGCCACTAGGTTTCAACCTGGTAAAAGAAACTGTGAACACTACAACCACACTGCCACTCGCACTAATAAGATGGATTATTGCCCTGAATACGCTGTACAAGCCGAAATAGTATCCCGCTGACCAAAGACTGTAATTATTAAACAAAATTATTGGTTCAGCATATTTACAAAAACAAAGCTGTAACCATAGAGATGTCTTCGGTGAGTGCCCTTGGACTATAATGTCAGAAATGCTATTTGATTTGTCTTTATTAGTGCAATGAGACATTACACTACAAAAAGGTGACAAATTAGACAGACATACAGTATGTGTAACAAAATATACAGACAATAACACAAAACAGTAAGGTAAACAAACAGAGGTTATGATTGGTTATGTTTCTGTGCATGTATGAAGTGTGTGTAAGTGTGACCAGATGAACATACAGGTATTTGCCAGGAAGACCAAGACAGAAAATACTAAATAATAATGATAATGATATGTTGTAGAAAACAGGTAGTTGATCTAATGAATATAAATGAATAACTGAGTATTCAATGACAACAACTCAAGGCAACAACAGATAATGATAAACAAGGATATGGAGGAGTGAGTGAGAAAAAAACAACAATATTGGTAATATTACATAGTTATTGTAAGTGAGGTCAAGGTACAGTGGTATAGCAATGTTTGTGTTTACTACCAACAGCACTGAGGAGGTAAGAGAGACAAACATTAATGGGTATAATTGTGTTATATATTTCAGGTCACATCAGGCATCAGATCATGTCAGGAGAGCCTCAGCAGGACTGCAGCGGGTTTGTGGGACCTCCTATGGTACACTTGGAGGTTCTGGCCATCTCTCAGCTGTTCTAACCTGTCTGAGTGCCAGGCGAGGCGTATAGAGGCAAGAGAGCCACAGTCCAGGAGAGCAGGTCCAGGCCACGGGGCACCCAACAGGTCAGGGATTTGCGTCATTCCCATTCAAACCTGAATGAATGGCCAACCGGCTCTCTGTGGTGATGTGCTAATCAGCAGTGCATTGACAATGAACAGACAGAAAGTGGTTCAGAGAGCTAACAACGCAGGAGATTGGCAGGAAGGGATAGAAAAGGTGCAAAATGTTCTGGTGTGCTGCAGGATTGTGAAGAAACTGTGTGCATGTGTACACAGTGTTTCCAGACTCACATACACTTAAAATAAGCCAACAGTGATAGGAAGAGAAATAACAACATGGAGGGAACTGAGAAATTTGAATAGGATTAATTGTCCTACATAGTTTAGGCTGGACAGAAACCTGCAGTAATAATAGGACTTCCTGCAAAATCAGACTCATAGTTCACCTTGTTCCTGTAACTTGTTTGCTTTCGAAGTGAGTGTTTTAAAAGTAGCTATAATAAGATAAGGTAAGAAAGCATTTGATTGATTTCCAGGAGGGAATTTAAGTATTACAGCAGCACAAGAAAGAGGCAAGAGAGGTAGAAGAATAAACAGAAACAAATACACAAATAAGTTAGACAGCCATATACAGTACCATACACGTGAATAGTACTACTACTACTACTACTGCTACCACTACTAGTAATCGCACTAGTAGTTTTATCTTTTAAGCAGCAGGTACATGCAGAGTNNNTGATGCTGGGGTTATAACGTTCATCTCTTGTGTACTTCAGCTCACCTCTGGTTGTCTAAAGCACATTAGTCGACAGAGATGGCAAAGCAATTGTGTGCCTTTTTTTTTCGAATGGATGTTCTGCTTTCTCATTTGTTGCTATGTAATTTGTTGCTGTGTAATATCCTGTGCTGTTAGTCATGCAAGATCTCCCTCTCTCTCCCTCCCTTTTGATTGTGCCCTACACTGTGTGTTTCCAGTGCTGTAGTTTGGTTTCCTGGTGGCTTTGTTCCCACTGCTCTTGGAGAGCTGCAGAGAATGCCCAAAGATGCCAGTCAAGCTCTAAAGCAATTCAGTTAGGTGGTTGAATGAAACCCGCAGGTGGAGAACAGTCCAGACAACCGGGCGGATGGACGGTTGCGAGGAGAGGATGTTTTTGGCTCTAATTAATCAAAACTCTATTCAGTCTAGTTCCACTTTCAAGCAGCTCCCACAGACATCCCGGTCAATTTGGCACTGCTTGAAGACTTGCATAACTGGAGCAGCAGGGACTTCCATCCAGCAAACATTCCCCCTGTTTCTGTCCTTCTTGCGTAACAGGTTGAGCTCTAAGTATTAGGGTGGTTGATGTCCTACTGCCAGGCCATATGGAGCCTTGCCCCAACCTATATACGTATCTTTCATAGAGTAGATAAACAATGTTGTGATGTAGTTACAGTTGCAATGACACTGAGTGATGGGTGATACTGGTTTAGACAGCTGTGTGATGTTTTTCCACATTGCCAGTTTCTCTAATATTCTCTACAGACCCAACTTCCCATGAATATATTTAAAGCTGCATTAGCTATTTTTATTTCTTGGGGGTAGAAAAACAAGCTTTAAACACAAGACATATTCTGACATATTCTGACCTTATAAAGTTGTTATGGTGAAGGTGATAGCAAACAGTCCCCCTTTACACATTTAGCAGGCATAGAGAAAGGGTAGCATTCATATGGAGTTGTGGCAAAAGTAAGTCCAATATTCACTCTCCTTCTTGTTCTGGTTTGGAGTGAAACAGTGGAAATATCATTTTACCTTTTTCAGATAATATGGATAAAACTGTTTCTGGTGAAGTGCTGAATTAGGTTGTTTTTTAATACAATAATGTAACATTGCATGTGTGCCTGCTTTTGAAATGTACATTTCTTGTGTACTTCAACTCACCTCTGGTTGCTTAAAAATAAAAGTGATTGCTTGGGGGTAGTAGAACAAGCTGGAAACACAAAATTGACTCTGAATTGAATTGAAATATTCTGGCCATAAAACATTGTTAATGTGAAGGTTTTAGTCAACAGTTCCCTTTTTGTCATCATCACCCTTTTTGTCCAAACATGTGTCAGTTGTTGACACAAGATTACACATCTCACGTAACAGGTTTTCACATACAAGGAATTTAACTTGGTGTTGTGGTGCAGAGTAAGAGAACGGAAAGCAGTTAAGATTGATTATGTTGTTGCATTACTCAAAGGCGTGTGCCCCTAAACTGGAGAGATCTGGCCTACAGAGGAGAAGTACGCCAGCGCTCTTCTAAGATGGTCTTGTTGTGGAGCTCTTGTGACATAACCCACCATGATGCATACAGTCCAAATGTGACAAGGGAAGGTTGTCTAAGGGAACACAGTATGACCTCCCTTTTGTCCTTTCAGACCAAAAGAAGGCATTGTCTTCTCAGTCTGAGTGAGTAGAAAGTAACGAACCCACTCACTGTTCCTCGAACAAGCTCCAAGGACAGTGGGGAGGCTTGTTTCTCTGTGTAATCTGTGCAGATGTTGTCGTTCAGATTGGTGTTGTTCTTTCTCTGCACTGAGCTGACCTTTGCAAATGCATGGGTGCTGATCTACGTCACTAAATCAAAGCTGCAGTTGAGAAAAGTTTGCATTCATTGCTCTCTTCACTGAACAATGTTGCTCAAGTGGTGGCTAAACTAAAAAAACAAAATCTTGAAAACAAGTTAAAATATCTTCAAGTAGTCTTTCTGCTGTGCTAAAGTCATTGCGCCGGTAAATTAATTTAAAAAAATGCATTTTATTAGGAAGCACTCGAAAAAGTTACAGAAAAAGTACGAGCAAAAAATAATAATAAAAATACTTTTTTTGTCATTCTAAGTACACTGTGCTCCCTTCTTGGGTTTTCCATTGTTTAACACTTGTTTTCAAGATTTAGTAAATATTCACTTACTCTTATTCTACCACTGATCACATACAGGGTAGTAGCATATAGAGAGTAAGAGCAGTTTACTGACCCCCTGCTCTGCATGTTCCAAGCCAAATGAAGATCACTGACATCATCTACTAGAGATTGACACTAGCAGGTGCACCGGTCCAGTTTAGGTGCTCTGTCTGTGAACTTCCACAGGCTGAAAACTCACACGCATCACATTCACTATCACATCACGTTCTTACGCTTCATATCCTTGGTTCACAGAGGTCATAAGGGTTAATGACTGAGGTTATGCTAGTTACCTAATGCGCCCTGCCAACATGTGTCAGCAGAGCAGTCACACTTTCCAATGACAGCGTTGTTGTGCTCGCGATGCTGCTTCTTTCCTTCTCTTTTGCGAATGTGTGCATCATTGTCAGTGTGTGTTTGAGCATGTGTGTGTTTTTTCTCACATGAGTGGTGCATCTGTGGTTTTCCCACCATCTGTCAAAGGCCTAATAAATGAGGAAATTTAAAATAGAAGCTGAGTAATACATCTAGGAGAGAAACTGAGTTTGGAATTGGTCCAGAAAGCTAACACTTTCAGACAGAGAAAGTGTCCCCTCCTCCTCTTCCTCTCTCTCTCACTGGCACACACACTCACACACAAACTGCAAAATCTACTGGCAGGATTGAGTGTCCCTCTAAAGCGTTTGTCTATTGATATCTGTCTGGAGCCTGGCAGCTTGTCTCCCCCCACTCAAGTTCATGACCTGTTATGTAACTCTGATCCTAAACCATTGTACTAGATGTAACAACATTATTGGGCCTAAAAAAATTCTAATTTCTAGAAGATGTAATCACCACTGTGATCACCTCAATCAACTATTGTTGCACTATGCAAAAAGAGGGACTAACTACTTATTAATGAAGTACACAAATACTTCAAGGTAACACTACCACAACGGAGAGGTCTGCATTCACAAATCTGTTAATCTGTAATTTTAGTCTAATTACTTCATCATACTGTAATGCTGGGGAGTTTTAAGTTTGAACCTGCAATGCATGAAGTGAGGAAAATGACATAAGCTTTAGCTAGTTTTCATCATGAGGTCATAAAATTGTCATAGCAAACATATTGCACAAACCTTTGATGGAAACATGAATCTGATGTACTACTGCAACAAAATCAGTAAAAAATGTGTTGATGTCGTGTTTCTATTTCTGAAATTAGGTTGATTTTATTTTGCCAGCATGATTTTGGGTAATTGGGACAGTGCTAAAAGGCTTTGCTAATGAAGAAAATTATCAGCCTTGCAATAGAGAACCATTGTGTATGCTCTGTATGCTCTAGATTAGTGGTTCCCAACCTCTTCATGTGTGCGGACCCCTAATCAACCACAAAAATGTTCATCGACTCGCTGGATTTTGCTGAGAAGTGCAAACAAAGTTTACCCTAATACACTAACCAAGCCAAACCTAACACCAAGTTTAGCCGTGACCTCTTAAGCCATCCCTAATCCTGATTAATCTAATTGCAGAGTAGAATGGTACCAGTGAGACAGGAAGAGAGATGCAGGAAGACAGCAAAAGGGAGAGCACAGGGAAAGAACAAACAAACAGCTATGAAAAAATACAACAAGCGGAGTGAGGACAGGATGGAGGGAGCCATTGAAGAGTACAGGGAGATAGTGGAGGCGGGGAACAGTTAAGCTAACTCAACGGTGCTTTGTATAACGTTGCAATTAACTGTGAGTTAGTTAGTTAGTTAGTTGTTGTCTGAGTACGGTTTCGAGCAGTGTGTGAGAAGTTGAGGGTTTGGAAGAGGGACAAAGAATAAATGTGTCAAAGAAGCAGTTCGCAGACAGTAAGGTGTGGTTATTGTTAGCCAAAAATGACTTAGATTTACTCAATTAAGCATTTAATATATTTGTCACTATAAAATGCCAGAAAACAGTGAAAAATGTCCATCACAGTTTCTTAGAACCCAAGATGATGTCTTAAAATACTTTGTTTTGTCCAACCAATAGTGCCGAACCCAAAGACGTTCCACTTACAATTATATGACACAGAGCAAATCGTTACATTGGAGAAGCTGGAACCAGATAATGTTGGGATTTTTGCTTCTAAAATGACTTCAATGATTAATCAAATAGCTCGTTACCAGTTTTTTGTTGATCAGGTAATTGATCAGTTGACTAGTCGTTTCAGCTCTAGACTGGAGTTTCTTCCGTTTGCCTGTTCTTACTACAAAAGCATTCAATTTAACTTCTCTTCCACCACATGGGTTTCAAATGGTAAACCACATTTGGTTAGACTCATTTGATGTTTTTTTAGATGTTGATTTGGTGTCCTGTAGTTTTAATTCAAATTCAGCCCAGCCAGTGAACATGCCCGTTTCACACGAGTCCCTCAGATACCTCGGGGATCTCCCCTAATGGATAGGACTCTTTTTCAGCACTTACATAACACAAGTAATGGTGAGGATTCCCCCACACGCAAACGTACTCTGACTGGCTTGACTGGGCTCTCCCATGCTGTGATAGTTTTCAGTGTCATTGGAAACTGAAGCCAGGTGGTTTCATGGGTGATGACAAGCTGTCTTCTCGCTCAAGATAAATTGTAGCAACACATATTTCACAGGCACTTCTCATTTTCTGTCTCAGGATTTCCCACAGTGTGCACGCTGACAAACATGTTTAGTTATACATAGCATATGCAGCAAATGATGCTTTCATCCATCCATCGAATCACATACTCATTGCATCATAATCTGCAAGTCTGCATTTAGTTTGTACTGTTATCTAGTTTGTAATGTCAGCTGGGGCAGGTTGGGGCTCCAAATTATAATTCACCTCGTGTAACAGTAGTGGCACAACAACGTATAGATATATTGCTAGGAAAAGCCAAGCAGCTGGTATGCTTTCAAAATAAATAAATATTTTGATAAAGTAACTTGATATTGATGTTTATTTGAATTTGTTCAGTTTCACACTGCTGTGTCACAGCTTGTTTGCTATTGAATTAAGCTGAAGCGATTAGTCGGAACTACCACTATTTTGATAATCTATTAATTCTTTAATTTTTTGAAGCTACATTGTCAGAAATTCTCTGGTGTCAACTTCTCAAATGTGAATATTTGCTGGTGTTCTTCGTCTTTTATGATTGTAAACTGAATGTATTTGTGATTTTGACTGTTGGTCAGACAAAACAAGCAATGTTTTTTCAGTATTTTCTGTCTTTTTTAGGACCAAGCGAATCGATTTATTGAGAAAATAATCAACTGATGAACTGATGAATCAATGAATGAAAATAATTGTTAGTTTCAGCCCTAATGATGAATAAGTAGAAACTGTCCATCTGAAGTGTTTTGTAGCCAAATGACAATGAGGTGAATATTGGATTCCTCCACCCACAACACAGTTGTTGTGCTACAAAACACATGAATAAAGCTGCTCTGTTTTTGTTATGCCTGTACAGAGAGCAGAGCACTGTAAAATGACTTTCTAAAACGTACATCATAATGGGGGTGAGGGATAAACTGAGCAGGCAACTCTAGGGAAGGCTTAATTTCAAAGTGGTTATTTGATAATCAACCTGCTGCAGCTCTTTCCAAGTGGCATGAGGCCTGGATGAGGTCATATGCAGAGGTGGGGTGTTAGAGGTTAAGCAAACTTTATTCATTAAATGCAGTGGTACGCATGTTGTCAGGGTGAGATTTCCCCTGTTTATCTGGTAGCAACAAACTCTAGGAAGGAAAGGCAAACTGCTGACAACCTGTCTGTTATGATGTAAGGCTGATGGTAGTTCATGCAGGGTGACAGACCAAGCAACAACATACTCTAAAACTAAAACGTTGAATAAATCAGAAGATTATGGGTTCTATATAAGCTTGCGGTTGCAGTGAAGAGTACAGAATTGTCTGCAGTAATATATCCTAATTGGCTGGGCTCCATTAAAAATGCCTCCTAGCTTACTCGTATCAGGTTCACAGGGCTGCCTTTTTGGAAAGTCACATTTGTGGTCTGGTAACTAAGCACACTGCCAGTACTTGCTTGGTAGATTACGTGTTGGCTTGCATGTTTTTTTTAAAATATTGATGAAGTGCCTACCTACAGTAAGTGTCACTTTCACATAACGTAAGACGCATTGCAGCAGTTCTTTCCTTTGTGGTGCCGCTTCTCATTCAGTTATCCCCTACTCTTGAGCCACAGCATGGCTAACATCTGACTCTCTGCCACCTTTAGGCATGCAGCTTCTTGCAGTCCATCATTCAGCTTCTGTTAATCTTCTGAATCTCTGATCTGAGAGCTCTTATTGCACATACTCATACACACTGCCATGTTTACTGGCATTGTGTTAACTGGGATTTAGAGGCTTTAGCTGGGAAACCAACCAAGGGTGCTTTTAACAAGATGGATATGTTTTTTATGTATATGTATCTGAGCTGGTTTTCCTTTTTAGGGCATTTCTCAGTGCTGCTATGTATAGGTCTATACACTTAAAGTTGTCAGAGAGACATGGCCACATGCTTTCAGGCATATGAGGTCACACTGAGATGAGTAACTGGCCAGCGAGCATTGGCTTAGTGACGGAAACATTCTTTGATGATGGGGGGTCGAGTAACTCAAATATACTGTGTCAAAAACCCTTAGGATAGATCGCCTAATGCCTCTCCCAGTCTGTTTGCCTTAAGGAAAGTGGTTGTTACATTAAAGATTAGCCGGATCTCCACAGCAGTACAGAGGAGCTTCCCTCTGAGATCAAAACTTTGGGAGGAATAGACACTTGACACTGGATATGGACAAGATGAAACCACATCAGTGTTGTGGAGAGAAAGCAACACTGTGCCGGCACCTCATTTGAGGCCCAAGTATCAAAGCTTATCCTAGGCCTGGAGCCAGCAGAGCTTCTTTGACCTCTCTGAATAATTTAGGTACTTACCCCAATCCAACAGGGTGACTGCCAGGGCTATCTTCATGGCTGGGACTTACCAGTTAGTCACCATCTCTCGGTCACAGAAAGTGTGACGAGTTTTAATCCTGACACTGCATATGATAATCTCCTCACCGGCTTAATTTTTCTGATTAGTAGCTGTTAGGGACAGTTTGAAAGGAGAAGTATGGTTCTGTAAGGTTCAGCATCGAGGTGGATTGCTGGCGTATGCCAGGGAAACCAGCTGGACGGAGAAGGAGAGCGTGGTATTTGTCATTGAGAGGACACTGAGCATGAAGCCGTTCCATTTGATGAGTGTCTGACCTGCTCTGAGTAGCTGTGGCACAATCCTGGTCCTTTGCCAGCTACATTCCTCCCTCCACCTCACTCCCTCGAGCTCACATCCTACCATTCAGGGAGACTCTCATTAAGTGCCCTTTTGTTGAGGGATTACTGAGTTTATATTTAACCTCTGTTCGCACTATCACTGGACTGTCGAAGCAGTTGTTGGCACTGCCAGCTCATTTGGAATCCATATCTGTGTCCGTCTGGCGTCTGACTCCCTTCACTGTCTGTCCACATTTTCAGCCTCTCTGTCTCACATCTCTCTGTTCCAAGGACTTCTCTCCCTCTCGATAATACAGTCACTCTTTTATCTATTTTTGCCAATGCAGGACCTAGTTCCTCCCCGTGGAGTCTCCAGCTGCGGTTCACGTGTAGGACATGAACATTCAGAGAATCACCACCTGAGTGTTTCCCTCATTGTGCTCCCCGTGATTAGTCAGACATCACATTTTTTCTGAAATTTGTCTGCTTGACTGCAGTGTGTGTGTGTGTGTGTGTGTGTGTGTGTGTCTGTGTCTGTGTCTCTGTCTGTGGGCGTGCGCTATGTTTGAGGAACATACTGTTCCCTTCCTACTGGGCATAAGAGATTTAGGCAGAGTGAATCCTAATTTGTCACTGGCTCGTTGAGATTTCAGTTGTGGGGTTTGGCCTCTGGAGAAATGCACTTAAGCAACTCCTTCATGGTGAAAACACTGTCAGGGTAGAAGAGGTCAGTGGCATGGAAACAACAGTTTCTATTTTGGGGGTTTGGTTTTGTTTGTGCCTGCGTGTGTGTTTAACCCTGTTGACCTTTTGTTTAGCAATATAGTCAGAACTCTGAAGTGGTGTTCATGTGTTTCTGTGTGTTTTGTAGGTAGACAGAGCCTAGCAGGGGTTCTCCTTTGGGCACACCAAGCCAGGCCAAAGGTGTTTGAGCTTCAGGTAGGCAAGGACCTCTCTGGACTCTCACTTGTCTGCAACTCATCCCCCGATAAATCCACTGCTCTACTCGTGTTGTACTTTCTGCCACCAGTCTTCTCAGTCTCCTCCTTGTGGGCTCATTCTTTACATTCTCTGACCCTGACTGTGTCTCAGGTGTGGTGTTACTCGGCCAGGTCATGTTAGTGTTACGTAAGTATAGTTTGGACTGTCTTGTATACACAGCCCAGATCAGATATATAGGCTACTGTGTCCTATGCATAGCTGCGGATGCAAATGTCCTCACCAGGGGGTAAAATGAGCCGGTCCTTTATGGTCCACTATATTGTAACTGAACACCACCCAGTGGGGGAAGTCCATCTGAATGCCAAATACTGTTCTGGCTCTGAGAAGAGATAAGTGAGGGTTCGACATTGTAGATGGATTTGAAGAGAAAGTTGATATGCCCTGTTTAAAGACTGATATAAATGCCTCACAAAGATGTCATCAGAGGGATAGACTCTGGGTCTGATTTAGAAATTACAGTGATGTGACCTTCTGACAGAGTTTCACCATCATGTCCATGTCTCATAACCCGTGTGTTACATCATAGCTGAGATGATCTGGCAGGGGTAATTCTGTAGCCTACTGGATGCCTCCTTGGGTCTCCAGTCGCTACACCTTGCGCTATTCAGTAAATTGTTTTAAGTTATATTTGTCAAATTATCACAGGGAACTGGGAGTTCAGAGTACCCCAAATACATTTATTTTGTGTTTGCAGCTATAGAGGGCTAAAGATGGAGAGTAACAGAGAAAGAGGTTGTTTGAGTAATTGCAAGGTCTTGAATGCAAGCTTCTTGTGAGGCCTGTAGGCTGCTTCATGCCTCATGTTTGATTAAGATGGAACCACAGAAATGCTACGCATGTACTTTGGTTGTCATGATTCCAAGATTATCCATGGTGACAATTTTGCCTGAAAACCCAACTACCTGAGTGGTGCTATGGAAAAATTTAAGTCTCAACCCATAATAGAAAAAGTGACCAACTTGGAAGCTTTGCTCAACCATCCCTAGATAGAGGAATTGCACATTTTGGCTTGTTTGAAACTCCCAAGCACCTGTTATTTTTCTTTGTTGCTTTGTGCAAATACCGAACACAATGACAAATGGGAATGGAGTGTGTATGTGCGTTCCGCATGCAGGTGTGTACTTTTTTTTCTTGCAGCAGTGTTTGTGGAAGAGGATGCAGTAATTTTCCGCTGTACATGATTTACCTTCCCTTCTCTCTCTGTGGGAGTGCTTCAGTCAGCCTATTGGAACGAGACCAAGTTTTTTCCATCAGCACCCACTCAGAAACCATCATCAGGCCCAGCACCCCAAACCCCAGGAGTCTCAACGCCCTCTCTGCCACCCTGCTTATATATCACCTGCACTGCTCACTATCCAGGTACAGAACTGTAGCTCAGGAGAAAGAGAGAGAGAGAGAGAGTGACTGGAGGAGAGTCAGAAAGGTATCTAAATTTTAACATAATTGATGGTTGAGAGGTTAATGGGGGGTACTGCAGTGGAATGCAGTTGATGGGCAGCGCTGTGAGGAAAAAAGTGCGCAAGTTTCTGTCTTTTGATGTGAGTTGTAGTGGATTAAATGTTGTCGACACCATGTCAGCTGGGTAGACCTCCGGTTTGAGGACATGAAGCGCTTGTTATCGTGGATAAATGCTGCTATTTGGGGGAAGATTGAGGACAGGATTTTCACTTCACAAAGGGATAGAAATGAGGGCTACATTACAGCAGCAAGGGGTGTAGATTTTGTCTGAAGGGGGGGAGGGGGTCTTCCGAGGGGGATATGGATGGGCTCTTCTGTAATCCTCTGACATGTGCGCTCTTCCTCACGTGCACACACAAGCACTGCAGTGCAGAGCTGTCTATGGCACAGAAACACACTGCACTGCTGCCAACGCAGCCCACGCTGCTTTGTATCAACAGCCAACAGTCCCTACCCACACAGACTGTAAACACACTACGCATTTCATCACAGACCAAGCTTTATGGCTCTTCCCAGTCACCTTCTTTTGCCCTGCTGAAGTACCACCTAAAACCTCCACCATAAGGCCACATTAAACGGTGCTTCTTCCTACATTTTGATAGCCGTGGGTGGCCACAGTAATTATGGGAATCACGGTTTGCCTCTTGACCTACTTACAGTTTCACCACTAGTTGTGGCATATTTGGTTAAAATGAAATGTATCACATTAAAATGATATGGAATAATACCATTAAAATAGCTCTATATGTGTTTGCTTTGTATAATGAATAATGGATATATTTTTAGTGTCTTACTGATGTGTTATAGTGCATGCTTTACTGTGGGAAAGGAGTTTAAAGTTTAGTAGGAAAAGAAAGTATATTGCTACGCACCATCAAATTGAATTTGGGTTAAGTTACAATATAAAGCAGGTCCAATAAGGGTTAAATAAGCAAGCCTCCATCTAACGCCTGCAAGCATTTCGTGAGTGATTATTCCCCATCCTGGTTATAGGACTGTTTTGTGTTTCTTGTGCTGAGATGCTGAGTACAGATGCAACCTGCACTGCAAGCAGAGTGAACAGCAGAATCAGGCCATCCAGCAGAGTATCACAGTAGCACATAAGACTTGTGTCTGATAGCCCCAAGCTTCTCTTGTTTCTGTCACAATGAACAGACTTATTAACTTTCAGGTGTATATCCATGTATGTGACATGGTGTGTGTGAGTGCATGCTTGCTTGCATTTGTTCGTGCATGTAATGAGCGTGTACACGTACTTGAGGTCAGTCTGCACCAAGCTTCTAAGTTGCTGTAACTGTACTCTGTCTTAGAGCCTTATATTACTGTATTATGTTTTTGCACGTGCGTGGGCTTTTTCCAAGGATTAATATTCATCTGGGTAGCAGTCAGCCGGGGCTGAGACTGTGTACCTTTGCATGCTGAGTTGTTTTACAGTATCAGGTGTCATAGATGAACCAGCTGCTTGTCTTCTCACCGTAATGATCACATTTCTTTTAATGTGATGATATCAGGTTTCAAGCCATGGCTTCACATTTCCTTCAGTCTATCCCGTATTAGGCTCCATTCGTTCTCCCATCATTGCAATCCTATCCTTCCTTGCTCTTCATATTTTTCTTTAGCTTCCCAATCTTTGTCTTCGTATTTGTTTGTTATCTGGCTCTTTTGTGAGTATGGCTCTGGCTCATAATAGTTACAGATGGTTTGACAGTGTGCTGTCACCATTGCGATGGTCCGTCCTTTTTGGGTAAGAAAAAGCTGCATCCAAATTCTGTTTGGCTATGCACAACAACATGAGTGTCTGGAAAGAGCTTTGGTCTGGAGAGTTACGCTGAGGGCATGCCATTGTGTTTATGTCAGTGGCCAGCTTTTAATACTATGCGATAAGATGTGCTGTTATTTATGGTAAGAGGGGTGCAAGTGTTTATATTTGGTGTGAGTGATGTGCCAACCTGCTAAAAGATATGTGCAGCCCTCCATCCCGTCACCTCACGTGGGGTGGTGGATGGCGGGAGTTGACACACTTTGGAGGTGAGGAAATGTCAAGGATTCACATCCTGTATTGACACAAACACACACACACACACACACACACACCCTAAATGGCTCAATATCATGAGACTAGAAAGATGCACCTGCTTTGTTTATTCTGCCTCCTTGACATTGCCACAGTTCCCCTCCACAAAAGCACCTTAATGTACTATGTAATGTAATGTAAGTATTTTCTGTTCATCTGCAGGAAGGTTAGGCTCAAACTAAGCTTTTTTAGATCGTTGCATATTTGGTCTTTCTTTTGTCAGGTGACAGGAAGGTAATCATGATTTTTAGCATCATCTCTATGTGGTTTTTATAAAGCTAATTTTCTGTTAGCAGCTCTAACAGTGTGCTATTGTTTCAACTGTTGATCGGTTAGAGGCACGATGCATGATTCATATATAAACATCCCAAATTGAAAATACAGCATCAGAACCTGTCGTCCCTCTCACATTAATTGATAGGTCTTGTGATATATTGACAAACTCTAGACAACTTCTAGATCTAATTATTGATAATTTCTGAATACTGAATTGTGAATACTTTTCTTTACATCAGTAAACAGAGGAGTGATAACAAGCCAGTACTTACTTATGATGAAAAGAGAAACATGGAAATCCTGTCAAAGTCAAACTCTTCATTTGATTGGATTAGGTGTAAATATTGGCAAATGAATGATATTTAAGCCATCAGAGCAGATGTGCTTGTTATTTGAACAGATACTGTATGTTTAGCAGTTTCAAACATAAAGACCTTGCCAGTAGGATCAAATGAAGCAAGTATTGCTTTTGTATTTTTCAGGCATTTGAAATGTATGGGAAAGCAAAGCAAACCCGTGCCTGAAGGCAACTCAAGTATAAGTATCTTTTGAGATAAATTACTGCTGGAAGGAAATGCCACTGGCAGTGCATTCAAAACACAAACAGATTCACCCCTGGCCCATGCCTTAGCAACTGCAGCATCTGCTGTATGTTGTGTTTTTCTGTCCTGGCAGGCCTTCAAGTGTCCACACTATCACGGTGCTGCATGTAAAACCATGGATGGGGTGTTGAGTGTTGTTGACATACAACTATGTCAAGGGCCCTATCTATAGCATTGACCGAACACGGGCTTCAGCCCCAATACAGCAGAGTTCGGAGCCTGACTTGGTGCTTGTGATACTGATGTGTCGACAGGTATCGCTTGCTCACACGATGTAACCCAACTCAAAGATCCCTGCCAAACACAGGGGAGACTATAATGGATATCTGGGGTTGACCTAATGTTTACCTGCCAACAGCCTTACTCTGTCCAGGCTAGTCTGACAATAAGACAACTACGTATATACCATGTTACTGTCTCACTTAGCCGACCTGTGTAATTTGTGGGCTTATGTTTCGGGAGATATTGGCAGTAAGACTTTATGGATAGAAACTATCACATCACATTGTCATTTGTTTACTTCGTTTTCGTGGAAAAGACCACTGACTCCAGTTCTCTTTGTTGACTGTTTTGTGATGAGAATAACTTGTTGTTTTCCACTGAGTTGTAGTTCAGATTTTTGTTTGCGCGTGGTCCGTATGAGAGGCAATCAGCCAGAGAGCCAAGCCACAGTGCTGTTGGGGGAGAGAAGAGACTGCTCTGCTGTCCTATCTATGAAGCTTCCTAGAAACTGAACTAAAGAGTGGGGGTGAGCCAACGCCCTTTGACCTTCCTCAGCTGCAGAGGAGGAACACAGCCAAAAGGCCATGGAAATAGTCCAGTCCAGCCTGTATGAGGAGAATGCCAGACCCAAAACAACTTTGGAAATATGGGTTTAATGTCACTCTATAAGGCTTCCAGTTTGTGTAAATATATATACACATAAAAAATTAATTGGCAATAAACACAGAAGAACAGTATAACAGCAAGGGAATATTTGAGGAATTCAGAATATTTCTATACATTTTAGCTTGATGACAGATTCATTAGTTATGTTGTGCCTTATGTTGCTGTCAATGAACGGTCTTGTTCCAGCAATAAAACCACAGTGTGATTGAGGCATTCAGTAGTGTAAGAACCCGTTAGCAGTTCTCTGCCAGACTGGAGCTGGTGAACTGCATTGTGTCAATGGATCGGATCCAGCTGAGTTTCTGTCTAATGATTCGGAGAAGTGTGGACAGTTTAAGCCTAAATCCAGGAAGTGTGTGACGTCCACATCCCCATTTCCTGTCCAGTGTTGCTGAGCTTTACGGCTTTATAAGTACTCCCTTAATTCAATGACTCACCATAAGTCACAAACTTTGACAGTACTACTGGATTACCAGACACTAGGAAGACCTTCCTTATACAGTCGATAAGAGAAACATTGTAAATCATATTGTTTGTCAGTCCAAAAAGACCGGAGTGTTTTAAATACAGACAGGGTTTTTCCAACCATCTCCTTTGCAAGAATGTCACAACAGCATCCCTTGCTCTTGGCAGAGTTGTGAGTCGAAATAATTGGATAATTGATGTGAGATAGCTTACCACTGGCAGGAGACCGGTGTCTTCCAGAACGACTTCTATCTGTCCCCCTTTACTCTGATCACTCGCAGCTTTAATCCTGCCCGCCTCCCAACTTTGTGCTTGCTCCAGTTAGACTTTCAATTCCAAAACCCATCTTCCTTATCAACCATCATCATCTTCACTGTCCTGCCGGTCCAAACTCCACCTTCTGACACATCTGCAGTATCTCAGATTCCCATTTCACATTTCACTTTTTCCTTGAATCAACTAGGACTTCACTGACACAGACAGAACTGGCATTTCTTGGGTTGAAATTTTGCTGTATAATAACATTAATGCTGGCCTTGTTACATTTCAGTGTGCCAGTAAACCATGTCAGTGAGACTGCACAGTACGAGCGCTGTGGAACTGGCACACCTAAATGAAATGCAACCATTAATAATGCTATTAGCAACATATAGCTGTGTTTGACAAGTCAAAGTGTCGGCTGTGAGAAAGGTCTTTTGCTCGATGTGCTTGATTAAATGTTGATACATACACACCAAAAACATCCACCTGTTCCTAGTCGTCCATTTTATTCCAGTGTTCTTTGCTATGCTAACATTTAAAGACACACTACATTGAGTAGATGACTTGCATTATCTCAAACCTTTTGTAATGACAGTTCTTTGTAATTCGATGGTATTGATTATATTACATTTATACTAAATATGATGTAAAAACCTAATTCTGTCTGTATCTACAGTTAACTACCTCTCATGTTTCTAAGTCAAAACATCACTCCGCTGTGGAATAATACATAAATACAACTCCTGCAATAAGCCTAATAAGCCTATATACATAAAGTATTTATTGTTTATGAGTAAGTGTTATTGACAGACTATTAACAATATTGGTAATAGTGATAGTTCGCCATTGTCACTTATCATAGTTTATGCAAAATAACACAGGAGTGAATGATTTATTGAGGACATTAAGATATTTTTGGTGCTGCACTTGTCATTTATGAGCTAATTAGGCCAAAAACCTGGTGTACTCCCTTCATCATGATCTCACCCTCTCTCCCCTCATCACAGTACTCATATCTTCCCTCGATGATCTGTTTGCTCTCCCTTTGTCCTTTTTAGCGTCTTGTACCTCCCTGTTCAGGAAGAGACTAGGGACGTAAGACAGGAAACAGGTCCAGGATGGGTGAGGGTGGGATGACCTCATTACTGACACCCCCCACCCGTTGCTCACACGTACACACATGCATTCATGCACACGGTTGTCACACAGTAAGGCAGTCTTGCCGCTCCTCCAGCTGTCAAAGTTAATAGTTTTGCCTTGTATGGTATGAATCTACAGGCATTATTGCAAGCATCACTCGTATTATCACCATACAGTCCTAAGCGTAGAGGAAATAAAATGTCTTTGTATTTGAAGGATGAAGTGAGAACATAAGCAAGAGATAGGATACTTTAAATGGCTCTGAATAGCTCAGCCTTTGAGGGCAAAGATGTTTTGACAAGTGAGGCTTTTCTACTCTTTGTTACTTGGTTTCATGTGGTATCATTTTCTTGTCAGCATTGTTGCATCGTGTTCAGGTGCATTTACATGATAGAGACAGCTAGATCAAAAGTAGATGGACAGGGTTGACACGTCTGTACAATTGTGTCGTTGCAGGTATAGACAGGAAATGTCACCAGGACTTAACCAGTATGTGCAGCTATATGACTTCAGTGTCTGCCCTATTGGCCTGTGGTGGAAGCCAGTGAATTGTTTCCGCTCTGTGTGATCCCTGTGTTTATTTGTCTCTTGCATTTGGCATGGAGCAGACTTTGTTTATTAATAGCTACTCCGCAGCCTGAATTGCTTACCGCCTGTGGTATTTTTAGTGGGGGCTTAGGTGTTTGGTGACCCATGAGGATTTGGTTAGCAGGTTTATCTGGTGTGATGTCATGTGAGGTGATCAGTCTGGAAAATGACCCCGTAAATCACCACACAGGTAGGATCAGCCTTTTTCCACTACACCAACGCCAGGTGCCAGGCCAGCAGAGGTAGAGCTCGTGTGTGTGTGTGTGTGTGTGTATGTGTTTGTTTTTACGTGTTTGTGTGGGGAGAGACTGTATGTGTGTGTTTTTGTGTTTGATTTTTGTGTATGCTCTGCTTCTGCCTGTCTGCATGTGTGATCTTCATGGCTTCTGAGTGTTCTGCGCACATGAATATGAGTCGATGTGTTTACGCACGTTTCCCCTTGGCCGCTGTGTAAATCGGTCCAGGTAAATCCAGACTCATGCCACCTCATTCAGATTATTTGTCTCATCCTAAATCTTTTAAGGCTCTTGAAGTAGAGGTCAGCAGTACAAAAACTCACAACAAACTAGTTCTCAGAGCCATGAAAAATACTGAGCATACACATAATATTTATTTATCTATAAACGACTAGTTGTTTGTAAGATTGTTTACTGGGAGTAAGAACTATGCAATAGACCTATCCAAATATATTTGTGTGTGTGTGTGTATGTGTGCTCTTTGTTACTTTGCCCTTCACATTCCCCTCTAATGCCTCTATACCGTGCGTGTGTTTTATATCTAAATTCGCTCAGCACCTCCATATTAGCCTCCTCCTCCAATGGCCACACAAGGGCAAAAGACAAACCTCACCCAGCCTTCCTTCCTGCACTCACCTCCCCTCACCCCAACCAACCATCCTTCTCCACATAGGTCCTCTTAATACAGACATATCTGCCAATCACATTTCTAGGACGCGTAAACGTGCTGTAAAGCCCTCTGGAGCTGCCGCAGCCTTGATTCAATGAAACATCGACCCACTTGATAACCTCAATGACATACCCGCCTCCCTGTTATTGTTGATACATAAAAGCTCACAGATTAAGTTTGCTAAGTGAGCCCTTTGATCTCCGTAAACGTGTTGATCGTGGTGAGGATCTTGACACAGTTGTCTGCATGACCTTGACTGTGAACCAACTCTGAATAACTCTGAAAATGGAACAGAAGGTAAAGCACAGTTAAAAGACATTTAAGAAATAAAAATATTGTTAAATATTGTATTGGAGGCGACATGGTGGATTCATCTCAGTGTGTAGCATGCGCAGTCACCTTTACAGCAAGGAAGATGGATCCAGGTTTGATTTTTGATTCTCTCTTTGGGGTTTTTGTAGAATCTTCTTGCCCCAGTGTTGGTGTCCTCAAGGGGCTGCAGTTTGCCCCTACAAGCCAAAGACATGCATGTGTAGTGAAATGGGCATGTGACTTTTGATTTTAAATTAGCAATCGTAAATGAAACAGCTTTGCAATAGTTTGTGTTCCAGTGTAAAGAATATTAGTGTAGTAGGAAGTAGAAAAAACACTGGCTTAAAAGCAAATTGATAAGGTGAGAGAAACAGTAAACGTGTTTGTAGGCTTGGTATTTTGCTATAGCTGCAGTTTCTTTGGTAGTTCATATAATTTCCATGGCAACAGCTACAGAAGAGCGTTGAATACCGGTAACTGAGATGATATAAGAATGAACTTTGAATCTCGGCTTTGCAAATGACTTTCATTGAACATGTGATGGTCTGTCTGTCTTTGTTACGAGTGTGATGGACTGGTGACCTCGACTATGTGTGTCCTTTCTTCTTCCCTCTGTGACCCTCTGTATAGTTATATATATTGTGTGTTTTATGGGGATTCAGATTGATTTTAATAGGGACATTTCTGGAGCGTTAGATTACTAAAGCTGGCTCAGTTCCAGCATGTGGAATCAGTCTAGTTTCCTAACTGAGCCTGAGCCTTGCTTGCTGTCAATGAAGAAAATAAATTGTCATTGACTGACCTACAGTCATCAGGCTGGAGAGGAGAGCCGGCACAAACCAAGGACTTTGAAATCCATTGCAAAGCTGTTTCCGTACCTTGTTAGACAGATTAAAATCTGTCCCCTTCCTTTTGTCAAGGCTGGAAAAGCTCTCTTCTTGTCAGGAGGTGTTCTTCTAACTGCCCTGTTGTACTCTCTGCGTGGAGGTGAGGGGCTGGATTCCAACTTCCTGTCTGCTGCATATCCCTGTGTCTCTGTTTGCAACTGGCACTCAAACCTCATCAGCACTGTGAAAAGCCCCCGCTAACTGCCCCATGCTGTACGCGGCCCATTTCTTTCAAGGTCGTGGCTGTCACTTCCTTCTGTCTTTCCTTTTTATTTCTGTTGCTCTCTCCACTGCACGACTCTTAGTACTTTTCCAGTTTAGACTTCAATGTTCCATCATGCGCCTCTTAAATTCTTCTGCAGACATTTAAAGGTTTATTGCTTTTACTGTAAATCATGTAAATGTTAGTTTGATTGTTTATGTTTGCGCCAGCTGGTCTGTGAGCTTGTGGATGTCAATGAGATGATTGCTTGAACTCTTTGAGCTTCAAATAGTAGCCTACGTGTTGTATTTCTTTAAATGTGCATGTAAATGACACCTGTTGTGCTTGTTCTGCTCTGAGCAATTCATTTCATCATCTGTATGAGGAACTGTATCACTCTGGTGTCTTGCAGGTTGTCCTGATTGTAATGTTGGCCCTTTGACACTCCCGACTATCCGTCATTTACAACTCTCTCTGTGATTGCCAATGTAATATAGCATGTATTACAGGTGTTGACACTGACATAGCTGCATGTTTACGCTGCAAGACAAGCACATGGCCACAAGCTCAGGGATTACTTTTATCCTTGGTTAACAGGTTCCATTTATTGCTCCCTGTCAAATCATGATTTTACACTCGTGCATCCTTCTGACGACAAAAACAGAAGGATATGTCAATGAGAACACCTGTGTTGTGTGTCGGGTTATCTTGAAACATAAAATGAAGTGATTACAGGGAGTCAGAGGTGACAAAACAGAGCTTTCCCTACTGAGACCAAGCAGGCCTTGTTTGTCTGAGTGGTCTGTCCATTAAGGTGCCCATTAATGAAAGATATCAGAGCAGGCGTATTTGTAGGGGGTGCCCAGGAGTTCTTTGTCCACCACCAGAAGGAAGGCTTTAGGTGCATCCGTGTGTACACAACGCACTTGTGTTTAAGTGTAACTGTGGCTATTTTCTACTTGTTTGTCCTATTTTCCTCTTGTGTTCCAAGAGGCTGGATTAGAGAGATTAGTGCTGGGCTTTCTGACTCTGTTCGCTGCACAACCAGCCAGCATCCAACTGTAATGTACAGCACACACGCACACACACATGCACATACACAAGAAAACACATGATGATATCTTAGAGCCCACATACACGCAACCATACATTGATGAACATTGTGTATGTTTTGTTAATAATACACCACGCACTCATGTGTGTTATGTTTTCCCACCAGCAGTTTAAAGGTGGACTCGCATGAATGTAGACAGCGATGAGTGACTGGCTTAATCAGATGTTGTTTTGCCTGCTACGATAATCGGCGTCAAGAAGAGTTTGGAGGGTGCGAGATGAGGATTATAGTTTCCACTCTGGCTACAGCCTGAGCTCTCAACAACCCGCTCACGTCACTCCACCTTCTCACCCTTCATAACACCACATCCTGACCTCTGCTGCCATTTACCTCTCCATCTTCTACTGTTTCAGTTTCTATAAATCCCTCAAATTCGTAAGAGCTGGGCTCTACTATGGTCTGTAAGAATTTCACTTCACTATGGACTAAAGGTAGGAGTCCCCACAACTCTTATTCACTCATATCTAGTTTCCTAGCATAGTGTTGCTACACCACTTTAGTTCAGGGTGTAGGTGGGGGAAGTCAATACAAAATATAGAAATGTTCAAAGCTGTTTGCTAACATGTATCAGTGTATTTATACATTTATAGACTTTAAATTGGAGGCTTAATTTAGTCATTTTTACATGGTTGCAGTATTTTAAGATATTTACTCCAGTCAGATGAAAATTTAAACAACATCAGTCTGTTCGTAAAATGAAAAGGACCTACTGGTATACGTTACTTAGCTAACGATGTCATAAGGGGAACTGTTCGTCTGTAAACTCTCTGTTTCATATTTTAAGTGTTGTGATCACTTTGAACCATGAGTTGACAAGTTATAATGTAATATATAACATAATATACACATACTCATACCGTGATAACTTTGACATTAGATATTGTTTTGATCACTTGAAAATTCGCTAGCATAATTAGCATTGAACTAGCCGTTTCCTCATTAGATTCCATTCATAGAACTAGTGTCGTTAGCTTCACAGATCCTTTTAGCCAGTCCTCCGACGGCACGAAGCCACATCACTCCACTTTTACGACCTATTTCTCCTTCAGAAGCAAAGACATTCTATCGGTGTAAGTTATTTTATTGTTCGTAGTGAAATATGCGAAGCTTATGAGCATGGTGGCGCTACTCGTCTTCCATAGGGTTCCAGTCATTTTTACCGCTTTGTTGTCATCCAAAGGGGAGCGTGGCGGCAACGTAGACCCTTCTTACAAGACTGCCTGTTGTGAACATGAACACTATCTAATAAAGTTTCACAAATTACAGTGTATTTGAGTTTGGGTGGAGGGATGGAAACTTCATCTGGCATGAGTAAATCTAGACCTACAAACAATTACATAGCTCATTCATACAAACCCCTCGTAAACGCATCCAGTCACAATCGACGTTTAACCCTGCCCGAATTCAACAGTTAAACCAATCACACTACGGTGGGATAAAACATTCAACGTTGAGCCCCGCCCCGATCTGCAGGCTGCTGCCAGGTACATCTCCCATATGTGGAAACCAGTTGCAATGCTTCATCCATCCACCAGGAGGAGCAGTGATTATGGAAGGTGAAACGGTTTACTGCCATCAGACGGCTGTAGTGTGACCATTTTACTTCAACTTTGCCCATTACTTCAATATTTTCATTGACCCAGTGCGCCTGAAATCAGCTGTTCTTATCGTATGTGATGTGTATGAGGGAGTGTGCTTCCCACAGAGAGCATACTTTTAGTGTAGCGCTTGTTATTATATCATGAGGTCATGCAAAGACTATGATAAAGCTTTTTTAAAAACACTGATACAGATTGTTGTTTTTTATGCATTAGCTAACATAAAATATAGGTTATTGTTCAAATTTATAGAGTGAGCAAGCCAGAAGGCTGAAAGAGACACATCTCTAGTTACCTATTATACCTTCTATTCTGTGCCATAAAAGCGACAAAGAGATGTGTTATTCAACAGAACTGCGTAACAAATGAAAGCAATAAGGGTGGGAAATTAATGATATACAGTAAGAAATAACTGTGTGTTCGACGGTGTGTGCTGCACTCATCTGTGCAGCTGACTTTATGTGCTGTTAACAAGTCATATAATTTATGGAGACATATAGTGGCCTTCACACCGGTACAGCAACATGCCGGGACGAACACATAATGTTGACAGACATAATATTTTTTCATACAAGGAAAGAAATTACTTGCTGTATTACATTTAATGCAGAATTACAAGAAGGATGAAGAATGAATGATTAAGAATTTGTTGTAGACAGCATTTCTCAAAGTTTATAACTCAAGAACTCACAAAACTGTACGATTTTTTTAAGGGAGCCTGGGGACTTTCGCTGTGGATGACAAAGGAGTATGTTGTGGTTACATTTAGTATAAATGGTGAAAGCATTCACAAACATCTGATGCTTATCTTGGCAGACTTAAAATTATGCCCCCGTGTCCTTTTTTGTGTGGTAATTACAATCAATAACATAATATACAGTGTTCTTTGTTTAAATGTACCAAAATTGGTCCAGTGTGTCTTGTAGTCAGTATCTCAATCAAAACCAGCCACAATCCAGAGGAGAGTACAGTGCATTTTTGGGACCATAATTTCTGGGGCAGGTCATTTTCAGTCATAATAGTAGTCTGTAAAGCAGCGTACTGTGTGTCAACATGTTTAATCAACCTTTTACAAAACAATGCTAATTATGTTTGGACTGTTTGAGTAAGAATAATACAACACATGTCTTATTAAAAACTTACTACGCTTACTTACTGCTTATGCTGCTTTATAGCGATCTACAGTAATCAACAGTAAAACATAGACTCTAGACATGCCTTGTTAGACACAAGGGGGGGACTCCAAGTGGCTACATAATAGCTGCAAGTCTGTGTAGTTAGTAAGTCATTTTGTTTACATTTGACTCCTGTCAGTGTGTTTTGTACTGCATGTCATGTTTTGGTGTCTCTATCTCCCCCTGGTGAGAAAATATTGCTGCTTGTTCTGTCAAGTTGTTAAAACCCTGCTGTCACACAGAGAGCAAAACAGCTGGGTTCAGCTGCTTCCTCCTTGTTTTTATTCGTCTTTCCTCTCTCTCTCCCTTCCCCCAGATTCCCCCCTCCCATCACTGTCTTTGTTTGCTTGCTCCTTTCCCTTGAAGGGTTACCGCCCAACAACCTGCTTTGGGTGCGCCTGATTGGTGGATTGCTTGTGATGGGGGCAGGCCGAGTCTCAGGCTTGTGAGAAGTTTACCAGTGGTGAGCCAGCTCTCAGCTGTCAGAGAGCATTCAGTCTGCAGTGGAGGCACAAGCAGGATCTGTCTCTGTCTGCATTAACTGCCGCTGCAGCACTAGTCCAAACCTCAACGGTTAAAGGACTTTATTTGACTTTCTGTTTCTACTCAGCTGCAGGAACTGCTAGACAAGGAGTTAAAAAGGAATTAAATATCCACTAAATCTTGGCTTTTTGTTCTGTTTGTCTTCTGTTTCTTCCTTCCTGTCCTTTGTTTTCGACCACCAGAATCCCCGACATCACAGACGAAGCAGATCAACATCACAACAACAGCTTCTGAAGACATCGTGGGAATAACTTGCAAAAACCTGCAACCTTAATGCAAGACACCACGACTAGTCCTCTGTGGATCTGCAGTGTGCGAGTGAGTGTGTGCGTGTCCCTGCCAGACAGGGCCCCCACCACATTGTGTGTGCATGCGTGAGGAGGCTAATGCCCACGGTAGTGTGGTCAGGGCCAGAGGAAGATGGGTCCAGCTGTGGAGGCTCAGGCCAGGGAGGCCATGGATGCAGAGCAAAAGCAAAAGCAGCAGCAACAGCAGCAGAACCAGCAGCAGAACCAGCAGTGCTACTTAGAGAAAGGGGTGATGCTTGAGCCCTTCGTAAACCAGGTGGGGGGACATTGCTGCGTCCTGCGCCTCGGGGAGCAGACCATCTGCAAGCCCCTCATCCCCCGCGAACATCAGTTCTACAAGAGTCTGCCTGCTGCAATCAGGAAGTTTACCCCCCAGTATAGAGGTAATGCAAACTAGCCTTTTCTCACCTGTGTTGTGGCTGTTTTGGTGTGTTGCTATGCATCTCTGTTTCTTAATTTCATTGCTCTATGTGCATATGTGCAAGTCAGGTGGGAATTGATTCTTGATTGATTGATTTTTAGCAAACGGAGCTCCCTGCTCTTGCTCAAGTGCTGTTTAGATGCCTGTCAGCAGCATGTACCAAATTGTGCCACAGGATGGTGCTGCAGCTGAGACTGCAAGTTGGCCTCCTAGAAACAGGCCACCCAGTTGTTATGTCCTGTCTGTAGGAGGCTGTATTAACACAGGTAAGTCTGGTTTGCCCCCATTTCTTTTTCTGGCACACGGCCAGCACGGTGGATACAAAGTGAGATTCTTCCCCGCTCAGATCCAGAAATGTAAGTTGCTGCTGGACAGAGACCATGAGGTCATCTGAAAAGGTCAATATAGACAGCACTCTGGACTGCATTAGTCCACAAACCTGATGGACTCGCCACCACCCCACCCTTTTTAGGATCTTTAAAAATGAAGCACAGTAAGTGACATTAGTCTGTTGGATTGGTTTAACATGTTGGCTCTTACTGAGCATACCTATACATCTCTCACACGTATTTCAACAAGGTCATCAGTTCTTTTGTCATCTACAAAAGTTGTTAAATCATAACATCCCCCTTAAATGTTAGATGAAACACTGCCTCACACAGCAGTGCAGCTGTTTCCTTTGTGTCTCCAGCAGAGAAGTGAAAGGTGATACTAAGCAGTCGCTTTCCTCTGATTGTCCTAAAAGCCCCACTGCTCACTGTTCACCTCCAAAATACTGAGCCTCAACAAAAACTCACATGATCATGGGATGATGTTAAATCACGCAACAGTGCTTTCTTTTCCATGTCAGCATTTTCACCTCTTCATCTTTATTTTCACTTACTTTCTCAATCCTCCTCTCCTTCACCTTATCTTGGCTTCTCCTTCAGCCATATTATGGGACATTGTGAGGAGGAAAGGGTGTTTATGATACAAACAAGCTTCAGGGATCTTCTGGACCTTTGTGCTCGTTGCCTGTAGCTGAAGCCTGTAGACTAACATCACATACTTTTTTTGGTGTATGTGTGCAGTGATGCTTTGTGGTTTCGGTGTGCTATAAATGTATATTGCTCATCACTTTGTGTGAAATAAAAGTTTCGGTAATAAACGTGACTGACTGAATTTTCTAGCCTTGTGTCATTTGTGTTTGGGTTGTTATTTTCTCTGTGTTGCTAAATGCTTTTTAGTGTTAGATTTACATAAGAGTATGGTTTGATTTTTTTTTATGGGTTTACACAATTAAAACCCACTGCCCGCACATTGATAGTGATTGTTCTTTCATTCTGCCTTTTTCTGTGTTGCTTTGAGAGCTCAGTATCTCTGTCCCACCCTCTCGTAACTGTCATAGTTTTGTCCAGGTATTGATGGAACAGATGTCTTAAAGAGATGTGGGTGTAACTGCTGCAAAAATCAGCAAGATGGGGATAAGAGATTCTTAGCTCTGAGCTTGTGTTATCTTGTCAGCTTTATTGTGCTTCAATTCTTTGTGAGAGACTTATTCTCTTCACTGCTCCGTGACACAAATGTCTAACAGATGTCCTTCTGTCTCTCTCTATGTTCCCCCTCTCAGGTGTGGTGTCAGTGAGCTTCGAGGAGGATGAAGAAGGGAACTTTTGCCTCATCGCTTATCCCCTCCAGAGTGACCCAGCAGCAGATCTGGAGAATAAACACCCCTCGGCCGACTGCGAGTCCAAAAGCGAAATGCTCAAGTGGGGGAAAATGATTACATCCTCACTGCTTGTGGACGGCGAAAATTACAGCAAAGATGGCCGAATTCACCACTCTCGTAAAGACAAGGACAAGAGGTGAGATGAGAGAAAATGTCCCAACAGTGACAGCAGTACATGTACACATGATTAAGTAGAAGGTGTAGTCGATGCATCTACAGGCGGGGGCAAAGTGAGTCACTTTCACACTTATATCGAGGCTCGTGTAAATTAAATTGAAGATGATGCATTGATCACTTCAGAACCATTACACAACCATGATATATTTTCCATGAATGGTAAAGCTGTTGTCTGAAGACTCACATTAATCGACTGATGACGCACACATTGACTTACACATACAACCTCCTGTAAGGCAAAACTGGCTCTAAATGCTGTGAGAGGCTGATCCTTGGCCTTGGCAGCCAGAAAGAGGGTCACAGCCTCTGGGTTACATAACTGCAGTAGATGCATGTTGGTGCGTACATACAAACACAAAACTTAGTCAGCCCTGGCCTGGAGTGGCAAAACGACTGGAAGGATGATACTGGCTTCCATTGGGTTCCTCTTTATATCCAATGTAACAGTTTATCACTGGCCCCTTGTTTTATGCTCTAATACCCACAAACATACCTCAACCACGTACATAAGCAGATACTTATTCTGTTTCTTCTTTTGTCTAACTCATGAGGCTCTCTCTCCCTCTGCCGTCCAGTGTTCACCAGCTGCAGGATAATGTGGGACTGGAGTGGCTGCGGCAGGCCGAGGTGCTCTGCTACAGACTGGAGCGCAGTCACAGTAACGCCGTACCGCAGCTCAAACACAACCCCTGGAGCCTCGGGTGGCAACAGCACCACCTGCAGAAGATGAGGGAGAATGCCAAGCACCGCAACCAGTGCAGTATCCTTTCACTGACTGAGCACTACAGTTTGGTTTTTTTTAGATTCCTTTTTTTTTGCCAACATTGTAACTGTGGAAAGGGACAGGATTAATTATTCAGAGGTTCCAGGCCAGAGGACATGGCATGTGCTCCGGCTAACTGAGCCACCAGGACACCTCAACACCTGCCTATTTACATGCAGTTGAAACGCATACATGATTATCCGTAACTCCACCATGTACCTGAGGCCCGTCATCTAATACAATGTCTAGCTATCAGTGTCTTTGTCTCGTGCAGTCACACTTTTAAAGAACTCCCATTAGTTACTTGATATTGCTGAGACGTATTGTAATGATAATAGCATTCATGTGAGTGCAGGGAAAAGCTCAGATCTGCATTCTAATCAAGCAGTTTTAAATTTTAAGCAGATTAGTGTAGAAAAAGGTCTTTGTTTTTTTTATTCTGGCTTCCTTGACTCAGTTTCCCAGAATTCATCCTGCTGGAGAACCTGACGTGGCGGCACACGCTGCCCTGTGTGTTGGACCTGAAGATGGGCACACAGCAGTATGGAGACGATGCCACAGAGGAGAAGAAGGCCGTGAAGATCCGCAAGTGCCAGCAGAGCACAGCATCTTTAATAGGAGTCTGCCTCTCTGGCATGCAGGTGGGCTTCGAGCCAAGACTGGCCTCAGTGTTCATGGCTCCGTCTTAAAGGGATAGTTGGACATTTTGGGACATGCGTTAATTTGGTTTCTGGCCAATAGTCAAACAAATCTTGGGTGTCACTATTCCTGCTCTACTTTTCCAACCTCTCCATGTTTCTCCATCCCTTCAGGTGTACAAATCTGACACAGGCCAGCTGATGTTCATGAGCAAGTTCCTTGGCCGCAGGCTGACCCTGCCGGACTTCAAGGAGGCTTTGTTCCAGTTCTTCCACAGCGGACGCCGTCTACGACGTGAACTCCTCTCCCCGGTGCTGCAACGGCTCAGAGACATGCAAGCTGCCCTGGAAACCTGTGAATCCTACCGCTTCTACTCCAGCTCCCTGCTCATCATCTACGACGCAGCGTCCCACCGAAAACACACACGCCAACACACTGAGGACGGCCTCTCTGAAGAGGATGAGGAGGATGAGGATGAGGACGAGGAGGTGGAGGCTGAGCCAGAAAAGGAGGAGGAGGAGGGGGAAGAGGAGGTAGGTGAAGTAGCAGGCGTACTTGGTTTTCCTCACAGCCCCTCCACATCCAGCGACGGCAGCAGCAGTGGCGGGAGTTCAGGTGTCGGCCAGGCTCGCTTGTCCCGCTCAGACCCCCACAGCCCCAAGGTGGATGTGAGGATGATAGATTTTGCCCATACCACCTGCAGACATTACCAGGAGGACAGAGTGGCGTACGAGGGCCTGGACAGCGGCTACATCTTTGGTCTCCAGAACCTGATCACCATCATCTCCGAGCTGGAGAACCACAGCACAGACTGAAGACTGATATGACACACACACATTCAGACACAGATGCACAACAACACACTCTGTGACCTTTGGGAGAAAAGAGGAGGACTGGACTACAGGAGCGGAGAGAGATTTCTCCTCTCCTCTTCAAAATTAGACCTTGTTGTAGCTGGCATTTCGTTGGACCCCGTTCCTGTTTCTGCCATTGGTGCTTCTCGATGTTCCTGTTGTGTGTGTCCGTATTCGGGATATGAAACAGACTTGCGCGTAACATGGGAGAGCCGTGTGTGTGACTGATGCAGTGTTTTACCCATTGTCATCATTCTGTTTAACCCAGTTCACCCTTAGGACAAAAGGGTAGGCAGCAAATAAAAGCAGTTTGAAGTCTGAGACAGTAGAAATGTTTTCCTTGTGTCCGATTCCAAAGAAAGTGTCAGCATTTTGCACACACAGACATGCACATGCTGTTGAACAAGTGTGTGTTTCCACTGAGACAGGGCTATGTGAGAGAGCAGGGGTTGTATGTGTATGAGGACAGAGTCGATGGGAGGAGAGGTAGTGAGCTCACGCCCTCCATTCTTCTCTTTTACCTGTTCATTCTGCCATCCTTCTTTCCCTGTTCATCTCCACTCAACGAGACTATATTCATATAGGTATCAGGGACAGATTATATAGAGTTATTTCTTTATTTGCCATGTTTCATAAAATAATCTAAAAGTTCAAAAAAGAATGTGAATGGAGAGTACTACATTCCATGTTATTAATGTTATAATAATGATATTAATTAATATTGTTATTTGACATGTTTGGATACCTCTATCTTGTATGTATGTGTTGTCCACAGTTTGTTGGGGATGAAATTAAAGAGTTGGGTTTGTGCTAACATCTTTGTCTTCTTTCATATATTTGGTGTTGCTTGTACAGAAGAAAAAAAGAAACTACAGACTTCCTGCTTACATGAAATTTAAATGTCGCAGCAATCACATTTCATGCAAATATCCAGGATGTGAGGTCATCCCCCTGGGTGTGTACATGTATGATGAGGGAAATGACTGCTTTCTGAGAGCCAGCCTGTACAAGCACATGACGAAAGATTAATTAGCTTCTCTACAAATACCCTCGAAAGTATGATAGGACTGCATTCAATATGAGCGGGGAGTCAGGCCCACTCTCACCACCTGCTGTGCAGAAAAATAACTGGAGCACATGCCAACCCTGAGGCCTGCTGTAGATACACCCTGTAATGTTGTGGAGTGCCCCAAACATACAGACGGGTGACGGATTAAAGGAAAAACCAACATAAAGTGTTTTAGTAAGGTGTTGGGCCACCACGTCCCGCCAGAACAGCTTCAATGCTCCTTGGCATTGATTCTACAAGTCTCTGAACTCTACTGGAGGGATGAACACCATTCTTCCAAAAGATACTCCCTCATTTGGTGTTTTGATGATGGTGGTGGAGAGCGCTATCTAACACGTCGGTCCAAAATCTCCCATAGGTGTTCAATTGGGTTGAGATCTGGTGACTGCGAAGGCCACAGCATATGATTCACATCATTTTCATACTCATCAAACCATTCAGTGACCCCTCGGGCCTTATGGATGGGGGCATTGCCATCCTGGAAGAGACCACTCCCATCAGGATAGAAATGTTTCATCATAGGATAAAGGTGATCACTCAGAACAATCTTGTATTGATTTGCAGTGACCCTTCCCTCTAAGGGGACAGGTGGACCCAAACCATGCCAGCAAAATGCCCCCCACAGCATAACAGAGCCACCTGATCTGCATTCATTATGTTTCTCCACTCATTTATTTAGTTTTTTCCTTTCATTTATCACCCGTCTGTATAGACTTGTTTCCTCAGTCTAGAGGAGTTTATCTGTTGCAGAGTTGTTAAAATAGAGACAGGATTGCTCTGGCAGGAGGAGGATGACGGCACCCTGGGCTGCCTCAGCCAGTCCTGGTCATCGCCAACCAGTCTGAGGCAGACAGAGCCAACACTCTGCTCTGAGTCACAGGCTCCGTGCGATGTGAGGAGGTCCGGCGGTCTGCGTGGAGAGGAGCTATTAAGCAGACACAGCCTTGTGTCAACGGAGAGCACAGGCCATTACCACCTCAGTGTCCTCTCTCTGGAATGTACTGTACCGCTGGCACAGACATCCATCTGACACAGATTTCAAATCAATCTGAAATATAAAGCACGCATTTATATTTAGGGTAATAAACACATTTTTATGTTTGCCATTTAAATTTTAAAAATTGTCACTAAATGTCACTCTGACAACATTTAAACCCTTTTCAAGGCTGTTCTATCCAGTTTTTTTTAAATTACACATTGGTTAGAGTACAGCATATTACGAAGGCAATGGGCTTGTTTCAGTTCATGCTGAAAATAGTGACCTCCTGCATATCACCATCTGTCACATGCTTGCATGGTTTTGGACGTGAGGAGGTTGTCCCAACATATACAGATTGGCTGCCTATAGTGAGTAGCTCTCTTTAAATTAACTACAAAATACCTAAACAACACGTTAAAAAAGGATAATTAATTAATAAAAGGCAACATTTTTGTAGATTTTCGTACACTCTATGTAGACTAAATGTATATGATTAATCATCTTTCCCATACTTCAGATGATTAAAAGTTTTTATTGGGCTTGAGCGTTGGGAAGTGTTCCTGATGCTTACCTGTAACATGTAATATTCTGCACAACTACAGTTTTCTCATTGATCTCATGGGTTGACTGTGAACACATATGCTTTTTATATACTGTATGTCCTTCTCGGGCTAGCGCTGTGCTTATTCTGTAATCCTGTGCTGGTTTAGGACAGTACAATAAAAGGTCAAACTCTTTACTGTAACCCAGTAAAGAGTGTGGCCGAGCAGACAGACACTTTGATCTTTAAGACTGTGGGTCAGGGCAGGGTTAGGGGGGTTTATGAGCACATACTGTATTTACACACCACATTCACATTCGTTGGCCATGTTTAATAGACTGCCAGAGATTAGCTGCAGAGCTACAGTCGGTCCTGAAGCAGGACATGCATGTGATGTTTCTGTGCTGTGCGATTGCAGGGGGATAGAAAGATTGATAGATGAGAGGATGGAGAGACGGAGAAGATAAGCTCTTCCATATCCACTCTACTGGGAAGAGGGGGGGTGGCAGCCGACGTTGCGTAACAGCCTCAGGGTCAGTGGGCTGCTTTTAACCATCAAAATGATCCCGTTCTGTCATCAGATTGTGTGTGTGCATATGTATCTTACACCGCATGCATACTGTACACTTACTGTTATTCTGTGCCATAACATTTGCATACTGCTGTCTGACACGTGTGTGCATGTGCGTCCTCGTAACCCATTGCTTTGTGGTGAAGGTTGCCACTGCAAGTGGGGCAGTTGCATAACAACAGTTAAAATCACTATGGCAACAGCAGCCTTTGCTGGGAATGAAATAGTGTCATAGCTTTTTGAGCCACGAGAGTCACACCCACATTCATCAAAATATTAATATACACTCTGTCACAGCTCTCTTCATTCATCAAATCTGCTCCATCATCTCATGAACATTTAGTCAGTCGTTGTACACTGTACACACTTAAATATTGGAGCACACTTTCATTCAGAGCACGCAGTCCTATGATTGATGTATGTGTCACCTCCAAAAACAATAATTTTATTACTTTGTCATCCTATACCAGCTGAAGGTCATGCATGATGCAAAATTCATTTTTGTTGGTTCACTGCCATCAGCTCATTTCCTTATCTCTCAGCAGTTCACTCATTATCTCTCATTATCGAATAACTGTAACACTTTCACTTATTACACTGCTGAAAGGCAGCCTACTATTCCAGCTCTTCTGTCTTGCTCTTCTGCACACAGAGGACAACCCAGACCAAATTTGTGTTGCACTCCCACAGCTCCACTTTCCTCTTGGCTTTTTGATGTTTATAGAACCTGACAGCCTCTAGAATAGAGATATGACAAGACACGCAAAAAACAGTGCAGAGCTCTCCTTTTTTATGTCTGGGTGTTTGCATTTTTGGTCGTGCGTCTGTGAGTTTGTGTGTGCCTGTGCAGTTGTGCGTGTTTCATACCTTATGTAAATCCTTGAATCTATTTTGCATTTTCTCCACTGTGAATGTTTGCATGAGTCCTCATAGATGCTACATAATTTAAGCCTAATTCCTCTTGCATAAACTCGTCCCTATCCTCCTTCTTTTCATATGCTTACATACAACAACAACAATAACAACACATGGCCTAGAATATCCCGCAGATCTTGATGACGACCAATACATGTGATCCCCTGCACCATGTCTCACTGCGTCATCTCACTGCCATCTGAGAATTGCTCCATTGTCCGTCACACAATTTAGCGTACAAGCATGCAGTGGATGCTGCTGCCTCAGGCTGTGAAAACAGAGTGGGGGGTTGAGCCAATGTTGTGGCCAAGGTACGTGGTGCTATTCAGCTTTCCGTATTTATAGAAGACAGCACCATCAGTCATACTAAAACCTATTTGTGCAATATTTTCATTGAAACATGCTGCACTTGTGGTAAATTCTACCTTTAAATCTTGTGTGTGAGGTTTTAATTTGGCTTCATCAGATCAAAAAACATCACACATGCCTCCAGTTTTTACACTTTGAATTTGTTTACTGAGTAGAATATGAGCAGTGTACTGTAGACATAGAGACAATGATGTAAATGGCGTTTATATTTAGTTGTCAAATTTGAGTAGATTCACTCCGACAAGAAGGCAGAGAGCGAGAACTGCATGAATCAGGAGTACGGCCAAACCTGTTTTGACAGGTGCTAAATTGAGCTTACACAGCGACAAGCCCTGCACAGGCAGTTACATAAACGGGTCAATAATGTAACGAGGGAGAGATGAAAGACGGACAGACTGTAGAAAATGCCTCTCTACTCTCTCTCTCTCTCTCTCTCTCTCTCTCACCCATGAAGATTATGCAGGAAGAAATCTCGTGTGATTAAGATGATGATGGCTGTGGGGATTAATCTCCTGACCTGCTTCAGAATCTGTATATGATTTCATTAGAGTTCAGCCACCAATGAAGCTAGTATGCATGTGGACGAGTGCACCTACTGTACTCAAGCGGTTTTCAGGTCAATTTGGAGGAGATTATAGGCAGCTGTGTTTTGGTGTAAGGATGGTGGGATGAGAAGAAAGATACAGCAGGAATGTATGTACGCTCCAGATAAATCCACAACGCTCCGAGTGACAGCTGTGTGTGAATACTGTGTGTGCAAACATGTAATTTGTATTTTATATTTGTAACCAGATTAAATCACTCTGTGGAGCTCTGTTTTCACTTTCACTATTCAGTGTTGTAAAACAATAAAACTGCAGGGTATGAATACTTTTTACAGGGACTGAATGACTGTGGTTATCCTGTGATTTATTTGACTTGTCCCGTTGCCCAATAAAGTTCCCCACAGAGAATAAAGGAGTTTGAATTGAATTAACTGACTTGAAGTAACTGACTTTCATTACTTCATCCTCAGCCAAAAGACACTTCCTAAGCTCTAAGGCCCCCCACCATAGGAAAATAAGTCCCCTTCCTTTTCTACACACACACACAGTCTGATCAAAGATGTTTCATAAAGACATTGTACATACTCATTTTGTACAAAGGATCTATTTTTAAGTTCAGCTCTCATTTGCTGCCCTGATTAAACTACCACTGAAGTTCTTCTAATCAGGCCAACTTGCCACAACTCACAGACATGAGTTATACATTTGAAACAGGCCAACAGTCATGCTAGCAGTCTGTGAGGCTGTACTTAGTCCTCAGTACACCAAAGTGGTGGACTAACCAACTGACATTGGCACCCTTATAGCCAAGACCACTTGCTGGCTTTTTGTGGAGCTTGCAGGAGCATCCCACAACCTTTAACAGCGAATTGACTCCTTGGCAACTGAGCCAGCTGTATTTGCTTACAAAGACAATGAGATGTGGTTGAGAGCTCCTGAAAAAGCCAGTAAGTAGACCTTGAGTTAAGATTGTTTCGTCAGAACTTTTAAAGCTGGATAGTGTACCAGAGGGCACCTGGACCGAAAATAAAGTTGAGAAAAAATAAGATATTATTGTGTCAAACTTCCGTTCCCAAGGCTGAGAATGAACTTTCAAGCTCAAACATTCAGTATAAATATCAACCTTCTGCCAAGACATAGTATATAAAAAGTCTATATTATATAAATAAAGAATTCAAAAAATAATTATTTAACAAACCTGAATCATAAGAGAATTACAGTGCTTCCAGGAATGCTTTATGAAATAATCAGAGCAAATAATACAACATGATGTAACAGAAATCCATGCTGATTTAACACTGGGAGATAAAATCATTCCATAACCCAATTCCAATCCAAGTCATTCAATTCCTAAAATTTCTACTCTCTCACTTGATCCTGCTCTCACACATGGACAGGCTGCAGCCTCCGCAGTTAAACCGTGTTCATTCTAACAAGACACATGTTTTAACCTCTAACCAGAATCACATTAACTGTTTATAAGAACATCCAATGACAACACGGCACACGGAGGCTCAGTGTGCTCGTCCAGTCACAGGAACAGAGAAAGGCAGGAAATGGATGGCGAGAGCAAGAGAGGAAACGCAAAATCGAGCCAAGATGTAATTAGAGTGTTGCGTAACGGTGGCAGTGACGCTGTCGACCAGGCGCCGGGCCTCGAGCTGGCCCGAGGCCCCTGCCGTACCCACGGCAGGCCCATCCACTCTGTCAAACTCATTTACACTGACCTCTTAATTACTATAATGAACCATCAGAGGCACAGATTAACACTAAACTCACTCTTTATTCAAGCTCACCAACAAAGGTCAAATGAAGGGAGACTTTCTGCCCTCTTGAATCAGTCCATGGGTGTTACTCTGGCTCGCATTACACTGCCAGACCTCGATTGGATTAGTTGGGGATTACAGCAGTTTGGGGTTAGGGTTGGAAAATAGATAAATACTGTGAATACATAAAACCATTGTGAAACAGTTTTTAGTCATAAGTGGCTCAGCTGTCCACAGTCTGATGTGGTTTCAGTGATATATAGGTGCCAGATGTGGTGTTATGACAAACTTATGAAATAAAAAATTAAATATTACAGCAAGGATTATAATGAAGCTCTCTCTATTCATCCAGCTGCCCTGGGATTCTCCTTACCCTCTGATATCTCTGTCCCTGTCCCCTACTTGAGGACAAACCTCTTGACTCAGGGGTGGGTTTACATAAGCCCTTCGTATACATAAATAGTATTTGTGTGGATGTGTGTTTTTACATGAGAGCATGATGTGTGTTAATGCTCATTCCCAGCTGGTGAGCAGCTCAGGACTCATGTAACCCTGAGAGCGTTGATGGACAGGAGTATGGTATGATTATCTCTGAGTTTTAACACACACACACACACACACACACACATCTATAAATGTACACAATCTGTGCATACATAAGTGCTCACTACTAATAGATTAGTTTCCACTGAAAGACCATTTATCAGGGTTAAACAAGACAGAGAAAGTGTGCAGAACAGACATGTCATTTAGTTTTTGATAAGCTGATATCGTAAATTGGCTGTGTATGGATGAAGCATATACAGTAGACTTATATTTCCCAGGCTGAGTGCTGTGGATGACACCTTTTGCTTTGCCAATGTATTTCATGCCCAACCATTACCTGCTGATAAAACTGCCTACTGACTGACTAAAACACTCACACCTCCACACCCACAGGAACACTTCACTCTTTACATTTACTCACCTCTAAAAATAAGGAAGAAAAAGTCTGACTCATGAGGAACAGACGCAAATTAGCCGACTAGCCATGGACCGACATCCCTGAGTGTGTTCCTGTTCACAGATCAGCTTCCCACACCTCAGGCAGACTGCACATTTGTGTCACTCTGCACAACATCACCATGTGGAGGCACACGTGTTTGGTTCTGTGTAGGTGAAGAACAGCATGGTGTGTGGTTTTTGTTCCTGAAAGTGAGGTCAGAACATTACATTTGGTTGGATATAATGATATGTGATGTATTTTATGGCAGCGGCAGTGTGTGGGGAGAAGTGGCGTAAGTTAATGAACACATCAAATGAGTTTGCTTCTGCTTCTTAAATCTTCTTTTCTGGAAATAGAGCTTGTGATTAAAGAGGGCATGCCATCGCGCTGTCATTGAGAAAGAAGTTATTCATGCTCACAATAGTATAAATACTGTGCTGTGTGTCAGCCACTGATGGAGAGAAAGTGGTGGTGTCAAAGGAGAGTGACATTCAGTTTAATTTTGGTTTTAATCACAATTACAGTCTCTTACTCGTCTGTTAGTGTTCATAGTTGTCAAAAGAATTAGCTGTCTCTAAGGCCTTTTAACAGAAAATTAATTTCCAACTATTTTCATATTAAATTCAATGTTCAGATTCTTAAATGTAAGAATTTGCTGCTTTTCTTTGATTTATATGATAGTAACCTGTGTATGTTTGGGTTCTGGACTGCTGGCCGAGCAAATCAAGTAATTTAAAGACTTCACTTTGGGAAATTGTGATGAGCATTTTTTTGATATATATATTTCACACTTTATAGACAAAACAATCAATTGATCAATTGACAAAATAACAACAGCTTAATCGATAGTGACAATATTAGTTGCAGCTGTAAAATTATTCCTCTTTGTTAATAAAGGGCCTAAATATAACTGTGCACAATAAGGCTTTTACTGAATTATTTTAGCCCATTTGTTAGAATTTACATACTTTTTGTATACTGAATATATATAAAAATGAAGATGTTTTAAGATTGTCTGTTCATTATTATATACCATGTGTAGATTCATACCGATGTGCATAACAGAACAAAGTAGACACTACAGTTTCCTTTTGCCACTAATAAGAGTTACAGAATTTCCCTTTAGTTTAATTATGATCTCATTGTTGATCTCATCTGTAGGATGGTGATTAAGAAGGTTTATATAGCATGATTTAAGCTAATGGGATCTTTTAGAGTTAGCTAAAGAGGAAACCTTATTACATTTAATTGGAAGGACTTAATGCTGATTCCTGGGTACAGAGGTAATCCAGGATAGCTTTGTCTTTGAGCACCTGAGCCTGAGGCGCAACATGTCCTCTTTTGTTTGTCTCTATGCAAATTCAGAATGTAAATAGTGTTGTCGTGGGTCTATTTCCACGGCCTGGAGTTCCACGTATCAGGCGCACACTGATACACTGGTGAGTTTACATAACTGAAGGCTGCAGACAGACACAATGTCCTCCACAGGTACACACAGGAACAGCCTAACCGGAGGGGAAACGTTACTATCAGAAAATTGGATCAGCATTCATGTTTTATTTGCATGGATTCTCTTCTGTATAGAAAGATAATAAATGTTTCTTTGTGCATTGCCACAGACTATTTACATTATCTGGCACTGAGGGACAGATTGCACATGGTGTATTAGGCTGCGGATCATTAAAGCACTGCAGATTAAACAATAATTTCTGGACTGCTCAGTTGATTCAGAAATAGATTCTCTCCAACTAATAATAACTTCTGTTTAACATATCAAAGCTGAAGTCAACCACAGTTTCCTTTTGACTGACAGGAAAAAAATGCACACTAGATCTTGAATATATCTTCAAAACTCTGTGAAAAGCAGAGACTGGAGGGGGGCTGTGTGGTATTTGTTTGTCCTCACCTCTGTGTTAGTTCTCAGCTCTGTAGTTATTATGTAACAACAGGAACAAATATCTCTTTATCTGGGGGCAGATGCGCAGGCTCCCAACCATCCTCCACTACCTCAGTGAGTGCGTGTGTGTGTATTCTGCTGAAAAACAAATCAAGTGGTAGCTGAAAGTGAGTCCAGAGAGTTTAGACTGATCAGATGTACAAATGGTTGAAAGCTCCACTCATCGTTGTGCCATTGTTTCATTATTATGGGTCAGTGCCTAAGTATGCCACCAGCACTGTGCTGCCGAAGGTCCTCACCACCACCGTTCAATACCACCATGCCTGATCCAGAATCTGACAACTGTAACGAAGCGATGAAATCTTCTCATCACATGAAAACATTTTGATTCAGCCTCTCTTCACTGAATCTACATCATTTGAATCCCTTTGCTTTTCATCTGATAGAATTCCACTAACAACATTCATCCACACACCAACAAAAACCAATACACACACACACACACACACACACACACATACTGTATGACAAGCATGGCTAAAAATCACCACTGGAACAACACTGAGCTCTAGTGGTGAGATCTTCTCAAGAGAAATGACAGCGTGAGAGAAAACTGAGATTGCTTCACGCATAGTTTTATTAGAAGTAAATACATTATGAAAGTTTGCACAACACTTTAAAAAGTCCACTAAATAGTTGATGTCCTTGCACCTAAAAATTATATATATATATATATATATATATATATATATATATATATATATATATTTATAGTATATTTATAGCAACATTTTAACAAGTAAACTTTTCAACTAGTATTCTATGTCAAATAAATGTAATGCAGTAAAGTTAGAGCTTCTGAGGTGTCTTGAAGTAGAAAGTTGCATAAGATGGCAATACTCAAGTAAAATACAAATACTGCAACACTGTTCTTAGTACAGTACTTGTGTGCAGGAGTTTTTTTTCTTTTGCAATAATCATATCATACCCGTGCTACACTCAGTACTACACCTCTGTTGTTCAACTACGCTGACAGGTGACCTGGTAAACAACACATACATAAGGACAATGAATTAATGTCTTATTGTGTAACATTAGCTGCATTATTCCACGAAACATGTAATATTTACACTAATGCTGTGCCCACAGTTGGAGAGTTGAGTGGCTGTTACTGACAAAACCAATCATCCCAAACACCAACAATAGCCCATATGATCATTAAAGACACATGCATGATGGGATTAAAGGTGTAGTCTGCAATCCTTGCTGAAAGCTTGTTGATATCTGAACTCCACAGCCAAACAAATACACTTCTCCCTTCAGTGCTCCTTCAAACTCGCACGAGGAACGCACAGCGTTAGTGTTGTCCTGTGCACAAGCACGAGTTGTGACAAAGCGTTGGTATTTGACGACCTGGGAATGAGAACGGCTTGGTGGCTTGGACCGACCCGCTCTGTTTTTTTCCCATTCACAGAACCAGCACAGAACAGACAGCTAGCGGACCGTGATATTCACTGAATTTGACAAAAAGTGTGTTGGATTACAATTGCAGACTGCACCTTAAGTGCCAGGTTTTGATCAAACATCTCGGGCTAATAATGCAAGAAAACAGGCAGAACACTTCCAGTTACTCTATGGATCATCTGTCTGCAGCAAATTTTCCAATATACATTTCCTGGCCTGATCCTGTATCAATCCATATTATATCAACACATCTCATATTCATAGGTCTCTCTCAGAGGGGCCAAACATGGACGAGAGTGCAGCCTACTGATCAGATCTACTGATAAGTCTGGAGTATGGCGCCCCCTGGAGGATGGGAGAGCTCTGTGTGACAGGGGCTTAAATTATAAATGTTAAAAATTAAAATCTTGCGGTTTCCGAGTTGACATGATTTGTGTATCAGGTTAAATAAAGAGTATTGATTGACACGACTGTATTCGGGCTGCCTCGTGCAGGTGCTGGTGTGTGTGCGTGCGTCTCAGAGAAGTGACGTGTGTTAGCGGCTTGTCTGGTGACGTGTCTCTCCGGCTCTCTCTTTCCTGACGGAGCGGCTGGATGGAGCCACACTGACTCCACTGAGCACTCAAACTGGTACCAGTAACACGGCAGGAGTCGGCCTAAGGACACCATGGGGAGTAGGTGACATTCTTCTCTTGTACACACGTGTTGAGGGTGGTCTGAAATACCTGCTGTCTCGTTTTATCTTGAGCAATAGTGGACATAAAGCGTCCGTCGGCAAGCTAATTAGCTAACCTTGGGTCGGTTAGGTAGCTATCTTATAACGGGAGCTAATCTGATGTTTCTATTCTGATTAAACTCCGTCTCGCTGGGATTAATTAACATTACCGAGGCTTGTTTCACAGTCAGCGGCCATTTCTAACATATTACCTGTGTCTTTCATAGCAGGCGTCAAAGCTTCCTGTTTTAATGTGGTTTTGTGATTGAACGCTAGTTAGCATCACGCTAGCTGTTAGGATACTTTACAGTAAAGACACATAAACTGGTTTATTCTCGTTTTTTATGCGAGTGCGTTGATAGATTTGCAAATGCCACGTTGACTAGTTGGGTACCAGAAAAATAATGTAGAGGCATATGTTAAATCGCTTGCTGTCAAAGTCAATTTCAGTGATTGACACAGCTGATCAACAAGAAATCTTCAGGCCGAAGACGGTCTAAAAATGACTGCACTCTGGGTACTAGTTACTCTAAACCTCGCTCAGGTTTATGCTTGTGTATCCAGACATTGGCAGGGACATGCTCTGCTTGTTGCTGCATTGACCGGCTGACCGCTGCCAGCTGTTTAGCCGGTGGTTAGTGATGACGTAGCATCCAAGCTAACCTGGTTTAAAAGGACCAATAACTCAAGATAACACAAATATATATGTGATACTGCTGCTGGCCTGGAGTGTGGTATAACTGCAATGTTACTTCTGTCTTTTAACCTGCTATTCTCTCTCTGCAGTTAAATTTTTGGAGGTCATCAAGCCATTCTGTGCGGTCTTGCCAGAAATTCAGAAACCAGAAAGAAAGGTACATTTAAGTCTTTAAACATATATTATTAAGTTGCATTATCAATGCACCCTGCATATATGAATGGATATGAATGACATCTCCTTTTTTACTCCCCACAGATTCAATTTAGAGAAAAAGTACTATGGACCGCCATCACGCTATTCATCTTTCTGGTGTGCTGCCAGGTTAGTATCTGTTGATGAAGAATCCTTAATGACAACCAACATACTGGTTCTCTTAGTGGTTGACACTGTTTTGTGTCTTTTTCTTGATTCAGATTCCTCTCTTTGGCATCATGTCTTCAGATTCAGCAGATCCCTTCTACTGGATGAGAGTAATCCTGGCTTCCAACAGAGGTGCTTGAATAGTTTACGTTAAACAGGCTTAATCACAGACTTCTTTTCTTGTGCAGCTCCAACAAGGAGAAATAATCTAACTCCAGTGTTCTTATCAGGCCTGACATAATCTCATTATCACATGTGATAGGTCTATGGTCAACAGTCGTCTTCTCTTATGCATTGTTTCTGGTACTGCTGCTATTGTTGTAACTGTGGCTTACAGTGGCACTAATGCTGTTCACTTTGTCCTCCAGGTACTCTGATGGAGCTGGGCATCTCACCCATTGTCACCTCAGGCCTCATCATGCAGCTGCTGGCTGGTGCTAAGATCATTGAGGTGGGAGACACTCCCAAGGACAGAGCCCTCTTCAACGGAGCTCAGAAATGTAGGTCTACTATTCACCGCATTTGCTATTTTTAGAGCTTGTCTCAAACCTTTGATGCTGTGAAGATTTTTTTATTTGCTTTTGAAGACTGCCGACGCTCTACACTGTTTAGTAGCACCAGTTGTAGCTCTCCCTGCAAGATTTCCAATTGCAAATCATTTTTTTCCTTGTCTTTTTGCAGTGTTTGGAATGATCATCACCATTGGACAGGCCATTGTATATGTTATGACTGGCATGTATGGAGACCCTTCAGAGATGGGTGCTGGGATATGCTTGCTCATCATCATCCAGGTTAATAAAAACTCCCACTGCTGCTCTCTAGCCTAAACTTTGCAAATGTGTATATATGGAAACAGTGTGTTAATCTTACCTGCTAAAATTACATTTGTCAGCCAAAATATGAATTCACATTCTATATAGTAGTGTGTGATCCCACCTGGTTTTAATGCTGTGTCATGTATAGTCAGGAAGCACTTAGATTTTGAATATAAAACATGCTAGCTCTTGTGCAATATGTTTTCCTTTTACATTATTGTCTTTTTCGTGGCAAGCAGACACTTTAAAGGAAATTATCTCCCTATATGGGATAGGCAGAAATTAGAAAATTGTAACCGTCATAATGTTTTGTTGTACACAGCTGTACTGAACAGCTGGTTGTCTGCCTGAATCGGCTCAATACAAACCTCCTGCCTGTTTCTTCAGCTCTTTGTTGCAGGTCTGATTGTCTTGCTGTTGGATGAGCTGCTCCAGAAGGGCTATGGTCTGGGCTCGGGTATCTCCCTCTTCATTGCAACCAACATCTGTGAGACGATCGTCTGGAAGGCCTTCAGCCCCACCACTGTCAACACTGGCAGAGGTACGGTTAAAGCTGAGTGATGATAAAGGAGATAAATCTCAATCCTCTGTATTATAATGGCTAACCCTGTGACTCCTGTTGTTTATCCAGGTACTGAGTTTGAGGGAGCCATCATTGCTCTCTTTCATCTTCTGGCCACCCGCACGGACAAGGTGCGCGCCCTGAGAGAGGCCTTCTACAGACAAAACCTGCCTAACCTCATGAACCTCATCGCCACCGTCTTCGTGTTTGCGGTGGTCATATACTTCCAGGTGAGCTGGCAACACCAACTAAAGACAGTCCAGTGTCTTACCTGCTTTTATTGCACTAAAGGAATTTGGACTGCATGTTTTGAAACAAATATCAGCTCACTGATTGGCACACTTTGCTACCTCACCAGGGCTTCAGGGTGGACCTGCCCATCAAGTCAGCACGCTACCGTGGTCAATACAACACCTACCCCATCAAACTGTTCTACACCTCCAACATCCCCATCATCCTGCAGTCTGCCCTGGTCTCCAATCTCTACGTAATTTCTCAGATGCTCTCAACACGTTTCAGCGGCAACTTCCTCGTCAACCTCCTGGGAACCTGGTCTGTAAGTATATGAGGGTTGCTTCACCTCCAGCACATCCAGTGTCAGTCTCTGCAACATGTTTAAATACCAGGAGTCCTTGTGCTATCATAAAGAGGATACAGTCAGGTGAACATGCAGCATCAATACTAACAAAACCCTTTTTGTTTAGGACGCCACGAGTGGTGGACCAGCTCGGGCCTACCCCGTGGGTGGTCTCTGCTACTACCTTTCTCCTCCAGAGTCATTTGGTTCTGTTCTGGATGACCCGGTTCACGCTGTCATCTACATTGTCTTCATGCTCGGCTCCTGCGCCTTCTTCTCCAAGACCTGGATTGAGGTCTCAGGATCCTCTGCCAAAGATGTAAGTCAAGTGTTTGTACGAGCATTTGCAACCTGCTTTGTGTTAGTCCCACATGAAATGAACTTCACTTTGTGTGTTTCAGGTGGCGAAGCAGCTGAAGGAGCAGCAGATGGTAATGAGGGGACACAGAGAGACTTCTATGGTGCATGAGCTCAACAGGTACAAAGCGACCTTGCAGACAGTCTCAGGTTTAATGTTTGTTGCTGGCAGCATATGGAAAGTTGTCTTCCAGAGTATCTATGTATTTATAATTGATTTACTATTTGCAGGTACATCCCCACAGCTGCTGCCTTTGGTGGGCTCTGTATAGGAGGCCTGTCTGTCATGGCTGACTTCCTGGGTGCCATTGGTTCGGGTACGGGAATCCTCTTGGCTGTGACCATCATCTACCAGTACTTTGAAATCTTTGTAAAGGAGCAGAGCGAAGTGGGCAGCATGGGAGCGCTGCTCTTCTAGAAAATACCAACTTTCTGACACACATCAGACACAAAATATCCACAACCCTCTCATTTTTTTATTTTGCATTTTTTGCAATTCGCACAATCAGTACATTTTGCAGCTGGGATAGGGAATTTTTCTCTGCCACCTTTGTTTTCCACCATACCTCTCTGTCATGTCAATGCTGAGGAAACGGTTTCAGTTACTCCCAGGGTTGCGCATAGTATTGTGTCTCTTCAGTCCTTTTACTCCAATAGCTATTACCCATCTCTCTGCAGGCTGCCTAAGTCCCCACTGACTGTCTTATCAGCTGAAGAATGCCTAAAGGCACACAAGTGTGAGGTGCTGTCTTTGACTTACCTCAGGCATTCATTGCAGCATGTTCAAGGAACACTAAGACAGCGACAACATTTTAGTGCGTATTTCAAGCTGAAAGCACTGTGCCTGGACGTTTCGGGGGAGTTGAAAGAAAGCCATAGCATGTTCATCACAGGTAGCGATCATGTTTGAGGTTTCTGAGGGCCTATGGTAGGATGTGAAATATATAAATAAAATATGCTTGTACTCCTGATAAGGTTTCTGGTGATCTCAGACAAGCTGTTGATGGTTTTTATTTACCTTTATTTTGATATTTTAAATGATGGACTATGTTTATATTCACTCTGGTCTTATGTAGGGCACAGTGTTTGTCCTCTGTCTGGGTTCTCAAAGGAAACTGTTTGTCTGTGTCGTCATGCTCTTTTATTCCCAGACTGAATCGCTGCACAATACTGCCGAGATGGTCGGGATGAGGGTGGGTTTGATAGGGACGAAAAGGGGTTTCATTTTGGTTTTTACTTTATGTAACAAACATAATTGTGTTATTAAAAAAAACAGGATTTTTTTTCCAACACACGTGTTTTGATTCCTATTGTCCCCTTGTTGTGCTCTGTCCTGGCATGTTCTGTGACGGCCACAGGGTACTATTAGTTTGTCAAATAATGCCGAATAACGCACAGTGGCATAGCAACCAAACGGTTTTATCACAGATTATTGATAGTAAAAGCTGGACAAGTTTGTCTCAACTGTGGATTCATTCAGTTGCTGTACCTTGTACTATTCATTTAACTTCCACTAGAGGTCACTGTGTCTCGTGACTGATAAACTTGCTTCACATAGTTTTAACTGAGAGTAAAGTAGAACTCTATAAGAGGAGATTTTGCTATTCAAACTGTATATGCAACATTCTCACATTACATTCAATGTTTATATCAAATGTTGCTTAAAAAACTTTCATTTGACAATGAAAACTGGGATAAGTAAGA
>NTHP01000127.1:241072-309277 GCA_003416845.1 Oplegnathus fasciatus
ATCATTAACAATACATTTTTTAATGATTCATTTCTCAACTTACATTTTAGTTTAATCTGTTAAACTAAATCCATCTGCTCGCTCTTGACATGAAAGTCTGGGGCCTTGTAGCTTTTAGACTGTGGGGATGTGTGAGCTCATATTAGTTATCACCTGTAGTTTGTCATGCACACCTGTGCGGCAGAAATGAATCGCCTCCCGAGGCATGAAACAGACAAAAAACACATCATGTCCTCTAAACCAGAGGTTTTCAAAGTGGGGGGCTCCAAACAGTTTCAGGGGAGGCTCAGTGAATGGAAGTGAAAAAATATTATATTAGTTATTACAAAAGGAGATCACAGAATAGCCTAAATGTGTGTAATCTGGTTAAAGAGATAGTTCAGAGATACGGTAGTTTGGGGTAATTTTACTGTTTTTCCCACTTTCCCAGAGTCAGAAACTAATAAATAACTTAGGACAGAGCTTTTTCATATTTTTGTTGTAGTTATGTCAACAGCAATATTAGGCTATCTTGGCTGAATTGTTAAGTGTCTGTGGGATCAAGTAACATAATCATGACCCCACAGGCATCCAGGAATTGAGCGAAACTAAGCAAGTAAATTCAGGAGGGGCCCTTTTCCAAGCTTTGTCCGAGGGGAGGCCCACAGTCTCAGACTCAGACTGAAAACCCCTGAACTCTTTGATAGACAGTGGTAGATAGAAAATTCAAGGTGTATTGTACAGGTGTAAGGCCCCACAAGGTCATATGAATGTAATAGTAACTGGTAAATAGGAGGAGACTTGGTAAGTCAAAATCAAATGGGGAATTACTGTTTAATTTAACAAACAAACAAAAAAATTATTTGTTTGTAAGTTCAGTTTATTTAAAATGATTCACAAACAACATATTTTGATTTCACTTTTTAAAAAATACATCTATAAATGTGTACATTCTTGTTGTCATTCTACAGTTTAATTAAATATAAAAGCTTTGTAACGTTTTTAAAGAGGTGTTATTTCTTTTGATTTATTTTTTATTCATTTATTATAAAAAGAGGAGCGGTTGACGTCATCATCGTGCGCCAGCATGCGGACAGGTCAGAGGGGTAACGGGGCCGGGTAGACGCCGGGCAGCTTGTCAAATGAAATCCTCCCAGTCGTTGTGTAATTTCTCTGACACTGGTCATTTTTACCACGGAGGACGAGGCTCGACGGACACAGACACCGGCAGACATGTCGCACTGCAGGCAAGAGGGTAACTTCAGTCTGCTTTCATTCATTTTAACTCCATAGCTGGGCAATGTCACCGAGCCAGCCACCATGCTAGGCTAACTCTCGAGAAACAGCGTTAACTTACTGTAGATTACAGCAGGTTAGCTACCGGGCTAGCTACGAGGAAAGCTAATACTCCAGCAATAGTAAATACAGGTTTACAATAAAGTCAGGCACTGTAGTGAGTTCATACAGTGCTCGCTGCAGTAATTTGACATGTAAGTCACATACTGTCAGGGCTATAAGATATTGGCACAGTGCGCCCCCAGGGGTCACTGTCAAACAATACAGCTATACATTTATGCGTTGTAGTAATAGAAATACATTAGCATCATACACGTTATCCATGACCAGGTTTTCTACTTTAAGAATTTCTAATAATCCATGTTGTTGTTTGTTTCCTGTCATTTAAGGTAAAGACCGCATCATCTTTGTGACCAAGGAAGACCATGAGACACCCAGCAACGCTGAGCTCATTGCTGAGGACCCCAATGATCCTTACGAGGAACAGGGTAGAGTGAGAGCCCTTGCATTTGCAGTATTACGACCAGGGTGTCAGTGGCAACTTTACCGGAAATATCACAAGCGGTGCACAGTTAGGCTTTTAACAAGGATTTTAACTCAACAGACTCACTCTTCAACTCACCTGTGTGTGAAGCGGAGTACTGTTTTTTCCGGTGTCTGCTAACGTTGTGAGTAAACAGTTACTGTGGCCGAACATACAAAGACGATGAAACTTGAAACTGAAACTGAACTGAGGTCCAAAGTGAGTCCAAAAGTGAAGTGAGGTCCAAAAACACACCTGCAATTATCACTGATTGCCATAGGTGCTGCGAAAGACGACGAAATAAAATCTTTGAAATTATAACTTTAACTTGCTTCTGTCTGGTCTCCTGTTTCTTTAGGCCTGATCCTACCAAATGGAGACATCAACTGGAACTGCCCATGCCTGGGCGGCATGGCCAGCGGACCGTGCGGCTCTCAGTTCAAGGAGGCCTTTTCCTGCTTCCACTACAGTAAGGAAGAAGTGAAGGGCTCCGAGTGCATCGACAACTTCCGTAACATGCAAGAGTGCATGCAGAGGTACCCCGAGCTCTATCCTCAGGAGGAAGATAAAGAAAGCACCCCCCAAGCAGAGTCCAACTCTGCCGCCTCCCCGACTGAGGGCTCTGCCTTACCCCCTGAAACTGACTCTACCCCAGCCGCTCCAACATCCGAGTCTGCCGTCTCATCTAAGAGCACATCACCTACAGACAACCAGACTGCCAGCTAAGGTCAATCAGTCATTATCCAGGCTCTTGTTCTCTGTGTGCAAGCACTGCCCAGCATAAATGACTCTCCGTGAGGAGCTCTGATCGGTGTCTTCTCCTGTTTAAGCCTACAGAGAGGACTTACTGACATGGCTCTGACGCTCATGGGCAAGGACTTTGTGAATGCAGAGGAACGTAGCGCATGTACAAGAGTATAGGCTGCTTTGTTTGCTGAGCACTTAAAAAAAATAATTTGAATACTATGGTTTAATGACAGCGGGCCAAGCTATTTGCTGCAGGGACATTAGCTGAAAGATTCACTTTATATGCAATAGAAATTTAATTTGCTGCGTGTTCTCGTGTCAATCAGTAGAGCTGTTTGTTAGCAATCATTATGTGTGTTGTCCTGTTAATGTCGACTAGTCAGGAATATCACTGATTCATCACTAATTATTCAGTTTGACAGAAATCTAAGCAGGAATCACTTGATTTTTGTAATATGAGCAATGTTCAGCTTTTCCTCAGAATTTACCTCAACTCATGACAGTTTTGACTCTTACTTCAACTTAACTATGGAATCCCTTTACTTCCATCACTCGAGGGACCAAAACACAGGTAACTGGTAAGAAAATAAGGCTACTGGTAACATAACATTGATATCAACACAGATGTTTTTAACTGTGTTTGTTGACATCTTGTACAAAACTTCAGGGTCTACATCTGTTGCCTTGTGAACAATGGTCATCACTGTGTCTGGCCCAGACCAAAGTGGTTTGTCACGTTTAACTGTCACTGCATAAATGTTTTTGCCGTCTTAACACTGTCTAAAGTCTCCCGTTGGATGCTGTGGTCACCATTCTGTGTCAGTCAGGCCTTAAAAGACTTGATGGGTTTTTTCTCAACGTGTCCAGATTAAAATGATCGTCGAACAATTTCAACTTATAGTTTACTTTTTGTTCTTCTAAAGTCAAGGCACAACACCCTCTCATGTCGGTCATTTTTCTTTTCACACGTTGAAAGTCTGACGAGTTTTATGTGAGCTTTACTCACTAAAATTGCCTAGAAGATTTACAAGTTGAGGAAAGCGACTGTGTATAAGACAGAACTGTAGCGTCATATTTCACACTTAGCTGATTAGTTTGCTTGAATATTAGTAATGTTATAGTTTCGTAGCATTTATTGAAACCAAATTATAAAGGTTTAGCTTTCAAAATATATTATTTACTATTTGTAACAAATGTTATATCAGTTATATATGACATTCAAAGAACTAAAACTCGAGTTTTGCTGTTTGACATATTTTCTACTACCTTCATCTTTTGTGCATTGCTAATAAAAAGAGGAGATAAAACATTGAATAAGAGCTTTGTTAGACTCAGATCTTAACAAATGAAGGTATTTTTACATGGAACAGGTTATGAGCTTTAAGTGTGGTGAAAAACAAATCTTGTATGCAAAAAGGCCTTTAATGTCAGGTACATCACACTTGCAGACAGCTTATTATGTGTATTATTTATGTGACCACCCAATCATTCATTTCAGTCTTTATTTTGTGCTGCACACCCACACACTGTGAGAACTTATCATGAGTTTGACTCCTGGATCATTTCCTCCTGATGACACAGCATGTAGTCCAGTGATTCTCAGTCCCTTTTCTGAATTGTCCACTGACACATACATTTCCTCTGAAATCCTCTGACGTGTGTCATGGTTCATGGACAGCCATTCCTCAGTCCCTCTGATATAAGTAGACCTAGTCGGGGAGTCCATGGGACCACCACGCTCTGCATGGTGACCAGCAGCCGGCCTGTCCCGGCCTCCTCCGGGCCTGCTAGCAGGTACTCCATACCTGGTGGAAAAGGTAAGTATTTTAAGTTTAAATCCAATAATGAATCTGTCCCTTTGGTGTTAACTTGATATTTTCTGACTTTTTTTTTATCACTGCTTGATCACCTTGAATATTCACCTTTAATGCTGAAAACCTTGAAACTATATACTGAACGGTACTGTGCTTTGTGTACCATATCACAAATTCCTTTGGGAACTTGTCTTACCTGGGTTTAGAATAGGACAGGTGCAGCCGCGGCTGGTCCAGGACAGAGGATAGATGCTGATGGTCCCCAAGTAGAGCACCACTTGGCCTGATCGAAGGACCTTGCGAACTTTGACCTGCACTTCTGCGTGGCTGCCTTTGTCATGAGCAGACAGCACACTGGCCTTGATCACTGTCACGGGCCACACAGAAAGACAGAAGACTGAGACGGCATTTTGGAGCATCAGCCAAAGTAGAGATCACAGTTTATTAAACAGTTTTTAAACAGCTGAAAACTGCACTTATTTTCTTACCATAGTCATGTTTGGTCTTGCAGAGGTCAGACACACTTCTCAGCTTTTTCTCCTTACAGCTACACTTCCCTGTGTACAAACACAGTTATTAGTTATTCTCCATCCCACTTTTATCTCCCTAATAACACTGTATGAAACACTGCCATGCAATGCAGATGAACGTCACAGTTAACGACACAGCAGTACTTCAAAGTCAGTTTACACTCACCTGTGTAATGCAGAGCAGAGACTGCAAGCTCCTTCGACCACTGTGCGTCTTCTTCAAACGTGAACATGTGATCCAGATCAGGGATTTTTCCACCAATGGCCACGTTGAATACCTGATTATTTGAGTAGCTGCAAGAGTGGAATTGAACTCATCAGGTCGAGGTTCATTGTTAGCGATTAACCACAGCGAGTTAAAGTTTAGTGCCCGTGTTGATGTGTAAAGAATCTGGCCGTGGATTAAGCATATGGCTAACCTGTCCAGACACTGCCCAGTGGTTGGATCACAGCTGTGAGGGCAGGCACAGGGTTTACAGCCTTCCTCTCCAAATCCCCAATAGCCAGGCAGGCAGTGGCTGCAGCTTGTGCCCCCTACTCCAGATTTGCAGTGGCACTGCCCACTTCTAGGGTGGCACCAGGGTCCCTCCTCTCCAGGACGAGGAGGCAAAGTGCCCTGTGGATCACACCTGCAGCCTGAGAAACAAAGACACAGACAAAGTTCTGTATGCTGCTGAAACATTTAGTTTTTCTCTTCTTTTACCGTCAAATTATGGATTTACAAACATATGCCAGCAGATGGAGCTCTAAGACATTGTGGTTCCTTTTCTTTTTATCCACAAACCTCCCTAACATACAATTAATTCCACTAAGATCAAATCAATCAGCAAAATAAACCTCCTTTATTTTGCTTTTCTGACTGGTTGAAAACACATCTCTTACGTATGCAGGCGTGGGGGGAGTTGAGGGGCAGCGATGGGTGGCGGTGGTAGCCGTGGCGACAGCGCTGGCACCTACGCCCGACAGTGTTGTGTCTGCAGTCGTCACAAACGCCCCCACTGGTGCCACCGGAGGAAAGCCATGCCCGCTGAGAGAAGTAACAGCTATCTGCGTGACCGTGGCACTGGCACTCTGAAGTCACAGAGGTTTGTGATGATGACACAGTGAGGACGTCGGGATGGGGAGGAGAGAGAAAGAGAACCGGGAACACGGGTGACAGACAAATCACAAGTCTGTGTTAGATTTTTGTTTAGTCTTTGTAGCCTACTTGTGTATTATATACAAAATATATATACCATTGTCAAAATGATGTGCAACCTGTGCTGACACTAACAATACAGAAAATTTAAACACTAGACTTGCAAGCAGTATCCAGACTCAGGCGCTCTCCACCAGTTCACACTGTCAGGGTCCAATTTAAAAATGAAATATTTTGACAAAATATGGAAATTACATTGCTCAAATCTAATTATTGGACCTCAAGGTAACTATATGTACCTTTTTGAGGGCACTAAGGTACATATGTGTTTCTAAGCAGGAAAAGGTACATATATGTTACGTTTCTTCTAAATGTTAAGGTACAATATCAGGCCAGATGTGAGTGTTTTACTGTTTCCTTATTTGTTTAAGGTAGATTTTAACTTTGTAGGCTATGGTTGAGTAGCCTTGAAATAAAAGAAATAAAAAAAGTGGAAGGTGCTGAATCCTGAGTACAGATATATGACTGATTCACACTGAATTAAACATTGGACCTGTTTTTCATGAGCACCATTTTGGCAATAAAATTGTATTTTTTCAGACAAACAAATCAGGAAACAGTGAGTTTGTTCACGCCTAAGGGTACAAATAAGTATTTCAAGTGTACAACAGCTGTACCTTAGGAGGGTACTGTCCCAGTGACAAGCCGTTGTACACCTAAAGGTACAAATTTAGCACATTATTTCTGACAGTGTAAAAACCTAAATACGTCTTGAATATGCATTTAAAGCTCCGCTCTCCCTCCACACTTTAAAGCTCTTCTCTGACTTTTTCTTTATCCACTGATCTAACAGTCGTGCAGTCCTGTTGGTGGTCACTTACTCTGGCATGGGTTGGACTCCCCACTGCTGCTGTTGGCAGGCCTCCAGGGACGATCATTGTAGAGCAGGGCACACTTCTCACAGTGATGGCCTGCTGTGTGGTGAGTACATAGACACCTACCAGACACCTGGAAGACACATCTGGGGCTGCTCAGTTACTTCACCTACGTTAGCAGACGTTAAAGACGCCTGCTGTCTAGAGACAGCCATAAAATAGATCCAGGCAGGTGGTGTAAAGAGTAAATCAAGCTATTTAAAGCCCTTTAACTGGAAATTTTTCCATCATTTTACATTTTACATCTGGACCTAACATCCTGACACGTGTGTTATACAAGACTGTAATAGAACACAGGCCAGTGTAAAAACTGACTTCACTTTGACACACTTAAACACACAGGAAAAGCCACTCACCGTGTTACTGTCCTGTCTTGTGTCTTGGCTGCTGTTGTGTGCTACACAATACTCAGCATGCCCATGGCACAGGCAGGTCCCTCTGGCTAGTAAAGTATAAATAGCATATGGTGCTGAGGCTGGGCTTTCTGTGGTGGATGTGAAGGTCAGAGCCGAGTCTGTGGGGCTCGTCCATTCGGCAGGGGGGTTTAGAGGTGCCGGACAGGTCTGAGCTTTTAGCAGTCTGATGCGGAGGTTAGTGAGGATGAGGCGGGCGAGGGCCTCCGGACTGTAAGGGTCCAGTGTTTTGGCACTGCTGGGGTCTAGTGTCCGTAATATTACCTGGGAGGACAAACAGAGCACGAATCAGCACTGAATCAAACATTGTGGATCTGAAAGATTATACATTACATCTTTGTGCATGTTCCCTTACCTCCCCCCCACTGCAGGGTGTAGCACTGGTATAACGGGATGTACACAGAGAGCCTGGCTGAGTAAAATCATCAGGCAATCCAAACTCCTTGCTGCAATTGTGCGCAAAGAGCTTAAGCGTTTCCCAGGTCTTTCCAAAGTCAGCTGAACGCTCGATGGCCATGGCAGCAGGCCGGGGTGACTTGAATACCAAAACCACATGGGACAGACAGAACTGTGTTTCCAGGTCCAACCGGATCTCATCCTGCTGCTCCTGCGTGGTTCTACCTGCACCCGATGCCCACCAGGTATCCGGATGCAAGAAAGGGTCGTCAGTCATGTGAGCAGATGGGTGGGTGTCCTCAGGGCAGAGGTGGGGGGTCACAGGAGGATGGGGGCAGGGACTGTGGTGGAAGGAGCTGTTCCCACAGCAACTTGAGAGGGTGAGGAGGGTTCTGCCACTAGCCAGGTTCCCTATGGGTGGACTGCAGGCATGGTCCACACATCTGGAAACTGACACAGGTATTCAGATCAGTGCTTTTCCAGCAGAAAAGCCTTCAAAAAAAGAACAAGCACTCTCCAGCACTGACATCATGGACAAAACCAAGGTCCTCTTCATTGTGTTTGCCATGAATATTTAATTTGCCTGACCATTGTGCCGCTGCTGCTTGCTCTGATGTGACACAGAATCCTGCCCTTTCATTGGACAGCATTGATACTCTCAGGTTACATGTAATGGCAAGACACAAGACAGCCCTGCTATCAGATTCATCAGCAACAGGTACTATGGCCTTTACTTTGCTTATAGGACAGCAAACATGTAAGACATCATTAGGTTATCAATTGGACATTGGATAATTGCAGTCATGGACATTTAACGCATGCTGAGTCACCATAACTGTCTGACCAATCAATGACAGCCTAACCACAAGGGGAAAAACGAGAAGTCAAGCCACAATGACGCAACTGATTCAGAGAAACAGCATCAACAGCAACAGAGATGATGATGCACCTCACCTGCTCCGCTCCGCGTCAGAGCCAAAAACAGCCAACAGAGCGCCACCAGCATCTGATGCCGACCTTTTCCAAGCATATTAAGCACTGTCATCCTTGTTCCTGCTGTGTTTACAACATACATGGTGCGATAAACGCCTTCCAGCAGAGATTAGTCCCAACATTATGTGTAGCCTATCTAACGGACAAGCGCATTTCCCTGCCAATTACGCAATGCGCAAAGCGTCCAGGTAAATCCAGGAGTATTTTCCCGATGTCCTCCAGGGATCAATGTTGGAAAAAAAAAAGCCTTGATAAAGTTCAAAGCATCCTCAGGAACAGCCAGGGCATATCTCCGACAGAAGTGGATTGTGCTACGCCGTGGCAGCAAAATATTGTTTTTTGGTTAGAAAACGAGCGCTCCGCATTTGTCATAACAACGAAATGTTGCTCATTTCAATTTGATAGATGTTTGTCTTCATCCATTTTGCGCAGTAGAAAGTGTCTGTGTTTTAGCCTAAACGATGAAAACGACAGATCCGTTTCTATGCTAATTACTTCATATAAATGTTGCCATTAATTCACAGCCAACCCGAGAGCTCCGTGTCCCAGCCAGGTCCAGCGCTCTACGCGTTTACGCACAGGAGAGTGTGCGCTCTATTTATCCATGGTCCTCCCCGCCCACACACACACACACACACACACACACACACACACACACACACACACTGTGAGGACGTTGTACTGCAGCAACAACACTAAACCAAAACTACCCCGGATTGAGAAGGTGTATTTTTCTCTACTGTGGCCAACTTTTATCCATTCGGATCGTGCGCAGGGGAGGACAGACTTGCGACTTGCACGGGCTCGTAACCGCAGTTAATGTGAGCCAGCCGCACAGCGCATACCAGCTAAACCAGGTCCCTCTACTAACCAGGGCCTCGTAATAGGGCGAGGAAATTAGTTTATCTGCCTCTGCCCTCCTGTTTTTCAGCTGCAGTAATTCCAAGTTGCAGGTCTCTTTGAAGTCTAGCAGGAAGAAACCTGAGAAGGGAGACAAAAATAGTCCTCTGTGCAGTTATTTGCAGCTTGATGGCGCATTGTGGCACTAAAAGAATCTGACAGCTTGGAGTTTCATGCAAATGACTTGGACAGGAAAAGGGCCTTTCTCCCATCTGCCTGCCTGACTGGATAGATTATTCTGCCACTCTTCATTATCACACTGGATAATAAACACATGGTCTGATACATGACGGTCCCTCATTTTCATTTCTTTTTAACCCACATGTCAGGAAATCTAAGTCCTTTTGCTGAGCCTGCTGTATTTTCCCCCTCTGGCGCACACACTCTCTGAGTTTAAAGAATAAACACCATGTTTCCTCAGTTTTATGGCTCAACCTCAAATACGGGGGGCTCAGAAAATTGGAATAGATGCATAGAATTGGATTGGTTTCCATAAACGTCTTTAATGCCATACAAATTGTTTACAGACCTGTCTGATTGCGTTTCCCCAGGCTGCAAAAACAGGATCACTAAGGAATGGCATATTGGCCAGTGATATTGATGTATATTATGTTTGTACTGACAGAAAATATGATATGATGTTAGCCAGCAGTGTATTACTCACATCATTTTGTCCAAGTCATCAATCCTTATTAATTTGACATTTGTCCATCTGTGTTGATTTTAAATGTATCTTACCATTTTTTATCCCCTTTTCCACAGTCTCTCAACTCATATATCTCTATCTGTTGTCCATTTGTCTTCGTTCACCCCTCCCTGCATCCTCTTTCATCTCTCTGTCCTCCTGCTCTCCATTCTAATACCAGCTATAGTGTCTGGCAGGCCTCCACACAATAAAACCCCCAGAGGCTCTCCGTCTTCTCACATCTCACAGTTTCTCCTTTGGTCTCACTCCAGTGGTGCAGTATATGCTAAGAATAGCTTTATAGAAGATTAGCGTAATGACATTTATGAGGGATTAGCTGTTATCTGGTAATGTTAGTGGCATACAGAGATAGTTTCTGGCTGCTTTGGACTGATTTAGAGTCAGTTCTGGCTCAGTGGAACACACAGAAATGACTTTCACATCTTTTCACAGGTTGCAGGATGGGAGGACCCGTGTGCGTTTGTGTGTTTCAGGAGGAGGGATAATGGATAAAGCACAGAGTCAAATCACCAGTGTGGTCCAGCTGTGGTTTTGCTTCCATTGACAGAATCAGGCTGGTTCTGAGAGAAGTTCACACTGTATGTGACTGATATCTGATTTCTGCAACGGCACCAAAACTGTAGGTTTCAGTAAATGTAAGTCACTGAGGTTTGAGGTCAAGGTTTGCAGCAGAGCCATAAAACATTTTAAGAGCAGCTGGTTCAAGTGCAAGTAAACTATATTTGGTTGCTCATTTTGGCTTCAAAATGCAAAACACATTGAATTCTTAATTGACTAACTTGCAATTAAGGGTAATTTTCCGTGATATAGGAATGCAGAGCCGCCTACATCCAATAAAATGCTTGTTTAGAACGTGAGCATATCGAGGAGGACAAACAACAGAATCCACACCGCAGTTCCCAACATGTGTTACATTCTCAGCGCTGAGAGAAAAATGCCTTTTTTTCCCTTCCTTTCAGCGAATACATTCTCTCAGTGTTCAGCACTGTATCTTCATCATGGCGCCCAGCTGTGAGAGGTCAAATACCAGCCAGGAAAGGTCACAGGGATCTCCTACCTGCCCCATGACTGCCTCTCTAATTGCTCCTCTTTCTCTCATTTACAGGGCTTAAGGGGGGCCAGGGGTTAGAGAGCTGGGGTCAGACGAACAGGGACTCCCCCTGCCCGCCCTTATAATCCCCAATGTTTGTCCAGGCTGCTCATACATGTGTGTGTCGAGCACATGGTGTCACTCCACACTTCTCCATCTCCTTCTCCCTCCATGTCTTCTCTTGGTCTTTGTGTCCTAAATGTCAGCTCATATGTTCCTCCAGGGATGAGGAGGATTAAGCTGCTTCCTTACACGACTTTACTGCATTTAGGCCTCACAGGCCAACATGATCAGGCACTGATTTGTTTCTCCAAATAGTACATCTATTCGGTTGGTGTATGTGGATTTGGATTTGGATCAGTCAAGTTTATACCTGTCTAATTTTAATGTCCCAGTTTGTTATGGCATTTTTGTTATGGAGACTATATAACGACACACAGTAGGATCTCGTATGACGTTATCCTCTGGCCACAAGAGCAACCAGTAAATGCCATGGTTAATAGGTTGTGCTTGAGTTAAGCACTGATGAGAGTTAATTATCCTGTTGAAATTTTGAAGACTCATAGCTTTTACAATATAAGCACATTAAACACTGAGCAACAGTAGTGATGTCTGATATATAGATCCAAGAAATTCCAGCTTAGACAGTTGCACTCTTAAAATCATACGAGAAATCATTACTAAATACTTAACCCTGAAGCCTGTTAGTTGATACAGTCTGAAGTTAAAAGGTCAAGGTGATAGGTCAACTTCAGAGGTCTATAGTTCAAGTCCAATAAAACCAAGAGGACTGTATTTCTCCAGGATAGTCTGAGTTGGTCTGTTGTTTGAATGTATTGTCACTGTGTGCATGATAATCAGTGTGGACAGCTTACAAAGAAAGTGTCCTCACTGCTGATGTTTGCTGTGATCCACATGTCATGGAGGCAGTTAAACAGTTTAAAGTTAGTCTGTTAAAATGTGCGCATCTACTTTGTGTGTGTGTGTTTATGTGCTAGCATGATAGGTCTAGATTGCATGTTGCCTCTTTGATGTGAGAGGATGAATGACACAGATTAAACTGTCAGTCCAGGACCTGATAGAGGCCAGATGAGACAGGGTGACAAATCAAGGCCTCTGTGAAGCACTCGGGCAGAACGCCAAACCAATAATGTGTGCATCTGTGAGCTTGTGTGCGGATTTGTGGGTGTTTGTTCATGGAAGAGTTATGGTCATAAACTCTCACGTATGCGTAAGTGACAGGAAACTATGCGGAACTGTTACCATTTATTTTTTATTAATTCTTAACGAGGAAGAATGTCAGGAATGTAAAAGAGTGGCTCCCTTGAGGAGGCTTCAGTTGAGCAGCGATGACTTATTTATAGCTCAAACTCCTGTTTAATTTTGGACAACAAATTAACCTCCCACACACAAGAACACTTGCAAACACACACTCCTACCCAAAACTACAGTTAAATCATTCCACAACCAGAAACCATGGATTACCAGAACCATCCGGGATGCTATAAACTCATGCACTGCAGCCTACAACCGAGGGCTGCAGTCTGGAAACATGGACAATTAGAAAGCAGCAGCCTACAATGTGAGAAGAGCATTAAAGGAGGCAAAAAGGGACAACAGGAAGAAAGTGGAACCACAATTCCAGAAGGGCAATCCTGGAAGCATGTGGCAAGGTCGAAGAACTATGACTGATTATAAACCCACCCCACCTCCTTGTCAAGTGCTGATGCGTCTCTAGCAAGTGAGCCTGCTTGTTGGCTGCCATCGGTTACCTGAAGGAAGTAGAGGACCTGACCCACGGGTGTCAGGTCAACAACCTCCTTCTGAATGTCAGCAAGACTAAGGAGCTGATAGTGGACTTTGGGAAGAAGCAGGGAAGGAACTACGCCCCCCTTAATATTAGCAGGTCCTCGGTGGAGACGATGGACAGCTTCAAATTCAGCTCGGTGTCCACATCACCGAGGGCTGTGCTCTGCATACTGACTGTATTGGGATTTTTGTTCTTTACCTATGTTTCAACTTTCATACTTATACTTTTTTATACTTTAATGTACTTTATACACCGATGACTCATATCCATGTGTGTACAGGCTTTACAAGGCCTGTTAGACTTTGACACACATGCCATCTGTGTGTGCAAGTCTGTAGGAGGCTTTGATGTACAGGCCACCTGGGCCTTGAGGGCGCCTTGACTTCTCCTGCCCTCCGGATGGTCAGTCTCAACCTGGGAGACTCTGTCCTAGGAGGTGGGAGCAAAGACAAGACATCAGGTGCACCTGCCCTTGCACATACCGAAGTAAAGACACTAGTGGTAAGAAAACCCAAATAGTATTATTTTAAGAAACAGCAGAGGCGTTTGTTTTGTCTACCTGTTGTGTGAAACCTGTGAGTCAGCCCTTATCTGGGGTATAAAACTGGAGTGTAAACTGTTTTCGTGGTCTTCTGTCTCTGTCTTTGGTGGATGGTGCAGATGCCCATATGCAAATGTGAATGAAAGGCCTAATAAATCTCTGAAAGAAAACTGTTTTGTTGAGATTCTCTTTATTTGCTGGAATTTCCACAACACTGACTCTGCGGTGAGGAAGGTGAGGCAGAGACTGTTTCACTTTAGACGCTTTAGACTCAGATACTGAGGAATATCTACTCCTACACCATGGAGAGCGTCCTGACGGGGAACATCACTGCCTGGTATGGGAACATCACCGAACAGGATCCCAAGGCCCTGCAAAGAGTGGTTCATTCGGCTGAATATACTATAGGCGGTGCTCTACCCTGCCTAAAGGCCGGGTAAGGATCCCAACCACCCGGATAACAGCCTTTTCTCCCTACTGTGGTGGTGAAGAAGATATCGGATACACCAGGCCAACACTGCGAGGCTCAGGAAGAGCTTCTACCCTCAGATCACTAGGATCCTCAATGAGGTCACTGCCTAAGACTGCCCCCCCATCATACACATATATTTATTACGATTCCTATTCTATTTAAACTCTTTTAAACTTGATTGATCGATTGATTGATCTTACTACTGGCCCCCTCGGTCTCGTGTCCCTGTCTGACTTCTTTCTATCTGTTTATGATGTCACCAACTAACAAGCTCAAGATTTACTTTTGTGCGTCACCAACTCGCTCACATAAACACACTGTCACTCTGACACACAAACACGTGCACAAGCATGCACATACACAAACACAGACACAATTCCTTGATAACTCTTTCTTGGCTTTCCATCGCCCACCCACATAAACAAACTGGAATGCCAGCACACACACTGGTTTTAAACCACAAGACATGTGTTACAGATTCCACTCACTGCTTTCTTATTCTTCCAGCTCATATTCGCACTCCCACTTAGATAAAGCATACTGACTTGGCTTACGTAACAATTTATTTTAACTGTCTCAAAGCGCTTTAATGGATTCAAAGGAACCGTAGTTTGGCACTTAATAAAGTGACATATAAAAAAGAATAAACTAGCTTAACGAAGCTAAACTACCATCAAGTGTGCTGGGGGTCAGAGGTCAGCACAATGAGACACTCACTGGAGTTCAGTTAGATGCGGAGAGCCACAAAAATAATGTTTATGCTCACATAAATACACACAGTGTTAGTTCTCTGACCTTACATCACTGAGATTCTCCCACTACGCTGAATACTTTTATGACCCATGCTGTCTGACTTTGGTTCCCCTCCTTAAAGTCACATTGAGAAACGGAGCAAATGAGAGGAAAAATCAAACGCAGCTGTTTGAGGTCCTGGACTACAGGTTGGGGGTTCCAGTCTGTCTCTCATGTCTGGCCACTTTGCTGCTTTGAGGTTCTTCTCAGCTCATTAAAACGGTCTTTATTGGCCTGCCAAGAGTCCACCTGTGAGTCACCCAAGCCATGACGGCAACTTCAATGTATAGCCAAGCACAAGGGTCACCGATAAACAACAGTACCTCATATGACCGGGAAAAGTCAAAAATCAAATCTGCATGGAGGCAGCCTCATACGTATCATGCTGTATCGTGCTCTTGTAAAGTGCATTGCCACGAAACACTGTGATGTTAACGTGACATTTGCTGCCCTCGTGGTGGTTCTGTTTCATCTGTTTCATCTATGAACTGACACCAGTGACATTCATTGACCACAGTGGTGCTATCGCTCAAATCCGATGCTCTTTAAAAGAGAAAAAGTGCTTTGAAAAAGGGGTGCAGTGATGGGTATTAGGTTATAAGTGGTAGGTGTAAATTATTCTTACAATGTGTCCAGGAGTTGTACTTGTTTCTAGCTCCATAGTGTCAATGTATAAATCATGAAGAAGACTTTACAGCTCTGTGGGAAATGATCCCTGCATGTTTTTCACACTTTTTTGATACACCTAAACTCAGAATCAGTCTTTTCTCAAGAAAGCGTCATGAGACTTTACTGGTAAGTAGAGCATGCCTTTGTATGTTTCCATTCCTGTGTGCAATTGCAAAAATAAAATCACACTGCAACTGAAGGGCGTGCCCACGTTTGTGGTTGGATTGTGGCTTTCTGCAGGAGAAAAGAGGTATGTGGGAATATATGCGACTGCTAAGGCCTCCTGGCTTGCCCAACAATGTGACAGTACGAGGGGCATAGCCAGTGTTTGATCCTGTCAGCCAACATCTGGCCCTCAGGAGGAGCTAAAGTTAGCAGCACATGCTGATGTCATTAGCGTAAAATGGGAGTTATATTCACAGAGGCATGACCCTCACAACGTTCCAATACTGTAAAAGTGGGAGAGAGGGTGGATGAATAATTTAAGGATTTTAGGATGAATAGGGGAGAGGATGGATTATACATCTGGGTGATTATGTAAGTGACTAATATTGATGTTCTTCAACGGCTGATGTTGAGCCATATTTTTCATGTCAGCATATATCTGCTGCTGGACTGTTAGAGCGAGAAGTGGGAAAAAGACGAGTACAGGGTGGATCAAAGCTGTAACAAAGCTTGTTAGGGTTTAATCAGTTCCCCTCACCCAGTGCTGCTGGCCACATCTGTCCAATCAAGTCCCATCACCATGGTGGGCTCCTGGCTCCAGAGATGGCTGCCAACCAAACATTGGTAGGCAACCATGTTTTGAGGACCACCATCTCATCAGAGACTTGTGGTTCTCGTGAGGTTTTCTTTGGCTCTCCTCACTGATTTAGTCAGTACCATTAGACATGTGCTAATGATTGATAAACTGCTGTGGTCAGGGTGCTTTGAGTGCTGAGGTCACTATGATATGATAATGTCATTATTAGATGTGGGTTATTTAGACCCTTGGGGAAGTCTTTCATTTGGTTTGGGCTTCCTCATTGGGTGAGGTCATTGCTTTGAGACTGAGCTCAATTGAGAAGAAGCCAATGAAGCGTTACTGGTACTAAACATTCCAACAGGCCTATCTTGAGTAATGACCGCTGCACAGAATTGCAGTATCCATAGCATCCATATCAAGCCACTTTGGTTCCACTGTAAAGCCTTTTCACAGAGCTGAGTACAGTGATGTACTGTCACCTCTGATCCCCTTGTCGTCATGATCCCAGTCACAGCCAGGCACAAGACCTCCTGTGCCCTCAGATTTGATTTTCACACAGACTACACCTCTTCAGCTACTCTCCGGTCCCCTCCCGACCTTAATTTATCCCTATCACCGTGGCAGCATGTCCTTCGCAAGTGACACGTGAGGGTTCAGACACATGAGACTATTCATTTGTGCTTGGCTACCCAATCTCAGGCTGCTCTGATGAGTTTCAACTGAAGAGGCCAGGGGCAGGAGCAGGGGCCGCAGTGCATGATGCCTGTGATCTGCCATGGGAAACAGACGAGGTTATGATGCCCTTGTGACCCAGGAGTGTGGGGATCGCACGGGTCAATGGGGTTTTCCCCCTTGTGGACACATTCAAGCTGTCATGAGTGTGAAAGGAAAAGATTGGAAATTTTGCGCACAGGAACATGTGCATTCCAATCAAATTCCATTAGCTTATCATTACTGCCATTACCATCACTATCTTCACCAGGAACAGCATGGGATGTGAGTGTTCTGGTGCTTACCTGTGGAGAACAGTGTCATGTGAAATTTCTGTGGTGATTACGTACATTTACTCACAGTTTTGAGTACCAATCTCAAGGCTCAAACTGTTTAAGATATAGTATGTGCATATAATATAGGCCTATAATTATGTAAAAATGATATATATTGAATTTATTGAGCTACAACTTTGTTTTAGGTGTTCTACTGTGGCTTTCAGATTCCAAATGCTTTTATCCAGCAGTTATTCATCTGATTAAATTAGTGGACAACTAGGATTTTGAGATTGGGAGTGGTTGGAATGAGAAATGTTTTTACTGCTGTGAAACACACCTACTACAGAGAAAACAGCCAGTTTCCACAGGGCTCATGATTTACTGATGAATTTTAATTACTTCATTCTCCAAAGTACTACTGCTGGTCTTTGTTCACTTCTTTCATCCTGCTTGGCTTTCTTACTTCACTCCCTTTTGTCTTCCCTTAGCCTACTTATTATTTTACTTATTGTATTACATTATACTATATCATGTTTACATTACACTGACCTACTTCATATACTTCTATTACATCTCTATATTAATACAGACAAATTATGTTCCATTATTACTTAATCATATCATATGTTAGTCTGGTGTTTGCTGTTTACATAGACATGTTGATTCTGCTGCTGTTAATCACACCACTGTCACTTTACCTTGTAATCTTGTCTCCAAATGCTTGTGTATGCTTAAGTTCCTATTTTGTATTCTATTTTATTCCAGTTTTTATATAGGTCTACCTTTGTTATTTATTCTTTTACCTTTATACTTACCTGTACTTACTGCTGTCAATTTCCCCACTGGGGATCGATAAAGGCTCATCTTATCTTATCTTACCAGTAGTGAGAGAAGTATTCAGATCTTTAATGAAGCAAAAGTAGCTACGCTTTAATGTATAAACACTGTTAAAATCTTTAGGTATGTAAGTATTAACAGCAAAATGTAGCGTTTTTTAGGCATCCAAAGTGCCCCTTATGCAGCAAACTAGCCCCTATTAAATATTACATATTACAACTTATTATTGAATTACTGATGAATTACTGTGTAAGCAGCACTGTCATGGCGTAGCTGCTAGAGGGATACTATTAGCTACTATTAACTACTTATACATTGTTGGGTAGTTTCGTCCATAACATTGCATTTTTTTTAACTGATCACGTTTTTGTATTTAAAACACGAATGTGCAAAGTAATGACAGTTGTCAAATAATGTAGTGGAGTAAAAAGTACAATATTTCCCTCAGAAAGTTTAAGTACCTTAAAACTGCACTTAGCGTGAAGTACAGTATAGCTAACTACTTCAGTAACTAACTAAATGTACTTAACTCTATTTATATTCCTCCACTACTCTCTGTTTCCTGTTTTTCTCCCTTCTTTTAGATCTTTTCTCTTCTGTTTGTTTTCTTTTCGTGCCCAAAAGGTGTGTTCATGAAATAGATATTTTAAAATCTCTTTCTTTCGGTGAAGTTTTACCGTCTTCAGTCTGTCACAAAGCACAGTCTTGTTGCTCTGGCTCTCTCTGCCGCTGGCCGAGCGAGACATCTTCATCTCCATGACAACCGTTGCCGCGTCCAACATACCGGTAGTCAAGGAAACTGAGATTTCAGAAGTTCAGCTTGCCAGTGTTTTAGCTTTGGAGAGGATACTTAATTAAAAGGAGCGTTACGACTTGCAATAGAATTAAAAATAAGGTATGTCAAAATACTTATTTCTGTTGTTCACCCAATGAAGTTAGCAAACGTTACGTAGCGTTAACTGACTCGTTAGTTTCACGGGACTCGTTCCGGTGTACGCAAACGCTCATAGCTGGACATTGTGGTTTCATTAGCGCTCAGAGCTAACGTTAACGCTAGCCAACTCACTAGTTCACAGTTTGATAGCCTGTAGTTTGTAATACGTATTTTGCTGGTTCAGTCGTTATTTGGCACCAGCAGTCGGTTGAAATGTACACGGACCCGGTGACAACGTTACACAACCTGTCCTGTTGTTAAGGTTAAGTTAGTTCAAAAGCTTTTCGCCGGTTTGTATTGTCAATTTGCCATTCTCCTTTTTCAAAATAAAGCTGCGTTAGGTACTTCTAGGGTCCAGATTATTTTAGGAGCAGGTGACGGGATTAAATCCAGGCTTCGTTGTTCAAACATAAATGATTTTATTTTGCTCGAAGATGGAAGGGAAACATTTGCCTGGTTTTGGTGTACTGGTGCCTCATCCCCCCAGCAGACCTCCAGAGCCCAAGCCTCCTGCTCTAAGTCACAGGTGCAAACTCCCTCCAATCAGAGAATGCTCTGTGAATGAACAGAAGGGCATTTACTCAGATATCATCTCTACATTCAAGTTCCAGGTAAAAGCACATAATCTCCTGCATTCAAATTATGAAATTATGAAGCCCATGCAAAATACTGAGCTTCTATCATGCTCTGACCAAAACCAAGAGTAACTGTTTATTGATTAGTCTTGTACAGAATCGACTGAGATCCAGCAGAGGTCACAGGGCCAATCCATCCTCAAGTTCAGTGAAAAAGGTGAGATCTTGTATTACATGACATTTTTCGGCATTTTGAGTCATTATTTCTGATACGCTGTGCTCCTCTAAAATGCAACATTTTATGTGCTGTGTGTCAAATATTTGTCCGTCTGTACTGCGTTCCTTAGTCACAACCTTCAAGACTCCATCTGACCAGTGCAAGGTCGTTGAAAAGGATAGGCATGGAGCTACCTCCCAGCAATCGCAGACTTCTTACTTTCGCCGGGGCGGAGATACACCCAAGGTCCAGATGCCCTACCGAACCACTCCTGGCCAGATCCCCCGCAAGTTAGCGATAGAGAGGTATGTACTCTGTTTGTGTGCACCTTGTGTGACAGAAGAGGACACTCCATCTAGTGCTGTGGAGCTTTTTGTTCTTTGCATTTCCTGTAGTGAGCCCATTATACGTACTGTAAGGCCAGATTCACTGGTCACATGTGAGTGAGTAAGACACAGCTTCTATCATACAGTAGCCTACATATTTAGGGCAACACTTTAGATTACGGCCCGCAATCTACAGCGTAATTCTTCCCAATTTACAGTGTCTTTTTTTGTATTAACAGTGTACCAGTACAGTACGTACTGATACACGCATGTATGTACAAGGAGAACAAGAAGTTAGGGAATAGGGGGGTAACAATATGGGAACTTGCTTTGCGATGCTTAAGAATTTATGCTGAAGGTATTTTTTTAACTAACTTGTACCGTTTCTGTTATTACGGGGTAGGCTACTGTATGACCTACTGAGCATCAAGCTAGAAGTACGGAGGTAATGAGTTCTGTAGCACTTTATAAATCTGCAGTTTATTTCAAAATGACCATATACTACTTACCTACACTGTAGGGGTACAGATAATAAAATGAGGATAAGCTAACGACCTAGTTCCTAAATAACTATGGGGTACATTTGTGCTTTTACTTTGGAACAAACAGAGGTCCAGAGAATAGAGTATTATGATAAAAAAAAAGTAGGCCTATAGCCTATATGTTACTGTGTAAGTTGTATAGTAGGTTTACTCACAATATGGGGTACAACATTGTACTTACAGGGAACTTCAGCAGCCTGAGGTGGTTCAGGTTTATGTGGATTGACACTGTGGTTACTCAGAGTGCCGTTGATTGTTGTTATGGAGTACAGGAAGTAGAGAAGTTTTTTTATGATGAGGCAGTAAGAACATGATCCATTTTATGTCCTCTCAGTGTAACTGTCATGAACAGCAAAGGACACAAACACTACAGTCATTGAAAAACTTAATTGAGAGTCATTGCACAATATCAAAATTGAAATATGATATGACGAGCTATGGGTCATTTCATAACTTTCAAACTCAGCGCCTCTTCTAAAGATGAACTAACTTCAAACTATTTCAACTTGCATGCAAGACCAAGCATACCTAATGCCAAAACCACAGCTATACAAAACATCTCTGTTATATTACTATTATTATATTACTATATTACTGCTATATATAATAGGTACCCAGTAGTTACAAAAAAAGCTACAGTATAAATGATCTTGAAGTTTCCACATTGTTACAACCTTATTCCCTCACTTCACATCTTGTTGTCTTGTACTTACATGTATGTATCGGTATGTACTGTACTGGCACACCGTAAAAAAAAAGAATTACACTGTAACTGTGGGAGAATTACACTATATGTTGTGGGCTTTAATCTAAAACGTTAACATATTTAGTGATTTTCTCTTATTGTACATTAGCTGGTTTAGTGGGGACCATGAATTGCTTTACTTTAACTGCCTGTTGTTAAGACGTATTTATACTGTTTTATATTGTTTTCTTATGGACGTCGAAGGGAATACTTGAAGTTAGACTTCGAACAGCTCCTGGCAGAAAAAGGCATATGCTCTCATCTCCTAATGCCAAGACAACCAAGCAAGAGTGATGAGCATGTGACTATGACAGACAATCCTGTGTCACCTTATCTCTCCCTGGAGGTGAGTCTGTTACTGCTGCAGTCTTTTCTGTGGCATCTGGGTTTCCAATTGCTGTTACATCCCATATTGTGGGGCACAGCACCACCCCACACTTATCTTACCTCTGTTCTCCCTTAAGATATTTGACAATGAGGAGTATGACTGCGGGACTCCAGAAGACTGGCTTGCCCTAGGCAATGCTGAACGATCACCTGATCGAAAACCTATTCCTGCAAAAGCCCTGCTGCCAACAGATGACAAGATTCTGTCTGGTAAAATGTCCTCAAAAATATGTTTTGTAAACAGAGATAGACGTTATTTTCTGTTGATGATGGTTACTCTCTTCTTTCTCTTTTGAAGAGGACCCAAAGAGCTCCTCCCTGGAGTACAACTGGCATTTAGTTGGCGTTCTTGACTATAGTACGGAGAATTGCCAGTACCTGGTACAGAAGGTTCACCAAAACATCCAACTTACAGATGAAAAGGGAAATCCTATTCTAAATGAAGAACACAAAAAGAGCAAATCTCGTGGTTGGTTTTTATATCTTTGCACTGTAATAACACAATGTTGTCTCATAATTTCCTCTTGTTTCCACCACCCTCTGTTTGTCATGTTGACCATGCATGTATGCCTTCCATCTCCCTCTGTTGCATAGGAGTGAACACCATCCTAGAAGGCAATAAGTACTGGGTACCCAGGATCAGATTGTTATTCAGTGCTGAGGACCCACGTATCTTTGTGGAACGGATCCAGTTTGCCATGCGCTGGAGGGAGAACACAGAGGCTCTGCTTCTCTACCATTTGTCTGTGGACTGCATGCCCATCTGGAAGGGAACACCATCTCTTGATACCCACAGTCTCCAGCGTATCACAAGACATGCCCTTTCAGCCCCTGGGCTCAGGCTGAAAATGTGAGTAATGTCAGTGTCATATTACTGCTGTCATTTTCTCCTTGTTCGGTATGATCTGTTTTATAATAGATTCCTCTGAGTTGAAATGTTAACTAACTGATATGGTGAATAAAGGGAATATTATGTGTGCAGTCTGGAGAAGTGTATAGGGGACATGGAGAAGGAGGTCAAACTGGAATATGTCCGTACTATGAACCGAATGAGCTTTGACAAAGTAGTGATGAGCCACCCAGACGAGTTTTCACACATCACCCTGCCACAGAAGGATCCTGAGTATGTTCCGCAACAAGGTGAGACAGTTAGCCTTGCGTACATTTGTTTGAGTCAACAAGGTCAAGATTAAAGAAATGTACTACTACCCAATACCTGGCATTCACCCTCAGAATCTAAACACTGGTTTGTTTTATGTACAGGGTGCGTTCCAGTTCCTCACTTTACCTATAAGAAGAACCAAGCTGCTTTTTTCTTCCATACCCTGCTAGCAAAGCCAGAGGTGATCTGTGTATTATCTGAAATACGGTCGGAGTGCAACAAAGTAGCAACCATGAGACTGTTCAATGTCACCTCCATCAAACCACTGCGGCTGTACAACTTTGAAGTCATCCAGTCTCAAATGCGTGATCAGGTATTGTAGTGTATTGAGGTAGCTTTTCTTCTGCCAATACTGGGCTAAGACTTCAAAGTAGCTTTCTTTTAAATAACAATTTGAATGCACAGTTTGATCGTCTGCTAATCGCTGCACATGTAGCAACCAAATTTAACCACTACTGATGTTAAAACAATAGGTCATAAGGGCAATTGTGGCTTATTCATGATCAAGCCATTTCCAAAAGATTAACAGCAACAACTCTTCTTTTATTCTAAATTACTATGGTTGCTGATGTTAATTGGGAAAGAAAGACAAACCTTGCAGACGAGGAAGACACCTGAATTTCACATGAATAAAGAAGCATCAAATCTTTTCCTCCTTCTCCAGATAAGCTTGTTTCTTAGGGAGACATGGATCCCCACGCTGAGCAACAGCATCCGTACTGGCCTGGGACCGTACAACGTGAACGAGTCTCGATGGGAGATATACAAGATTTCCAGGCTGTTCAGACTGATGGCTGTGGTGCACTTCAACCTGCAGGACTCCCTGCGCTTCCTTGTGCAGAATTCACTGCTCAGCCTGACTCAGCTGCTTTTGGATGCCTGCCACAGTGTGCTGGCATGTCCTCAGGATCTGGTCTGGGGGAACAACCTTATCACTAGCCCCTACAAGTAGGATAGCATGCTCTTGCATATATATAGTATAAGCACAAATGGGCACACATTCACATTTATATTAACATCTACATACATTATACACAGAGTGTTTGATAGTGAGTGTAACATAACCTATTACTGTGCTAAATATTCAGGAATGTGTTGGTATATTACTCCATTCTCTATTACTAGGCCGAAGAAGAACCCTGTGTTCTTGGTGGACTTGGTTCTGGATCAGACTGAGGTTCATTACAGCACTCCTCTGGAGAATTTTGAGACATCTATCGTCAGCCTGTTTGATAAGGGCATTCTGGCCACGTACAACGTACCACAGCTTGAAAAGGTAAAATAAAATCTGCAATCACCTAAATCACAGAGCATTAAATTAAAAATGGAAATGTGAGGATGTAAAACTTGTTCATGATAAGCTCCTCTATCCATGCATGATGATAATGACTCTAAGTGACAATGATGTTGAGGATTTAACTGTTCCTCTCTTGCCAGTTTGTGATGCAGAAGGTGTTTATCGGTGATGATAAGTTGCTCGAGTCAGTGAACTTGTGGGAACCAGAAGTAACTGAGCTGAGAGAGAAGGTCCGCAATGCTCTGATACAAGCAGCCATACCTCTCAGGGCTTATGCTGCTGAATATGAGAAACACTTAGAGCTACACAACTTGGACATAGAAACCTTTCTGAAGTAAGTTTGTTAAAATTACATATGCAAGTTCTCCTTCAAGTTTAAGGACTTGGATCCATTCAGCATGCTTTCCTCATTAAACTGAGTTGTTTTTATCTTCTCTTCCAGAAGTCATACGCATGCAGAACAGACATCCCAAGAAGTGAAGAAAGAGGTTGAACAACATCTCAAAGACAAGGAAAGGATCGAACACTCCCTGCCATCCTCCATTGTCATTGGTCCATTTACTGTCCGCGTGGAGGCTGTACGTCGGGCCCTCTCTAACAAAAAAAAGACTTTAGCCAATGCAATGCTCGACCACCTTGTTCGGAGGCTACGCAAGCAGGTTGATGATGTAAGTCATTTGTTTAAAGGCCAGAAAGCACTTAATTATACAGTACATACTGTATGGGTGTTATGTATTTATGTAATATGTAAATGTTTATCTAAGTGTTTTGATAATTTTTTTTACACAGGACCTGCATTTACTTCAGCTTGAAAGTCACCATTTCCTGCCTTTTTAACTTGCATTTTAAGTTTTTATCTTGTGTATGTGTGTTTAGGCATGTGAAGAGTGTAACATAATGAGTAGAAAGCTATGTGAGAAGCCCAGCAGCATTGAGGAACTGATTGAAAAGAGGGACTGGATGAAGCAAGTCCCAGAACAGCTGAAGAGTTATAAGGTGCACATTGATTGGCATGAACTGGCTATTTCTGTTATGTGTCATATGACGGGTTTCTTTGTTAATAATTATGATTCTTTTTTCAATCTGTCCACAACAGGAACTTATTGGCAAGATCCTGTCTGACTATGAGGAAATAGAAGAATTTTGCTACTGTCTTTCAGATGAGGATGTGAATAAAAAGTAAGTGTAAAATCATCATGCTAATTTTTTGAAAACGAATCTGGAATTAAATTTGTTCATTCTCATGTGGGATTAAGATTTGATGGGTTCACAGTTGAGGAGTAGTGATTGCTATAGTTACTTATCTGTGCAGATGGACAGCTATCGGATGGCCTCAAAGGATAATCAGCCAGATGGAAACAGTAGCCATCCAGCATGTGGAGGATGAGGAGCGCGTCTATAAGATACAGCTGGTCAACCAGAACAACCTAAACCTAGACTCTCTACAGGTCAGTTGAGTCAACTAGGTTTTTTTGTTCAACAGCAACTTACCAGATGAGTTTGAGATGATTTTCAGATGAATTTCCAGAAATTTTCCTGAACTCGCAGCCTTTATTTGGACTTAAAGTAGACCCCCATTATGATTTGTATTTTTTCAGAGGTCATCTAGTGAGCTGTCCTTCCTTAACTTGTGTCAACAATCTCCAAAATCAGCCACTCTCAACAGACCATAGTCTATTATGTTTTAATGTTAGAAATTCTATTTTCCAGGTTGAGCAACAAAAGTTGATGTTATTTGGTTCTAAGTCAACACAACTGTGTTTATAGATGCTGGTTGCTGGATTTGTGGGCCATTCAGACATTGATCATGCCCATGAGGTGGCCAACAAGGTGAGGCATATAAGCAAGGACCTTAGGGAGTGCCAGACAATGGCTCAAACCTACAACACCAGAGAACATCTGCATGGTATTCCTGTCAGTAATGTAAGTGAAAGAGAATCCATCAAGCGAAGATTATTCCCCCTTGTTTAGACAAATTTCCCCTCTGGGACAATAAATTTGAAGTTAAAGTTGTTTTGAACTGTTAAACAAAAGAAAGAATATACATTTGTCATGCTTTTTCTGACAATGAAATGTAAATGTATATTACAGTATGATCGTCTGCAGAAGCTGGTAAAGGACTTCCAGCCTTTTGAAGACCTATGGACCACCACCTCTGATTGGCTATATTGGCATGAGAGGTGGCTCAATGACCCACTGTCTTCCATAGACCCTGAGCAGCTTGAGCTCAATGTTACAGATGCCCACAAGACCATGCACAAATGTATTAAACAGTTCAAGGACATCCCTGGTAGGTGACACATCTATCACCAATTAAACTTGACAGTGTGATTGTTAATATGTCTGACGTGTTTTTTTCTTTGCATGCTTTCTTTGTCTTACACGACACTAGATTGCCAAAGGGTGGCAACTGTAATCTGCAGCAAGATTGAGGACTTCCGTCCTTACATCCCTCTGATTCAGGGCCTGAGGAACCCGGGGATGAGGAGCCGCCACTGGGAGATGCTTTCAGAATGCATTCAGATGAAAGTCGAGCCCAAAGCCAACCTGACCTTCTCCCGCTGCCTGGAGCTTGGCCTACAGAACCATGTGGATGACATAGCTCATGTGGCTGAGGTGGCTGGGAAAGAGTACACCATTGAACAGGTACCTTTGAACAGGAATCACACTCTAAATACAGTGTTTATTGCAGTGTTAAATGGTGTTTTGTATAGGATGTGTGATAAATTTAGTGTCACTGTGGAACTGCAAAGTTTGGACAGGCTTTGGGCAGCAACTCGCTCACTTTTCTTGCTGATCTGCGTTAAAATTGGTCACTGCTACTTTCTTTTCACACCATCTCGCTCAGGCCCTGGAAAAGATGGAACAAGAGTGGTCGACAGTAGTCTTTGATGTGTTGTCCTACAAGGAGAAAGGCACCTACATCTTGAAGAGCCCAGATGAAGCATCCCAGTTGCTGGATGACCACATTGTCATGACGCAGAGCATGTCCTTCTCTCCCTTCAAAAAAACCTTTGAGGGACGCATCAACACCTGGGAGAGCAAGCTCAGAATGACTCAAGTACACACACACACACACACACTCACACACACACACACTTAAGGTCTTGTGTCTTGTATTATTATCATGCAGTGTCTTATGTTGCGCTACTGCCCTCTTCTGGTGCTTTCAGGATGTGCTGGAGGAGTGGCTGACGTGCCAGCGCTCCTGGCTCTATTTGGAGCCCATCTTCAGCTCTGATGATATCAACCAGCAGCTGCCTGTGGAAGGAAAAAGATATCAACAAATGGAACAAACATGGAGGAGAATCATGAAAAGCGCCTTTAATAATCGAAAGGTCAGAGCTTCCACAACACTTTGTATTAAAGGACAAAGGTTTTGTTTTTATGCAGAGATGAGCGAAGAGCTAGATGATAATGATGCTCATTTGTTTGTTGTAAACTGTTAATGTGTGTTTCTGCGTTTATCTCTAGGTGATTGAGCTGTGTCCAGATGCTCGACTACTAAACAAACTGAAAGAGTGCAACATATTGTTGGAACAGGTGCAGAAGGGTCTCAGTGAGTACTTGGAGACAAAACGAGGCTCCTTCCCCAGGTGAGCCTTACTGAAAGAGTCCTGAAATTGCCCTGGCTCTCAATTTCTGATGGTGTTAATAACAGATTTATCAGTCTTTTGATTCCACATTTCATATGATACCACCACCTCACCAACAGTGAGTGGCCAAAGGAACTTACTTTGGTTGCTATAAGTGGGGGGCAGCTATGATGCTAAGAGGAAAACAAGCAAATATCTTGAAAAAGTAAAGGCTACTTGAATCAACAATGATAGTTAGTGGTCTGTGGATGATTTGTGGCCAGAAATTAGTTTCCATGCTAAATTATGACACACTGTTGATTACACAGACTATGTACAGTGTACTGTACAGTGAATATTTTTGTTTGTAGGTTTTACTTCCTGTCAGATGATGAACTCCTGGAGATTCTGTCGCAGACCAAAGATCCTACTGCTGTACAACCACACTTGCGCAAATGCTTTGAGAACATTGCACGGGTTTGTTCTTGCTGGTCGTGTCTTTACAATTATTCTGCTCATATATTACTGAAAATATAACATGCATGTCACATGCGACTGAGACTTCTGTTGGTTCTCAGCTTCAGTTCCAGTCAGATCTACAGATCACGCATATGTACTCTGGAGAAGGGGAAGAGGTGCAGCTGTTCCTGCCAGTGTGGCCTACTGGAAATGTGGAGGACTGGCTCAGGGATGTCGAGAAATCTATGAAGGCCACATTGAGGGATAACATTGATCGCTCACTCAAAGTCTACCCTGAGGTCTGCTACCCTGACTCTCACTTGTTTTTGATGTGTTTTCTACTTTTGTATTACTTGTTTGTACAATTTCAAGGTGAGGCATGTTTAAGTTGTCCAGTTTTTGTGAGATCTGTGTGTGCTTTCTTGACCCCTCAGCAACCTCGTGTAGAGTGGGTGTTATCGTGGCCTGGTCAAGTGGTGATAGCAGGCTGTCAGGTCTTCTGGACTGCTGAGGTATCTGAGGCCTTGGAGCAGGGAGACTTGTCAAACCGCCTTTATCCCCAACTCCAGACACAGGTGTGGATTTGGAACTAAATATCCATAATTTGTGAAAAATGTACACATTCCATTACTTATAGCTCACATTTGCACTGGACATTGTTTACACTACAGTGTACTGTGTCATGACATTATTCATATTTTCCTTTCTGTTTCTGAAGCTGGGTGACTTGGTGCAGTTGGTGAGAGGACGTCTGTCTAAGATGCAACGAGCTGTGCTGTCTGCCCTTATTGTCATAGAGGTCCATGCTAAGGATGTTGCAGCCAAACTAGTGGAGCAGGAGGTCTCAAGCGTCAATGCCTTTGAGTGGATCAGCCAGCTCAGGTTATCTCTTTGTTTTGTTGTTTGTCACTCCTGACGATGGAGTCCATTGTATACTATCATTCTGAAATACTGTGGACGCAGAATGAGTATGATATTGATCTCCTACTGTTTGTAGATATTATTGGGCAAAAGATGACTTGTACGTCCGTGCAGTGAATGCAGAGTTTTTGTATGGATACGAGTACCTTGGGAACTCCGGACGTCTGGTCATCACCTCACTCACTGACAGGTAGTTGTTAAGTCTGATGTTGTCCACTCTGTTTTTTCCTGAATGCTATATACACTTTGGAATACACTTCTTGCGTCTTTCAGATGCTACCTGACCCTAACGGGAGCTCTACACCTGAAGTTTGGAGGGGCTCCTGCAGGTCCAGCAGGGACAGGAAAGACAGAAACCACTAAAGATCTGGGCAAGGCTCTTGCTATCCAGACAGTTGTTTTCAACTGCTCTGATCAGCTGGACTTCATTGCTATGGGCAAGTTTCTCAAAGGACTGGCCAGGTGAGAGGCAGCAACTACAGCGTGATAGAATGTCAGCTTCGCTGTTAAATATCACAAGTCTTCCATCAGTCACGTTCATGTTGCATTTTTTGTCTGTCTTCCATTTTGCAGCTCTGGGGCCTGGGCTTGCTTTGATGAGTTTAATCGTATTGATGTGGAAGTGCTCTCTGTGGTGGCACAACAGATCACCACTATACAAAAGGCCCAACAGCAAAGGGTGAGATGCTAATTCACTAGAAATTCACACACTGTTACAGTACCTACTGTACTTACACACACTACTACTACTTGAGTTATACAAGTACCGTGCATAAGTACAGTGAGTATTTCCATTTTGTGTGAATATGTTGTACTTTTTATTTACTGCATTTCATTGAAGAACAAAGACGTTTGAAAATTTTATAATTTCGTACATTTTACGTCTCATTTATTTGAGTTGAATAAACTATGATTATATCATAGAATATGCATTTTTTAATTTAAATTCTGAAAGTGACCGATCTTGCTGCAAGTAAAATTTGGAATCAACTTTTTCTTTTCTATTTTTTCTATTACAAAGTTGCAAAATGTATATATTGTTTTTATATAAGTAAAGAATTAAAAAATTTTTTTTTTTACCAGCACTGCATTCCACACATAAAGAGCCAGTCTCATGGATCCCTAAAAGAATTGTGTGTATGTTGTGTTTTTAGGCAGAGCGGTTTGTGTTTGAGGGGTCAGAAATCCCTCTTGTCCCTTCGTGCGCTGTATTCATCACTATGAATCCTGGTTACGCTGGGCGCACTGAACTGCCCGACAATCTCAAGGTTTGAAATGATAATTTAATTTTAAATAACTGTACTGTACACAGTAGGATAAGCAGATGGGATTCAACAAATGACATTATATCTTCCACAGGCCCTGTTTCGTCCTGTGGCCATGTTGGTACCTGACTATGCTATGATAGCTGAGATCTCCTTGTACTCATTTGGCTTCAGTGATGCCAAAGTCCTCTCCAAGAAGATCACCACCACTTTCAAGCTCTCCTCTGAACAGCTTAGCTCTCAGGTACTGTATGGATTCAGAGGAGATCAGAATTAGAATCAGTTTAATCTCCGCATACACGTCTGTCTGCCAAGAAAATGTGCTATTTGTTCAGAGAAGTAGGTGTATGTGATATTGGAAAAGCAGGTTAAACTGACGTATATTGTGACAGACATTACTTTTTTAAATTTTTTAATTTTACAGCATTAGACTATAAAATATTGCCATCCAACACGTAGTTACACAGTTAACATATTTGTGAGAAGATGGAGAGATGCGTATGTATATAACAGTAACAAAGATATAAAGATGTGCTGACTTTTGCTCTTGTCCATATAAAGGATCATTATGATTTTGGTATGAGAGCTGTGAAGACTGTGATCTCAGCTGCGGGAAATCTGAAGAGAGAAAATCCCGACATGAATGAGGTTAGAAATGTTTCTTTTGTTTATATTGGGAAATAAGAATACGTGACACAAATTTTGACTGGAGTTTGAAAAACTACCTGTCCAATTAATATCTTATTTCTTCTGCAATCTGGCTGTCTCCTAGGAGTTGATCTGTCTGCGAGCCATTCAAGATGTCAGTGTGCCAAAGTTTCTACAGGACGACCTGAAGCTCTTCAGCGGTATTGTGTCCGATCTTTTCCCTAAGACAAAACTGGAGCCAATCAACTATGGCACACTCGAAGAGTCCATGCGTAATGTCTGCACCAAGAAGAACCTCAAAGATGTGGATGGTTAGTGTTTCTGGAAGCACAGAAAATATGTTTTCAGATAGGCAGTTACCTGTATTTTTAGGATGAGTAGATGACAGGATTGTGGTGATTGCAGGGTATATTAGTAAGTGCATTCAGCTGTATGAGACTACTGTGGTGAGACATGGCCTGATGTTGGTGGGACCCTCTGGATCAGGTAAAACCAAGGTGAGTCTTTTACTTGTCACTGTATTGTTTATAGTTTTAGTCTCCAGAATTGACCATGATTTTTGCTTTGCAGTGTAGAGTCCTGTATATAAGTATTACTGTCGCGTGTGTTAGTGTTACGAGATACTAGGTGCAGCAATAACAGCTCTGAAGGGCCAGCCCTCTGTGAGTGGTGGTGTGTATGAGGCAGTTCACATGTATGTCCTCAACCCCAAATCTATCACCATGGGACAGCTCTACGGGGAATATGACTTGCTCACACACGAGTGGTAAGTGATGCTTTGTTTTCTATAAACTACAGGACAAACAAAAAAGTCAGACTTATAGTATACACACACGCTTTCTCTTTTTCTCCACCTCTGTAGGACAGATGGTATCCTCTCATCTCTTATCCGTAGAGGTGCAGCATCCATGGACAATGAGAAAAAGTGGTACATGTTTGATGGGCCAGTGGATGCTGTATGGATTGAGAACATGAACGCTGTGCTGGATGACAACAAAAAACTGTGCCTTAGCTCTGGTGAAATAATCAAGCTCACCGATGTAAGGTTAAGTTTTCACAGTCTTCATTTTTGTACCTGTGTTGTATTCTGTCCCATGTGCCTTTAGACGTTTTGTGTCCTCCTCCTGCAGGTGATGACCATGATGTTTGAGGTGCAAGACTTGGCGGTGGCATCTCCAGCCACAGTGTCTCGCTGCGGTATGGTCTACCTAGAGCCCAGTATTCTGGGCCTCATCCCTTTTACAGAGTGCTGGCTGAAGCGGGTCCCTGACGCCCTGAAATCGTACACAGAGCAGCTTGACTCACTGTTTGCCAGGTTCCTGCAGGTGAGAGGGGAGGCATAACTGGGAGAGACCAGCAAGGAATCTTAAGGCTTTTTTCTTAGTATAATAGTAGATTATGTGAGTATAAACAATGTACTGCTTTTGTTTTTATTTTTCTGTACTTGTACCCAGGACTCCATCACATTTGTCCGCACGTCAGTAAAGGAGGTCATCACATCTCTGGACAGCAACCTTACCTGTAGTCTGCTTAAACTGATGGACTGCTTCTTCAATCCCTTTGACATTAAAGAGGTATGTGCAGCTTCTCTGTGTTAGAGTGACCCCCATTAAATGAATATATATGGATTTCTGTACAAATATGCTGTTTGAAGCAACTAGTGCACTCACAACAGTTTCAGCATTGTATGGTAACTATTGTAGAGGCTACTTAAAAACTGCAATGTTATTTAAATTAATGTATTATTATCATATCCATCTGTATGTTAAGTGTGGTGGAACAATACAGAAGATGCTCTTCTATTGAAGGTCACTGATTGAGATTGGGTTGCACCTATTCCATTACAGTAAATAATGTATCTGCAGTCATGTTACTTGATCAGTCAATAACATTTTCATTGCACAACAATGTCACAAGTGTAAATGAATGTGCAGGAAGTTTTCACCTTCAAGTTGATGAAAAACCCTCTCTGTACATTTTTATGCGAATTTAGTTTATTGTGATCCCCTTACTAATTCTTATGTCCTGTAGGGTGAGAAGCCACCGCCCCAAAAGAAATTGGACCGTCTGAAGGAGCTGATTGAGCCCTGGTTCTTTTTCTCTCTGGTGTGGAGTGTAGGAGCCACAGGAGACGCAGCCAGCTGTAAACGCTTCAGTGCCTGGCTCAAGAACAAGATGGGAGAAGAAAAGGTCATATCAGCATCTCTGCTTTACCATCAAAGATATCAAATTATTTCTAATGTAATTTGTATTGATAGCTGTATTATTTCTTGACAGAGGTATATTTTTATTGACGTAAATGTATTTGTCCTTCAGATTCAGTTGTGTTTTCCAGAAGAGGCCCTGGTGTATGACTACAGGCTCGATGATGCGGGTATTAGTAACTTGGAGGATGACGATGAAAATGAGGAAAGAAAAGTAAATAGATGATGCATAATCATACAGATTTTTCATGCAACCAAGACCATCAGATGCATTTTTGCCTCAATCATCTTTTTGCCTGTACACCAGGTCCAGTGGGTCAGCTGGATGAAATCCGCAAAGAGTGTTGTAATCACCCCAGAGACAAATTATGCTGACATCATCGTTCCCACTGCTGACACAGTGAGAATGTCTTACCTCATGGATATGCTTTTGGCCAACAAGAAGCCTGTGAGTACTTTGACTGCAGTTGAACTTCACACATCTGTCTGCAAACACTTTTGTTTGAAATAAATGTTACAAAAGGTCAAACTGTATCATTTGCTAGTATTAACTGTGAACATTTTATACTGAAGTACGTATTCAGAATCCAATAATAAATGATGTACATTTAAATGCTGTCATTCCCTTCAAAAGGCATAGTTTGACTGGATTTATATTTGTGTGTGTGTGTGCGATCCAGGTGCTCTGTATTGGGCCGACTGGCACAGGAAAGACCCTGACCATGTCAGACAAGCTGCTGAAAAACATGCCTGCTGAATACATCACACACTTTCTCATGTTCTCTGCCCGCACCTCAGCCAACCAGACTCAAGATTACATTGACAGTAAACTAGACAAAAGGTATGCCTGCTGCTACTGTACATTGTCCATTCAACTGCACATTATTTACAATACAACAATATGTTTGTGACTCACCATTTCAATGATTCATGTGCCTGTGTGTCAGGCGGAAAGGTATGTTTGGCCCTCCTGTTGGGAAGCACTTCATCTTCTTCATTGATGACCTAAACATGCCCATGTTGGAGACCTATGGCGCTCAGCCTCCTGTTGAACTGCTGAGGCAGTGGATGGACCATGGAGGCTGGTATGACAGAAAACAGATAGGTGAGAATACTGGAGGCCTTTTCCCTTTTCTTAACTCCACCCTATTGTTCCTTTAAGCTTTTAATATTCAATGTTCACTCTTTATTGTCTTATTGCTCTAATAGTACATTTCCCAAAAGGTGTTACTGTTTTAATACATAGATTTGAGTTTTGTTATTTTTGCTCAGAAATGTAAAACATTTCATTAGATTGAGCTTCTCTTTTGTTTTCCTGTCCTTTCTCAACAGGGACATTCAAGCATGTAGTGGACATCAATTTTGCCTGTGCCATGGGACCCCCAGGTGGAGGCCGGAACCCCATTACCCAGCGCTTCACACGCCACTTCAACTTCCTGTCCTTCACTGAAATTGAGGATGCCAGCAAGAAAAAGATTTTCTCCACCATTCTGGGCAGTTGGATGGGTGAGTCGGGCTGCTAATGTGTTTGAATTTACTGGTAATACAGGTGTTGCAGGGTAGAGAATACTTACATTAGCTTGTGAAAAACAAAACTCACCACAGTTTTTAACTGAAACTTTGTTCTCTTTCAGATGGAAATATGAGTAAAAAGGAACCAGGCAGTAAGTCAGGGACACAGAGAAAGGAAGTAGACACGAGTGCAAACTGTAAAATGCCCTTTAATACTCAGCATAAGTTAGTATAGCTCATATGATATAAGAAGAAGATGAAGATGTCGACCAAAGCTTGTGGAAGTGTCTTCTGAGAATGCTTTGTTACAGTAAATAGATTTTCACATGAATTTCATGTTTTAATGTTATCACTTCTCTTTCCTACCCTGCTGTTTTTCATCAGGACCTGCGCCAGCAATCCAGCCGCTGAATGAGCCTCTTGTAGACGCTACTATCCGAGTCTATTCTACCATTACCTCCCAGCTCCTCCCAACTCCAGCCAAGTCCCATTACACCTTCAACCTCAGAGACCTGTCCAAAGTCTTCCAGGGCATCCTCATGGCTGAGGCTGGAATGATAGAGGTAGTCAGATCCAACAGAATCAAATTAATTTGACATCATCACATTACTGTTATGAAATAGATTGTTGGAATATCCTTTCAGGTTTAGTCACTTGATCCATTAGGTACTTACAATCAGTGCCACAGTGGGATAACTGTGAAAATTCAATTTGAAGACCATTAGAAACAACTAGTATACGCAATGTATTGTATGGCTAATGTCACCCTGACAATAGAGACAACAAATATTATGGGTGCCCTAGAATAATTGTGTATGATGAATTTCAAACTAAGGAGAAATGTTGGAAGGATTGAAGGTACATCTCAAAACCCCCAATGTAAAAGTTGTGTTACTTTGGTGATTTTAGGACAAATTGCAGCTGCTGCAGCTGTGGTACCACGAAAGCTGCCGGGTTTTCCAGGACCGCCTGGTGTGTGCTGAGGACAGGGACTGGTTCAACAGGCTCCTGAAGGACTGTATTCAGAAATTTGATTGCAGCTTTGAAGAGGTTGTGCCCTGCCAACCTGTTTTGTATGGAGATTTCATGATTCCTGGAGCTGACCACAAAGTCTACACACTCATAGAAGACAAGGAAAAAGTGAGTAGTGCTGACCAGTGTTGGAAATATTTTAAGGAATGTTTTTCTGTTGCTAAACAGCAGACCAGTTGGCTTATGGGTAGTTACACTGTGCTTTGTATGGTGCTTCATTTTCTTGCGGCCCTCATTAATCGATTTTTGTCCACTCTACAGCTTAAGTGGATGACTGTGTAATTCACCAAAATGGTTGATGTTTTTACCCCCATATTATATCGTCTAGTTGGTGAAAGTGATGGAGGAATACATGGAAGACTACAACCAGATCAGTACCACCAAGATGAAGCTGGTGCTCTTCATGGATGCCATCGAGCATGTGTGCCGTATCGGCCGCATCCTGCGCCAGCCCCTGGGCAATGCCCTGCTGCTTGGAGTGGGTGGGAGTGGGCGCCAGTCACTCACTAAGCTGGCCTCATATATGTGAGATTCCCACACTTTGTACAACTCAACAAAACATGCAGGAACACCAGTATGGTCTTTTTAGTATCTTGTGGCCTAGTCCTCATATTGTGTTTGTTCATATTCAGGTCAGATTATGAGTGTTTCCAGATTGAGCTGACTAAGAACTACGGCCAGACAGAGTGGAGAGAAGATATTAAAAGCATCATGCTGAAGGCTGGCCTTCAAAACCAGCAGATCACCTTCCTCTTTGTAGACACTCAGGTAAGCAGGAGCATTCTCTTATCACCTGCTACAGTATACTACAGTATATGCCGTTGTGTGGTAGCATCACTACCACACAGCCCTAGTACATACTGTACTGGGACTATGTGGTAGGAATGCAGTTGTACTGCCGGCACTTATTTTAAGTGAATTTGAATGAGAGCATAAACAAAAATGCAGTAGACCTAAATGATCTAAAGCATGTAATGTATGAAGTAATGTATCTCTGTTCTCTCCAGAAGACAACAGAGCATTTTACTCATTAGCACCTTTGTATTTCCCCAGATTAAGAGTGAGTCATTCCTGGAGGATATCAACAACATTTGGAACTCTGGGGATGTTCCTAACCTGTATGCAACAGACGAGCAGGAGCGCATCCTGACAACCATGAAGCCAGTGGTACAAGACCTGGGCCAGCTGCCAACTAAAGCCAACCTTATGGCTGCCTACATCAGGAGGGTCCGCAGCAACATCCACACTGTACTCTGCATGAGGTTAGTAATTGTACAAAGTTTTGTTCACATGGTCAAAAGCGAACTGAAAGAAGTGGATAAAGTCTCTCCATCATCTTTTTTCTTTTTATACCCTTCCTCCTTATTTTCTCCCTTTCCTCTACTCACACCTCCCCTCTTTATTTCGTCCTCTGCAGTCCGATCGGTGAGGTGTTTCGTGCACGGCTGAGGCAGTTTCCCTCACTGGTGACATGTTGTACCATAGACTGGTTCAGTGCCTGGCCAGAGGAGGCTCTGCAGGCTGTGGCCACATCATTTCTTAATGAGCTGCCTGAGCTAGAAGCCAGCCCCACAACCATGAGGGGACTGGTGAGGATGTTGTCTGTGTGTGTGTGTGTGTGTGTGTGTATGTGTGTGCGTGTGTGTGTATGTGTGTGTATGTGTGTGTGTCAGTGAGCTTTGCTGGTATGAAAGTTTCAAAATAACATTGCCAAAACAAGGAAGTACTGTGCATTGAAAAATATCTATGATATAAATAACCATATGTAGAAACAACTTCCTCACCATGAAACAAAATGTGTCAACAAGCTAAATGTTACATAATATAGAATCTCTGTAGAGTAATTTTGAGAGCTTATAATGAGCTTATTGAGCTTATAATTTTATATTTCCGTTTCAGCGGCAGTTTGGTTGTCACACTGAGCCCATGTTTGGTTTGTTTTATCTCTTACGATAATAGATAAGACACAAGATAGCATGGACATAAGATAAGTGCATGTAGGTCACAACGACTTGAAACTTGCTTGAGAAGGGCAATCAAACACAGTCAACACCAACATGCTTGTGAACAATATTGTTGTCAGATTGTGTGGTAATGCAGTTCAGCCAGGGGAGACCACCATGGTAAAGCAGTTTAACCGCCTTTTAATAATGATACATAATCATTTTGGTCTAAACCCCATCACTGTCTCAAACATTTCACATGTAACAATTGAGAAAATGTGCAGTTTAATTAATGTAGGTGAGATAATGTACTTTAACATAGGCTGTGAGTCCCAATTGAAAGGGAAGTAAGGAGTAAACTACAATCAAAAATCTAAAAAACTGAAATAACTTTTCATTAAGCACAGTCTCTCCCTAATTGATTACCCTCTCCAGACACTGATGTGTGTGAAGATCCACCAGATGGTAGCCAGGAAGTGTGAACAGTACCTGGCTGAGCTTTCTCGACACAACTATGTCACACCCAAGAGCTACCTGGAGCTGCTCAAAATCTTCTCAGATCTCACTGGACGCAAGAAGCAAGAACTGTGCGGTGCTCGTCAGCGCATGAAGATTGGCCTGGACAAGGCAAGGCACTGGGCTGGAAAAATAACAATAATAGAAATTACATTTGTAATTTGTGTACGTATGCTGAATTAGCACTCTTATCTGACTACCTGCTGTTCTGTGATTCTGCAGCTCCTCAGCACAGCGGAGGATGTGAGTAAGATGCAGGAGGACCTGGAGACTATGAGACCTCTGTTGGAGGAGGCTGCTAAGGACACTGAAGTCACAATGGAGACCATCAAAGTAAGGAAAAATAAATAGAGGTAGAATTGTGTGAGTCATACAAAAGTCTTCACTAGACACTGATATAAATTGCATATAGTGTCATTCTTTCTATGTACAAATGTATATAGAAATGTAAGTATTCTCTATAGACCTTGAGTGTGATTTATACTCTATGTTGCTAGAAAGACACAGTGGTTGCAGAGGAGACCCGGAAGTCAGTGCAGGCGGAGGAAGCCAAAGCTTCAGAGAAAGCCCGTTTTGCAGGAGCCATTGCAGCAGACGCCCAGAGAGACTTGGATGAGGCTTTGCCAGCCCTGGACGCTGCCCTCGCCAGCCTCAAGTCACTGAACAATAATGATGTCACTGAGGTCAGGGATTTTGATGATGATTGGCCAAGATATTCTTCAAATAGTACTGCATTGTTAGTTTATATGTATAATATAAACTCCTGAATAATTTTTTCCATAGGTGCGAGACATGCAGCGACCTCCCCAGGGGGTGAAGCTGGTTATTGAGGCTGTGTGCATTATGAAGGGCATCAAACCAAAAAAGGTACCTGGAGAGAAGCCTGGTACCAAGGTCAACGACTACTGGGAACCTGGTAAGGGTCTGCTACAAGACCCTGGCAAGTTTCTGGAAAGCCTCTTCAAGTATGATAAGGTAGAGCACACATCTAGTGGATTTGTTGCTATGTCACTGTATGTGTAGCGTATGTTGTCATTGTCACTCCAGAACATGATTATTGTCTCTTTCAGATTTGATTTTATGCTCTAAAGTTCTCTGAATTTCAGTGTTTGATGCTGATTTGGTCTTTTCCTGCTTGGGATCTGTGAGATGTATTAAAAGCAGTTTTTCTGCCAACAATCATTTCTGCAGGACAACATCCCAGATAACGTGATCAATTTAGTCCAGCCCTGCATAGATGATGAGGAATTCCAGCCAGCCTCCATTGCCAAGGTTTCCAAAGCCTGTACCTCCATTTGCCAGTGGGTGCGAGCCATGCATGTATATCACTTTGTGGCCAAGGCTGTGGAACCTAAAAGGGTAAAAACAAAAAAATCCTCATTTGAGCCATTGTCTTGGTTAGCCACATTAGACACCCACTATACTTATATGTTTTCCAAATAAGTCAGTCATCTAAGCATTAAAAATGTAAATGTGTGTACAGCAAGCTCTCCAGGAGGCCCAGGAGGACTTAGCGGTGACGCAGCACATCCTGGATAATGCCAATGAAAAGCTGGCAGTAGTGGAGGGCGGCATCGCCACTTTGCAGGCCAAGTACCAGGACTGTCTGGCTAAGAAAGACAAGCTAGACAACAAGTATCAACTGTGTGAGACCCGCCTCGTCCGAGCAGACAAGGTCAGAAGGAGGGATAAGATAAGATAGGACAAGACTTCATTGATCTCCAGGGGGGACATTTAGCATTACAGCAGCACAAGAAACAGACCAGAGCGGTGGTTAGGAACAGGATACAGATACATAGAAAAAAATGTATACAGTTAACAAATAAACCAAAGTTAGAAGTCTACATACAGTATGCTATACATACAGTATATACTGTATACTCTATATACACACACACACACACAATAAGTACGATAACAGAAAACAACAGAATACATACATACATACAAGAAAATGCCGTGTAATAGTGTTTAATGAGAATAGTTGTTCTCATTTTCATTTAATCTCGACATATTTCACTTCTTCAATATTGATAGTTGTCGTCATGATGATGCATTGATCTTCTCCAGCTTATAGGCGGACTGGCAGATGAGAAGGTGCGTTGGAAGGAAACAGTGCAACATCTGGATTTCATGGTCGATAATGTGGCAGGCGATGTGCTTCTGTCTGCAGGATACATAGCATACCTGGGACCCTTCACTGTAAGTGGGCTGTAACTCAGTGAGTGTGAATACATATTAACAAGTTGCATTACCCATAATATAACTGTATATATACATTTCCCATCACAACTAACTGCATTTTTAAGATACAGTATTGTGGTGTTGGAGCATCACAGCATCAGTAACTTTTGTTTTTGTTGTCCCAGTAGACTCATCTAAAAAAGTATTATTGAATCTGGTCAATCATAATAGTAATTTTGAGTAGGTTAGCCATAGTGTGTCACTGTTTTTCTCTCTGTTCCTATACTTACATATATTTGTGCTAATCAGGGCAGCACTGTTGCATGATTTGCATGAACATGCATTGTTTTGTGTTTAGGGAGAGTACAGGGCAGCCATGGCAGAGGAGTGGCTGCTTTGTTTCGAAGAGCTAAGTGTGCCACACACTAACGAACCCAACCTGATCAACACCCTAGGAGATCCAGTCAAGATCCGCTCCTGGCAGGTCAGAACCAACCTGTCATCAGCTGACCTTCAGGGTGTAATCCTCTTGAGACAGATCTTAATTGTTAATAGTCAGACTATCAGGCTGACATAGTTTTTTATGTGCTTTTAGACTTAATTTAACCTCTGTTGTCATCATACTATGTCATTTCTATGCTCATAGATATCAGGTTTGCCCAAGGATAACCTTTCAATGGAGAATGGTGTGATTGCCCAGTACTCTCTGCGCTGGGCTCTATTCATTGATCCTCAGGGACAAGCCAACACGTGGATCAAAAACATGGTGAAGACACTTTTCTGTGTGCTGATCCGACCATAACTGCAGAGGGTGCCAGTGAGACAAAAAGACATGAAAAGCAGCCATATCAAGATTTTAATTTATCCCTTCACATCACATATGTAGTTTATAATTATACTTTATTTACCAGTATAAGGAGTTGACATAGCAGAGTATCAAGTGCTGATGTTCAGTATGTTGTTAAACTAGGTTCATTACATACACAGGTACCTGTTTTGGCTGTGCGGGAATATATTAGTATATTTTTGTTATCTCTTATTCCACATCACCCACAACTCCTTTGGAAAGCTTCTTAGTGTCTATATTTGTACAATATCTGATTCCCTGCTCATTCATACTTGCTTCCTGTTGTTACCAGGAGCGGGACAATGGATTGGAGGTAATGAAGCTAAGTGACCGAGACTTCCTCCGCAGTCTCGAGAATGCCATTCGCTTTGGTAAACCCTGCCTCTTGGAGAATGTAGGAGAAGAGTTAGATCCTGCTCTAGAACCTGTCTTGTTGCAACAGGTGAATACACACTCATCTATTACAAACAAAATATCAAAAGTATTTACCATACACTGATCTGCTTAACTCACATGTTTGGCCCTTAGACATTTAAGCAACAAGGCAGCACAGTGCTGAAGTTGGGCGATTCAATCATCCCTTACCATGAAGGCTTCAAGATGTACATCACCACCAAGCTGCCTAACCCACACTACTCTCCAGAGGTTTCCACCAACGTCACACTCATTAACTTCACCCTATCACCCAGGTAACATGTTTTAAACAAATTAAAGCCAATAATCAATAACACTGATTTTATTTTTGTAGTTTTGCCACCAATTTTATCAGTTAAGATGACATTTTATTCAGCTCCCTCAATTCTGAGATCTGACAGAAAAGTTGTATTACTTTTCCAATGGACCCTGTTGTAACACTGTCTGTCAGTGTGTCAGTGTTACTGTGTCTCCTTATCACAGCTATGAAGGTGGTAGGATCCAAGTTTGAAGAAAACTGAATTATAAAACTTATATAGTTACGATGTAATTTAATAGTTTGTGTTTTTACACAAGTGGTGTAATTATTGAAATGCTGTAAGTGCAAAGCAAGCAATAATGAGTAGCATTTGAAAGCAATGATAATGCAAGTTCATGGTAGGTAGGAAAAATCATACATCAGTCTTTCAGTCTCATCTGTTTGTTGATTATTGGTATATACTGTACCACAATATTCTGCATTCTACATCTCAAAATCAAATGTGAGCAATGTTTAAGGGTTTAAGAATAGATTTTAAAAAAAACTGATTGTGACTGTGTACCAGATAGAAAACCAATCATTTTTCAGAATCAATTTAGGGTAGGAACTTTATTCTAACAGTCTTACTGTCTGTGTTTGTGTAAATGTGCATTTTGTGTGTTTCCAGTGGTCTGGAGGACCAGTTGCTGGGCCAGGTGGTGACTGAGGAACGTCCAGACCTGGAGGAGGCTAAGAACCAGCTGATCATCAGCAACGCGAAGATGAAACAGGAGTTAAAAGATATTGAGGATGAGATTCTGTTCCGGCTCAGCTCCACAGAGGGAAACCCTGTAGATAATGAGGAGCTCATCCGAGTGTTGGGGGCTTCCAAGATCAAAGCTGGAGAGATCAAGGTCAGACAGTGGGAGAGCTATTATCTCTACATACTGTGTATTCTTAAATAACAATCTTGGAAGTGTTTTTTCTCATATACAACTCCATCCAAAACCTCATATATGATACTTCAAACTCATATGTTACTATTGTTGGGTTTTCCACTAATGCAAGCTGGTTTTACTGGCAGGCCAAAGTGATGGCGGCAGAGAAAACAGAGCAGGACATTGACGCCACCCGTCTTGAGTATGTGCCCGTGGCTGTGCGCGCACAGATCCTCTTCTTCTGTGTATCAGACCTGTCCAATGTTGACCCCATGTACCAGTACTCACTGGAGTGGTTCCTTGGCATCTTCATGGCTGGCATTGCCAACTCTGAGAGAGCAGGTAGAAAGAAATTCCACAGTAAATTTTATCATGCGATGCTATACTCAGAATTTGCCTGTGCAGATGGAAAAATCATTAGAACTGGTTTATGACATTGAAACCAGATGTAAAAATTATTTTTCTTGACATGTGTCTCACAGACTCAGTGGAGAAGAGAATCGCCAACATCAATGAATTTTTCACCTTCAGCCTTTACAACAACGTGTGCCGCAGTTTGTTTGAGAAGCACAAACTGATGTTCGCCATCCTCCTGTGCGCTCGCATCATGATGAATGAGAACAAAATTGATATGGTGAGCAACAGGGGAGTTTGCAGTCTCTCCCTCCCTTTAATTCCCTGTAGGAACTTGTACACTGCAGAAGTCGAGTTAATCCAAGTACATTTGATGAATCCTGCGTTGTCTCTCTGTGGCAGGCTGAGTGGCGCTACCTGCTATCCGGAGGGATGCCCATCCAAGAGCTGACCAACCCAGCAGTGAGTTGGCTGTCGGAGCGCGCCTGGCAGGACATCCTGGGCCTCAGCTCTCTGGACAACTTCAGCAACCTGGCAGAGAGCTTCGCTGAACATCTGCGGGGTTTCAAGAGAATTTTTGACAGCAACCAACCTCACAGGCACGTATAGATAACCACTAAGTTAACAAATGCACACTTGTTTTTGTCATTTGTACTGTGTAGACGTTGTCAGTATCAATATCAACATGTGTATGTGTGTGTGTTTTCCTATAGGGAGCCTCTCCCAGGAGAGTGGGACACAGAGCTGGATTCATTCCAGAAGCTGTTGGTCCTGCGCTGTCTGAGGGCTGACTCTCTTGTTCAAGGCTTGCAGGACTTTGTCTCAGCCCAGCTGGGACAGCGCTTCATAGAACCTCAGGTGGAGTCCTCGTCCTGCCTCTTGCCTTAAAGTTGATGTTAAAACCAATATGTATGTTGTGACACGAATATTCTTATTCTTATATGTGGTGTGACAGCAGCTTAGAAGTGTGGTAACATTAACATGGTAATAATGGTTCAATATGTTTTGGCTTTGTCTGCAACAGTGCAACCATTATTCAATGTTTAATGGTTACAGAATTAACTATGCTAACTTCAGCTGAAAATTATTTCTGGTTGTTTGTTCTACGGTGTTCTACGGCAGTATTTATGGCTTGTTTCTCCATCTCTCCCTCAGACGTCAGACCTGTCTGTGGTCTTCAAAGAGTCGTCCCCCTCCACTCCCCTCATCTTTGTCCTGTCCCCTGGCACTGACCCTGCTGCTGACCTCTACAAGTTTGCTGACGTCATGCAGTTCTCCAAGAAAATGAGTGCCATCTCTCTGGGCCAAGGCCAGGTCAGGGCCAGGGGGATGGATGCCTGGGAATTTTCTCTCTCTCGCTGACTCTCTCTGTCTGACACTGGAGGAAAGCCACTGTAAATCACTGTCTCACAGAACCAGGCCATTCTCATTTGTCTTGTTAAGAATGGCCACCTCTGTGCTAATTGTTTTCTCTATTTCTGACCATAGGCCAGGACAATGTACCATACTGCTTTGACAGATGCTAAATTCCAGGACACCATAAATGAGCTCAAAAAACAGTCATATTAACAACATATACAGGTTTTATGTTAAATGCACACTCATCGTCCACAAACCTGAAACCTTGTGGCTGGCCACACATTTCTCGCAGCAACACATTACCCCTGTGGCTGTTCAATAGGTGTTAGCGTGTGTGTATCACATTACTTTCAATTATGCGAGTTAGAATCCTGGCTCATGCTGGGCTGTTGCATCACCCTGTCCTCAGTTTCTGTCTACATTGAACTGAGGGCTCTTAAGCCTTCCTGAAAGACTCCTAGAATGTCAAACTGGCTGTAGGGAGATGTGCCCTATGCCAGAGTCAAACTATTCCCTATGTTACCCACTCCTTAAATAACTATCAAACATCTAGGAAACGTGGACGTTGTCTCTTAATTTAAATGTTAAGCTCACTGGTACAACTCTGGTTGTTGTCTTCACATCTGCCTTTTCTTTTGCTGTTGTTTGTGTGATTCAGGGCCCCTGGGCTGAGACCATGATGCATGCTGCCATGGAAAGAGGTCAGTGGGTCTTCTTCCAGAACTGTCACCTGGCGCCCAGCTGGATGCCTTCCCTGGAGAGACTCATTGAGAACATCGATCCAGTAAAGGTCAGAGCATGTGCATACACATACTGTACACCACAGTACTATTGTCTGTTAGACAAGCTTTTCGTTGACTTTAAAAGTGTTCATTCCATCCTTTATTGCCCACGGGCACCACATGTCCCACAACCTTCAAACAGGTGCATGAGGACTTCCGCTTGTGGCTCACAAGTCTTCCCAGCAACAAGTTCCCAGTGTCCATTCTCCAAAACGGGTCAAAGATGACCATTGAGCCTCCCAAGGGAATCAAGGCCAATCTACAGAAAACCTACCTGAGGCTCTCCAATGATTTTATCTCCTCTTCCACCAAGGTCTGCCTAATCTTCACTCACCATTCCACCGAGTCTGTTCCTGCTTATTATATTTACCTCCTTATACTTTTGATTAGAAAACCTGCCCTTTTGGATCAGTTTTGTGAACATCTTGTATCTAGTAGTATCTTATTCATCTCCTCTCCTCTCCAGACAGCACACTTCAAGTCTTTGCTCCTGTCTCTGTGTCTCTTCCATGGAATTGCTCTGGAGCGAAGGAAGTTTGGCTCTCTGGGCTTTAACATTCCCTACGAGTTCACCGATGGAGACCTGAACGTCTGCATCAGCCAACTCAAAATGTTCCTGGACGAGTACCAGGACATCCCGTACAAGGTGGGAAAGAGAAGGGTTCTGTTTATATTTACGGGTATAATGAGTTGGATTTTCCTAAAAAACAATGTATAGACTCATACAAAAATAATCCCTCTCAATCATCACTTATGAACCACTAGAAGTGTGTGGTGGTGTCTGTATCTGCAGAGACCCTGCCCTCTGCCTGGATTTTCTTATTTTGCTGTGTTCAGGACGTTTCTGGGCNAGCCCCCAGCCAATAACAGCGTGCAGGGTGTGAGGTGCGGGACTCTATAAAAACGTAGCGACCAGTTGCCAGATCATAAGCACGTGGGACCACCACTCTGCAGATACAGACACCGCCACACACTTCTAGTGGGTCATTAGTGATGATTGAGAGGGATTATTTTTGTATGAGTCTATACATTGTTTTTAGGAAAATCCTACTCATTCTACCTTTAACTACATGTTAAGACAATAGTTCAGATATATCATTTCATTTCATTTTCATTCTCTTGTTTTGTCTTTATCTTGCTGTTCTTTTTTCCTCTTTGTTTTTTTATCATCACTCTCATCCTGCCCCCTTTGCCTAACTTGTCATGCATTCATTGCTTTTGTGAATGTCTCCTATCACTGTGGATTGTTGAAGTACAAGTTTACAGAAACACAGGGCCTTTAGTAAGAAACATAAGTTTTGGTCTCAGCCAGAGAATGTGCTTGGGTGTGTTTGGGCATGTTCATCTGTCAGTCTCCCCTTTTTGTCCTCCACCTGTCCAGGTGCTAAAATACACTGCAGGGGAGATTAATTATGGCGGCCGTGTGACAGATGACTGGGACAGGCGATGTCTGCTTAGTGTGCTGGAGGATTTCTACTGTCCCGCTGTGCTTATTGACGACCATGTCTACTCTTCGTCTGGAGTCTACCGGCAGATAGACACCGATCTGGATATCAAGGTTAGATAAACGCAGGAGCATTGAAAAGATTGTGATTGTGAGAGCAGTGCATTAGACTTGACCTTTGTCTGCGTCAGCTGGTATAGTCCAAAACTGCATATATTTCCTAGGGTTGGGATTCACAGGGTCACTGTTCAGTATACATAATGATGAGTCTCCAACAGGTGATAAATTGCAAGACAGTCATCTATGAAACATGAAGATATCTTTGTAATTAAACAACATGCCACTAAAATGGCAAGATACTTTTTTTATAAGCAGAAAACAGTCATGTACAATATTTAGTTATTGCATTAAAGGGTCAATTCACCAAAAAGATCATCATTCACACATCTGTCAAAATATAAAGCAGCCATAAAGTGTTCCAGGGTTAAAATGTCTATCACAAGACTGCAATATTGGAGCCAGTGTATTGACAACATATTGCAAGAGGCCGTATGACAGTATTTTGTCAACTGTTCATCCCACACCGTATATTGTCACTTAAAACAAATATTGGGAATATCCCGACTTTTATGAGTTTGTGTGAGGTTGTTCTCCAACGAGTTCACAATAACAATAAATTATTTCTCTGTTCTTGCTTCCCTTCACAAACAAAGAAACGTAAGTAGTGAGACTGTAAGTATTTAATTGTTGCAAAAAATATAACTACACATATCTGCAGTTACACAGGTGTTGAGTTAGGACGCCTGCAGATCCTGAAAAGTTCAAAAATATTATAATTTTTGTCATCAAAAAACTAAATTCTTGAATGCATTAAATCGGTTAAATTCACAGTTAAACATACTGTTGTTTCTTCATGCAGCATTTTTCTAATGAGAAGACTGGATTTAACTTAATGAAATGTGCAGGGCCGCAGGTTGTGTGTAAGATTTTATTAATTAATTATCTCTTAAATGAAATGAAAATGAAAATTATATGCTATAGTGTGTGTCACATATAAATCATCCACTTCTGAACTGCTGACATCAAACTCACTGATGACAGTTGGTGGCCTGTTGTCATGGCAATTCTGACCCTAGGGTTATCTGGCATACATTCGCGGTTTGCCCATCAATGATACACCTGAGATCTTTGGTCTCCATGACAACGCTAACATCAGCTTTGCCCAGAATGAGACCTTCGCCCTGCTGGGAGCCGTGGTTCGTCTCCAGCCTCGAGCTGCATCTGCTGGGGGCAAAACTCTGGAGGAGGTACATCTATTGATTTGATAATCTTTACTCTTATCTTTTTTAGTACTACTCGCATCATATTATAGTCTGTATTTATAAATACAGATTGGAATGTACGGATCAACAGAAAACAGCATCATTTTTTCCAGTAACAGGTTTTTAGCCAAACATACTTAACTGAGCAATGTTGAGTTGTCAGGAAAGTGGTTGTGATCTGTGAAGAGTTGGGTTCAATACCTCTTCTAAATGCCTAGACTAAGTGTGAGACGTGTTATGTTTTATTGGTGATGTCCTCTTCCTGTACCGTAGATGGTGGAGGAGATAGCGGCAGGCATCGTTGAAAAGATTCCTCAGCCTTTCAGAGTTCAGGAGGTGATGGAAAAGTACCCGGTCCTCTATGAAGAGTCCATGAACACGGTGCTCATCCAGGAGGTCATCAGGTAACATTAGGCTGTACTGTAAGATAACATCACACACCACACTGCAGGTCTCCGTGATATGATAACACATGTCACTCATTTCAGAAAATAACAATTTACTCTGAAAACTTTTTTTTGTGCCAGTAAATTGTTTGATCAGAATTGTGCAACTGAAAGTGGTTGTTAGTTTTACAATCAGGTGGCATGTCCTGTGTATTACACACTTTTCTTCCTCCGCATCCCTCATTCTGTCTGTGTTAGCTGTGCTTTGATACAGCACTGTGTGTCAGTCATACTGGGATCAGCTTGAATGACTCAAGTACTTATATCAGCAAATGAAGCTGTCCTTTATCTTTTACGTAAATGATCAGTTATTTTAAGATATTTAAAGAAAGTACTCATCCAGCAGGAGAACAAATCTACTGCTGCCATTGCCATCTATGCTGCACTGAAAGACAATATTTAGCTCACCACATGCAGCTGGGTCAAGTGGCCAGAGTAGATCAGTGATTCTGTCCAAAGTACATGTAAAATTATTTCACTTTTTAGGTAAAAAATAATAATTAAATGTGTAACCTGTAATGTAATATCTCTATTTGAGACCAGTAGCTGAAATGGTACCCTTCAAAAGGCACAGCCAGTGACCATGATTACATGGCTTTGTAATCATACTGTAATAATAACTGCTTTTTCATTCGGTTGTGTGTGAGCTGCTTGTGATGTCAGCAACCTGTCCGGGGTGAGTTTGGGAAGCCAGAAATCTCTGAACCAGAGATTGTGTTTACTGAGTCATTTGTTTTTGTTTTTTGTTTGTGTGTCTGTGAACAAATTTTCATCAAGTTTTGTGTACAATTTTTTCTTGGGATAATCAAGAAATGCGTTTAACTTTTATGAACTCTATCCAGGATTTTTTGCCTATTAGTTACTTATTTATTGCTTATTTACATTTGTAACTAAATCTAACAGGTATGTTTTGCAGTATTAGAAATCAAATTTAAGTTATATCAGGTTGAAACAACAGAGTTCAGTCTTTAAATATTTATTTTACACTTTTACTTCCCTTTATGACTTGGTCCTCAACCTGATCCTGGTATCTTTTGTCTTTCAGATATAACAAGTTGCTGGCGGTCATCTCTCAGAGTCTCAGTGATATTGTTAAAGCTCTGAAGGGTTTAGTGGTGATGTCATCAGAACTGGAGCTTATGGCCAACAGCCTGTTCAACAACGTGGTGCCTGATATGTGGAAAGCCAAGGCAAGACGCACACAACAGTTATTCTCCCTCTGTTTCCCCTGTGGGCACCAGTGAGCAGTGGTCAGATGTTACAACCACTGTAAAACATTATGTAGTGTAACATGTTGAAGACAACCCGCAAAATGCAACATTTACGTGAATGTATTTTCTTCTGATTTTAAAATCCTGTTGAAAAAATTCATTTTTAAACAATTACCGTCTCATATTTTTATACATTTAGCAATTCTGTAGCCAGCGTGGCTCACCCGGGATAATTTTAAAGAGAGACCTTGACCCACACACACTTGGTCAACATGCACAGACGCAGAAATTCTTGCTGGGGAAGCCACAAAATAAATAATCTTTTAGGGGATTATTTTAAGGTAATGTAAACCCAAAATGTCAAAGTAGACTACCGCAGTGTGCCTTGAACTGAACTACTATCATGACAGCCGTGTGCGTTGTATTGTATGTAGTTTTTGTGACATATCTGTCCCGCGCTAGTAATTCCAGGCTCTGCTTTCTAAGAATACATAACTTGTTGGCCGGCTGTGTGTCTCTCTCCCTCCAGGCCTACCCGTCTCTGAAGCCTCTGGCCTCCTGGGTGTCAGACCTGCTTCAGAGGGTCAATTTCCTGCAGAGATGGATCTCTAATGGCATTCCACCTGTCTTCTGGATTAGCTGCTTCTTTTTCCCCCAGGCTTTTCTCACCGGAACCCTCCAGAATTACGCCCGTCGCTCCGGCACCTCCATCGACACAATTGGATTTGACTTTGAGGTCAGACAGTAAACTGTGTGTCTGACAGTCTGTGTCATTGTCACCGCTTCTGCCTCACAAGCTAAAAATATACCGTCAATTTTTGTTAGAATTGCTTTGAAGATTTATTTCTAATGGTTTACACTGACTGTCGTCCTGTTTCTTCCTCGTCTCTTTTATAATCCCTTCTCCCTCAGGTAATAGTGAAGTTGGCGTCAGAGATATCAGAGAAACCAAACACGGGCTGCTACATCCACGGTCTATTCCTGGAGGGGGCTCGCTGGGATAATGAGGCAGGTCAACTCACAGAGTCCAGGCCCAAGGAGCTCTACACAGAAATGGCCATCATCTGGCTGATCCCCGAACCCAATCGCAAACCTCCAACCTCCGGGGTCTACGTCTGCCCCATCTACAAGACCCTCACACGTGCTGGTTCGTACACACAGTATCAGAGTGTGACTGGATTCATTTAGAGTACAACTATTATTATTTGTTAGATAAGATAGTGCTTGGCTAACACATTGTTTATTTAGAGATTTCATGAAATAAATGTTTTAGTCAAAGAAATGGATTAAGTGACACTTCTGCTCAGGGTGTTAACCCTGTTTTTCAGTGAGACTAGGTGTTGTCTGCTCACTCTAGTGTTTGTGTGTATCTCCTTCTGGTGGTTTTATTACTCACCCAAAATAGACTCCAGTTAGTGTCCTGTTTCACGAAGCGTCTGAAAGTGCAGCTCTGTACTTTCCACCCACAGCACATAGCCAACACCTTGTGCTGGCACGTTAGAAACACTTGAAACACATTGCAGCGATGGAAAAATGCAAACAACTTAAATGTCTTCATGCCACAGAACTGCTGTGTGTGCTTTTGTAGGGCCTCTGTCTACAACTGGTCATTCCACCAACTATGTGATCGCGGTGGAGCTGCCGACAGATCACAGTCAGAGACACTGGATCAAACGGGGAGTCGCCCTCATCTGTGCACTGGACTACTAAATAAAGACCCCTATGCAAGGAACAACACCTGTCTTATGCTGTGTCTTTGTTTTACTGCCCACAACAGTGATGATTGCAGTTATGGTTCCATAGACAGAAACACAGACACTTAATCTATGAACGTTATGTCACTAGAAATGAGCTCATTGAAACTCTCCGTTAGTCTGTGTAATAAACAGTTTTTCACAATGCCAGATTAGTGTAATATTGTTATGTAATATTATTTGCTTGATAAAAACCACTTGGTTAGAGGGATCCTGCTCTGGTGGTTTCCAGCTCTACTGTAACTTTCCAGGACCAGACATCCACATGTAAGTTCTGCTTTAAATCCTTCTTTTCTCTCACAAGCCAACAAGCTCTTGTTCTCCACAGTGCTCACGGACTGAATATACGTCCTGCTCCTTTAAGGCGGCCACATAGGGCCAGTTGAGAAATATGACTTAACTGTAGGAGGGTGGTGCTTAAACAAACAGTGACAGTGACTGGCCATGTGAACACAACCAAAGGAGTCCAGATCAACGGGAAAGTGAGATGACCAGAATCAGCAGAACATCCTCACCACAGTTTAAGACTTCTCTGACCGGAATTTCATTTTTGTGACATTCAGGTGTTTGGATTTCTCTGAAGGGAGACTTTGACCGCTTGACAGAATAGTTCTTTAAAAAGTAGGCGGGTATTTAAGTTAAGTGAGAAAAAATTGTGTAGTTTAAATCTATGTAATTTGTTCTTCTGTAGATACAGTGGGATTACTGTGCGGAGTCCTTGCTGGGGCTGCGGTGCCCAGGACAACCAGACGCGCCGGCGGTGATTCCTCTCCTTACGCAATTACCGGAGGGCAGCAGGAGTCATCGCATTACTTTGGACAATTACTCACACTATCTTTTCTCCCGAGCCCCGCTGGTGACAACAAGCCGGTGTGATCATGCTACAAAATGGAAACGGGAAGGAGAAACCGCTGCAAGCGCCAAAAGCTGAGGCAGAGCCGGACTCTCCGGCTGACGACCCGAAACCGCAGCAGCAGCCCGCGCTCCCGGCTACTGGCAGAGAGGACGCGGACGGCGAGTCCGCGCACTTCCCCTTGCCCGTTTATCCCAAACTGGAGATAAAGCGCAACGCGGTGACGGACGATTATAAGATCTCCAGTCAGGTTCTGGGTTTAGGGATCAATGGCAAAGTCCTTGAGTGCTTCAACAAGAAGAGTGGAGAGAAGTGCGCACTGAAGGTACTGAAGTCACATGACACTGTATGTTAGAAACAGGGTAGTAGAGGATAGACCCCTCAGCTCAGTTTACACACCTCATAAAACTTAAGCCCAGTCAGTACTTTTAACCATAATAATTCAACATATCTTCACTTACAGCTTAATTAAAGCATTTTGTGTGTTTTCCAAATGATCATAATTAAATTTTAGACCTGTTTTACTTGTGTGTTTACTGACATAAGGTTTAGACATAAGGTAAGACAGTGTTTGGAAGTAGTTTTAGTTATTGTCTAGTGTCCAAACCTGTCAGTCAGTTTGGAATAACAGCAGCAGAAGAGTATTTTGAAGAACTGCAATTGTACAACTGTTAAAGATGTAAGAGTTGGAGAGTGGGTGCACTTGTAAGTCTGTAGCCAAGATTAAAAGACTTTGACCTTTATTGAGGTCAGATTTCTGTCACAGACATGCATTACTCAGAGTAACAGATTGTGACTGGTGCACATGCATGTCTAGGCTCTGCTTTTGCATGTATGTGTACCTGCTGCTCTCATTGTACATGTACTGTACTGTACCTGTCGTCCACTGAGTTCACATGCTCTACATGTGGACAGGCTGAACGTGGTCATAGAGCTGTGTTTCCTGGAATCTCAGCCTATCTCTGGATCAGATGCAAGTTAAGAGGCGCGCGGTCACCCAGCCATATGCTATGACATGTTACGCTGCATCGTAGAGGCACATGGATTTTTGACAGTGACACCTTATTCTGGGAGCAGTGGAAACTTGGGCACACTTTCGTACAGCACGGGTCGTCAGGCTGTCACCTGTCACCACTGGGCCACAGACTCAGAGAGATTTACTGGCTTACAGTAATCCATCTGGATCTGATCCGGCAGCAGCAGTGTCACAAGCAGAGCTGTAGGCTCCGGGATAGAAAGAGAGACAGAGGATGAGAACGAGAGATAAAGTGCAGCAGAAAATAGGAAGTCACAAACAAAAGACGAAGGGCCAAGAGGGATAGGATGCTTGATCGCATCATGTCAGACTGGGAGAGAAAAGAGTGCAATTACTGCATAGAAATGACAGCAGAGAGAATGAGAAATATTTATAATGTTGCCAAAAAATCTTCAGGCTACTTGCTGAATTGAATTAGATTTTTTTTTATGTCAGAGCTGATTTTAAAAAAGCAGAATTTGTAGGAAAACTGTTTACATGGTACCGCACCACCAGAGTGTTTTTGTTGGCTTTTAATTAACTGGTGTGTTTATCTGTGAAAGTGTTTTTTTCCTGTGTAGTCATGTAACAGCTGACTGCATCCAGAACAGCATCACCTGGTGCTTGACAGACTTCAGCTTCCACCAGGGAAAGCTAACAGCAGGTCATGGTGACCCCAGCTTTGGGAAAGCACCACAAACCCACCACTCTCAGCGCCTGAAACCCCTTTGCTCTCTGTTAAAAGGTTTGAGAGATGACAAAGGAAACACAATATGCCTTCTCTATTGTAGCTCTTACTATCGTCTGTGTTGTGCTTGTGAACTGGATTGTACTGGACTAAGTGACCTGGCAGAGTTTTTATTCTACTTTATTGCCATTTAAGCTAATTTACAACTTTCCCTGTATTATTTTTTTAATCTCAAGGCAAATAGAAGGCAAAAGGAAATAATGGAGAGTGTTTGATGTGGAAGGGGGTGAGGAGAATTGACCAGCTCAACTGGCTTTTTAATTAAGTGTTGCTCTGAGCGCTAAACGTAATGGATGGGTATAGGTTTAATCCACTTTGCAGCAGAGCTGGAGGGGAGCCATCCTCTTAATGTAATTCATTTACAGTCATCAGGATTCTTTTAACTTGGATTTGTCTGGCTCCTGGGAGGAGAGGGACCTGGGAGAGCCACGTGGTGAATGGCAGTCCTCTTGAGCACCGCCATTAACTGTTCATACCATTGGAAGCACACTTTTGGCCAGTGATTGTTCCATTTTAGCGTCCGAAGTGCCTTCCAGCTTAGAGCGCGGAAAGCTGTAAGAGCTACAGGTCTGCGTACAGGCTTCTATTCATAGTCAAAGCCTTCCCTCCAACATGTTTGTGTGTGTTCACCTCTGTGGTCAGCTCTTTGGCATGCTGGTGTCACATCTGGGTTTCCTCAGGGACCCACAGAGACCAAACTGTCACAAAAATTCTCAGCGGTTTGGTCAGACACTGCTGAAAACTGCACTCAGATCTGATGCAGGCTCGCTCAAGGCGGTCGGTGCTGTTAAACAAGTTAATCAGTCTCAGGTTTGGGCTTAGAAGTCTCCATTGACTCTCAGGCTTCAGCTGCTCGTTGTGGAATTCAAGCTCATTATCTGCTCCGACTGTGTGGAGGAAACATGCCGCGGTACTGACGATCCATGAGGTTGTGTTGAATGAATGCAACAGGAGATCCTTTGTGGTTGAAGATCTTTGCATTATTCAAAAGAGCTGGAATCTCCACAGCACAGACAGCACTCCTGCTGCCTGTTCAGCTAATTCAACACAGAGGAACTTTATGTTTTTATTGCCTAGTGGAGACAATCACTGGGGATTTTACTCACAAGGTTCTGTGTAAAGTACACTGCAGTTTACCTCTGCTGTCACAGAAAAACATATGCTTTGGATGTTTTTCTCACTTAAGTTGAAAGTTTGTAGAGTATTGAGTTTGTTGGGTGAATTTTCGATATTTGGGTTTATATTGTTTTATAATACTGCAGAGAACTACACGAGAATCATTAGAACTTCATATTCCTTATCATTTTTAGCCACGTGAGCTGCGTGGCTGTAAGGAGGGCAGTGCTGGATGTATAGCCATGATATTTAGTTCAGACATTCATGGAGCCCAGAGGATGGATGCTACTGATTTTATTCAGTCTGACTTTTCATCAGGTCCAAATTTTTATTTGTCCTATACTTTGCCAAATACCTGCTAAACTAATTACATCCCCATCAGCCTCAGCTGTACATTGTGTTTAGTGCTGATTAGCCAAACTAAGATAGTGAACATGGTAAACATTACACCTGCTAAACATCAGCATGTTAGTATTGTTAGCTTGTTGCCATGTTTAGCATTCAGCTCAAAGCACTGCTGTACCTGAGAATTAGAGTCAGAATCAGATTCATTACCAAGTAGGTTTTCACATACAAGGAATTTGTCTCGGTAGGTTAGTGCATAACAGTAAGTACACAGAAAAATATAAGAAAGGGTGAAAGCAAGTACTGCAAGTCAGAAACATAAATATAAAATAAACAATAGAATGTCGAAGAAATATAATAAAATAAAGATAAAAGACAATATGTACAATATGACTGTTATTTAAATGAAACTGTACAGTACAGCCTCACAGAGCTGCTAGCCTGGCTGTACGCTCTTAGTCTTATTAAAAACTGCTTTTCATAAGCTAACTGTAGTGGTGCAGTACAGCATTAGTAACCCTAATGTTACACTCTTAGTGCTGCACAAAGCAGGTATAGACAATCATTAGAACACAATGTAACACTTATTGATTAAATGTATACCACTTCCTAGACCACTTTGCTGTAGACTTTATGAGCAGCACTTTATTGGCAGACGTTGTAAAGATAAGCCACCTTTTTATCAAAATAGACAGACCAGCGCTCTGACAGCCACTAATATTTGAGAGCGTGTAAACATGTTGGAGCAATATAATGTGTGTGTGTGTGTGTGTGAAGTGAGAAGGGAGCTTCAGGTGAGAGATAGTGTACTGTTAAACTCAGTGGGAAGGTGTGTGTTACAGTCTCTATGGACAGAGATCTGATTGGTTTATGGAGTGTGAGGATACGGTTTTTGGCTTATAGCAAAATCAGGGACAAGCGTGTGTTTAGTCTCCATGAAGTTGCCTCACATAAGACAAGAGTCCATCAGAAGATTGGCTAATGTCTGTCTCCCCCGTAGTGTTTTATGTGTGTTTAATCCACACGGTCCTCTTTTATTGTAGCCAATTCGGGTTCACTGCAGGAAATTAAGGAAACCAGCTCACATGCTGTCTGCTCTCAGTCATAAAGCTATAAATGACATGGCAGAAACAAACCTGCCCACTGCTTTGCTTCAGAAAATAGGACACATGTAGTAGTAGATCAGACAAATAAGGTACCGGAAACCCTCAACTTCTACTTTCAACACCCTGCAGCTCTGGAACACTCGGCCTTCACTTCCTCTTTGACGTTAGTGAGCTGAAACAAAGTTATGAGCTGTTCTGACATTCGGAGTTTCCAAGAAATGTGAAAGTATTTCATTTCCACCCGTGGAATTGAATCTAACATTTTATAAATATTCTTTTCACATTTCAAGAATTTTAAAGTCACCTGTTAGAGAACATGGGTTTAGTGTGTGTGTGTGTGTGTGTGTGTGTGTGTGTGGTGTGTGTGTGTGTGTGTGTGTGTCATACGTCAGTGAGTCAGTGTGTTATGTACTCCAGGCTCGGCCTTGTGAACAGCAGGAGATCACTCCACCACTGTCACATCCAAAAATACACCCTGACTGAAGATGTGTGCTATGTCAAGGTCCGCCACTTACTGTGTGTGTGTGTGTGTGTGTGTGTGTGTACATCTGCTTATGTCAAACACACATCCCGTCGTGTGACCAGGCTGCCTTAAGGACTATATGTGTGTCCTCGGCTGTCACGTAGCGGATCATTGAAGACAGTCAATAGTTTTGTTATTGTTTTTGTTATTACAAGCTTTTGTTATTTTTCTCTCTTACTGGGTCTGCAAAGAAGAAGTGTAATAATTATTTTCAACAATTATTTGACCATGTAAGACTACACTCATGATATAGGTAACAGAAAGTTTGTATAAAAGTTTGTATAATATCTGACATGATGCTGTAGATTTGAGGGATTTTAGACGCTGTAATAGGTCCATTACAGTATGAATAAGGATTCTTTCTGATATCAACATTATCATCATCATCATTTTGGATTAATCTATCTATTATTTTCTTGATTAATCCATTAATTGTTTATACTATAAACTATTTAAAAATATCCATCACAGTTTCCTAAAGCCCAAAGTCACATCTTCAGATTGCTTGTTTTGTTCAACCAACAGTCCAAAACCCAAAGATATTGAATTTGCAATGATTGATTAAAAAATAAATCCACACAATTGAGAAGCTGGAACCAGGTAATGTTTGGCATTTGTGCCTGGAAAATGACTAAAACGATTAAGCGATTATCGAAATAGTTGCTTCACGTATTTAAAACAAAAACTTAAATGACTCATTTTGTTAGTTGTTTATTACAGCTTGCTCTGAATCGTTGACTTGGACAACTATAACATGATTATATGAACGCAATGTGATTCCACTGAAAGTTGATAAACAACAATAGTAAACCAGTGTGGAGTTCAGGAGTAGAAATGAATATATTGAGTTCATCAGTCCTGAAAGTTATTTCTATTAATTTCTATTAATTACTAATTCATTTTGTAGTCCTCATTGTCTCTTTCTCTGTGTGTCTCCCAGATTCTCTACGACAGCCCCAAAGCGAGACGAGAGGTGGAGCTCCACTGGCGAGTGTCAGAAGGACCGTATATCGTTCGCATCCTCAGCCTGTATGAGAACATGCATCATGGGAAGAAATGCCTGCTCATCATCATGGAGTGGTAGGATTCACATTTCACCACTCTACACATCACTCTACACATCACTTCTTATGTCTCCATATCTGGTGATATTTAGTGTTAAGTTATCAGATAAAGTGAAGGATTAAATTCTCTGTCTATTAAAACTTGTTGATTATCAAAAAAATTATATAATAATTGTCATGAAGCTTAAAACAAGGCTTTTTTTCTTATTTCTTTACATTAAGTAAATATTAGAAGGTATGCTATTTTAATATCAGGCTCAAAAATGACAACAGAGCTTACAATGACTACCCATAAGTCACAGCTCTGTGTAGGAGCACAGCTCAACAAGGATGATGTGGACTTATCTAACTTGTCTCTTTTGAACTAATGTCAACCAGAAACTGGGAAGTTACAGTCGCTTTGCTCGGTTTCCACAAGTTTCCACTGGAATTTCTGCATTTGCTTTGTAGTAAATAAGGAACATCAGCTCTGTGGTGAATAAAGACTATTAACACCACATATTTCTTTCAACAAAGTACTGTCATCTCCACAGATCAACACGCTTTTTATGATGCTCGAATCACACAGACAATCGTAATGTACATTTAAAGCTAAACCTGTTGCTTCAGTATAAACCTAACATGTTTTTACTGTAGGTTTATATGAACAACACATGATATTTTTTTTGTATAAATGGTCAACTGTTATTGCATTTAAATGTGCTTTATAAGTAAAATTGAATTGTAAATATGGGAAAAGAGCTTTGGAAATCTGGTTTTAAAAGCTATGGATTTAATATTTCCAGGTTTTAGGACTATTTTCTGTGACACCCTGTTAGTCGGACTAAAAACAAACAGACTCGGGATGCTTTTCAAAATGTGATTTCCTCCTGTCAGCCAATAACATTTATTTTTCCACCTCGTTGAGAAGGCTAAAGGTCGTCTGTCTTAACTAAAGCCATTCTCCTGAAAATTATGCAGGAAATTAATTTTCCCAATATGCCTAATATGCTCATATATTTTCACACAAAATAGAGCCTCGTGTGTGAGTGTCTGCCGTGACAAAGCGTACGCTTTGTGCCACAGAGGGCAGGACATTAATACTTGTTAAAGGTCAGGCATAAGACCTGACACTGTGGAGTGAAGACGTCGGCACTGACGGTGAGATCGAGGGACAGGATTCCATCTGGGCTTCACGTGTCATGACAAACTGTCCATAATAATACCCCGAATGACTCCAATGACAGTGCTAAAACACTGTGTGTGTGTGTGTGCTTTGACATGCATACATGTGGTTGAACTTTTTATGCTTTTTATTGCCTTCTCGTTCACCTGTGAGTGGAAAAAAAACATAATAATTCAGAGGAAAAGGGAGAAACCTCAGAGGGTGACAGCAGAGAAATAACTGTCCCCTGTTCGTGGGAATTTTAAACAGTGACTCACTTGTTCTCATCATCACATTTATTGACACAACAACTGTTTGTGTGGTACTGTATGCAGCGACCTTGTGTGTGTGTGTGTGTGTGTGCTCTGAGTGATCTCTTGCTGCTGTGAGCTGCTTCCTGTATGAGTGAGGGTCAGAGGAGGACGGCAGCACAGACCGCTGCAGTCGGTCGAGCGCACAATCACACTCACATTTCTCTCCCAGCTATCTGTTCATCTGTGTGCTCATGGACCACAAAAAGTATGCTCTTACTTAATGCACATTAATGCACCTCCACGTCACCATGAGCACAAATACATTTTTCTGAGGACATGAAAGTAGAGTTTCAGGCACCAGTCACTGTTGTTTGATGCGTGGTTGCGAAAGTGGGGATTGGGAGGCTCAAACATCTGCTGGTGAGAGTGTTTGAACTTTTAAAGAAATACGTCATAGGTCTCAGATGTGAAATGTCATCAAAAGTCATTAACTCTTGTGTTGTTATGCAGGATATTATTGTCAGGCTAATTATTTTGGTATAAAAAGCATAAATGAGTGAGACTACAGAGGAGACAATTAGTGGCCATATTACTGTTAAGAGCTTTTGTTTGTTTTGTTTTAGATTTTGGTACTTTTCCCTTCTTCCGTCTTTGATCCAGTCTTCTTCTCTGTTTCACTGAAGAAGACTTTCACTCAGTATTGAATTTCAGTTTCACTTACCATTTCTCTCTAAATGACACTGAGTGGCTTTAGGTGAAAGACCTCAGTGTTTTGAGCTGTAAAACAACTCAACAGATTTCCACTGAAATCCAACCCGGTGGCTCACAGTGTAAAATGCTAAATCACCTTCAGTCTGCTTTGCATATGACGAGTTTACCTCTTACACTGCAACTGTGATGCTTTGCGCAGATGCAGATGTCTAAAAAAACACATTTATTTATTAGTTCCAGCCCTGATTCATTACTAATCACGTTGTTGTTTCCCAGTGTCTTCGTAGCACTGCATCACATCAGTAGAAATAACTTACATTGGAAACATTTAACATTTATTTCGACAAAACATTTTGAAAAATGCTCTTCTTCCTGTATTTGTTCTGCAGAAGATGAAAACACTTCACTGCGAAAATGTTTTTTGTTAAAAAATAAGGAACGCTGATCTGCTTAGTGATCACAAAAGTTTTTAATAATGCTTAGAAAATTTTATGAACTTTATTCAAAGTTGATGGATGTGATATACAGGTGACATTATGCCCTGGAGTGTCATTTGTGCAGTTTTTTAAGTGTGTGTGTGTGTGTGTGTGTGTGTGTTTGTGTGTGTCTCCAGTATGGAGGGAGGAGAGCTGTTCAGCCGAATCCAGGCCAGAGGAGACCAGGCCTTCACTGAGAAAGGTGAGGACTGTGTTATAAACACATCACAGGATCTCAGAGAGAAAGAATGAACCATTATTCCCTGTAAAGAGCGATATGAGGCAGACATCTTGGATAACATTAGACAGCAGAGCACAGAACAGAAAATGATCTCTTGTTTTATTTGTATCCTTTGTTGTGTGACTCTGGAATTGCTTCTGGTTTGAGAGAGTGTGTTTTCCTCTTTTCCTCCCAGAGGCTTCTGAGATTATGAGGGACATCGGCACGGCCATTGACTTTCTCCACAACATTAACATCGCGCACAGAGACATCAAGGTGCAGAGACATCACCCCCCAAATCATGAAGAATGTGATCAGCTCTGGGTCATTAAAGGAAAGTTAGTCATATTTTGTTTCTTCTTCTTCTGCCTCCTAACCAGCCAGAGAACCTGCTGTACACCACTAAGGAAAGAAACGGGGTCCTCAAGTTAACAGACTTTGGCTTTGCTAAGGAGACGACGCTACACAACCCTCTACAGACCCCCTGTTATACACCGTACTATGTGGGTAAGTTGCTTCACGTTATTTTCCAAAATGTTCTTATTTTCCTGACAGATGAGCTGTTTACAGGGGCTTGACTGATGTTTTAATAGGACAAAATACATATTTACCGACGCCATTTTTTGCTTTGATCTCCCTTTATATTTCTTATCTATCTCTGTGTGTTTGTGTTTTGCCATTGATAAGCTCCTGAGGTTTTGGGTCCGGAGAAGTATGACAAGTCATGTGACATGTGGTCTCTGGGCGTCATCATGTACATCCTGTGAGTACTGGATGTGGGTTTGGGTGCAGGGGCAATATGGATGATGCATTCTCTATATGGATACCCTCAAACAAAGCGTAGGCAAATCTCTTTAAGGTTTTAAAGTTGCTCTGTCTGTCTCACCATGTTTGTAGGTTGTGTGGCTTCCCTCCATTTTACTCCAACACGGGCCAGGCCATTTCTCCGGGGATGAAGAGGAGGATCAGGATGGGCCAGTACGAATTCCCCAACCCAGAGTGGGCTGAGGTGTCACAGGAAGGTGAGAACCACACACAGGCCCTGTCCACACTGATGCTTACAAATGTGAAAATGCTTGTTTTTCTGCCCTGAAAGCGTAGGTTTTCAAAAACATTCTCCATCTATGGAATATTAAACCCATATCTTCAACTACACATTCATGGAAAGTTTAATATTCCACAGCTATTACATCACTATTTTATACTGGTGTAACAACACAAACAGAAAGATATGTCAGTGACAACACACGCATTGTGTGTTCAGATGTGTTCAACACAAAATATGTGAGAGTCAGAGACCAAGCAGAGCAACCAATCTGTCAAAAATGTCTGTTCATTTCAACTCTTTACCAGATGATGGTGGCAATGGACTGTTCTGTTGTTTTCCAGCTGAAAGAGAAAGATGATGAAATTTAACCGTTTTTTAACTGGGATTCTTCTTGTGGACGAGCTAAGTGAGCTTTTACAAAATGATCGGAAAACGCTCATGTCAAGGAACCCTGTCTGACATGTGAACAGCGTTGCCATATTTATCTTTGTAGAAATGGTCTCATTGTAAAGCTTGCAGCACCCCCGCCACAAACAGGAAACCATAGAACAACTGACTCCACAGGTTTACTGGATGATCTAGTCAAAGGCGTTCTCGGGTAGGAAACCTCAGTACGTGACCTGCTGGTCGAAAATATCACACACATCTCACATTGTGTGTGGGTGGCACTGCGCTCTGCTTTTATCTTTGTGCTGTATCACCTCTTTAAGCTTCACGTGTCCTTACCTAAGTGCTGTCTCTGCAAACAGACAATATATCACAGTTTAGGTAAACTATGGTCTCTGCCTTTGTTGTGAGTATAGTGCTGCCCTGAAGGTCACTCTGCTTCATCTCCCACACTCACCGACCGGAGTTTTACACTTACAACAAATGATCATGTCCAAACTCCTCTACGAGACATCTTACAGATAACTCGGAGACAACAGACAGCTGGTGTCCCCCTCCTAACCAACGGCAATGACCGTGCGTGACTCTGTGCACACGCTGTCGTTTTTCTATTTTTTCACTCAATCTCACTCTTCTCTCTCAAGTAATCCTATTTGCTGTGTAAGTAGGCCAGTCTGTCCCTGAGACCAGCAAAAGCTTCACAAGACACAAGATCTGCACATGTGTGTTGCCACTAATAATGTAATCATCTTTGCGTTGTCTTTGCTCTTCCAGCAAAAGATTTGATCCACCAGCTACTGAAGACAGACCCTAACGAGAGAATGACCATCACTAAATTTATGAACCACCCCTGGATTAATGTGAGTATCTGCGAGTCAAGCACAGATAGACCTTGTATGCTTCCTGTACTGCTTCCTGTTTGTTTGTGCATGTGTTTGCTCGTATCTTCATCTGTATGTGTGTGTGTTTGCACTCTGCAGCAGTCCATGGTGGTTCCCTCCACTCCGCTCCACACCACCCGGGTCCTGACTGAAGACAGAGAGATGTGGGAGGATGTAAAGGTCAGAAGCACAACCACACTGACCCCCTCTGGCCACTCATTTACATTACAACCTGTCACTGCTGGGCTGTCAGAGCTTTGGGTTGTTCTGCAGTGTTACGGGCGTACTCCAGACATTAAGTATTACACATCCATAAAGTTGAGGGGCTAGTGAGAGACGGATTGAAAAAAGAAAGGTCAAAATTAATGGAGCAGAGGCTGAGATATCCTGACTTTTAGTCTCTAGTATGGGGCGAGCACCAAAAGTGCTGGATCCTACGTTTCCCATAGTGCAACTCAAGAGCATCTTTCATTAGACCTGCATACACATATCTTTCAAACTCCACTCTACACCCTTAAGTGAATGAAACATACTGATGATCCCCCAGTGGCCACCAGGGGGAAGCAGAGGTCCCAGTCTAGTCTGTGCTATGAGTTAGTTTAGTGTAAAAACACACACACAATTTAACATTTAACACACATACTTAAACACAAAGGAGCTCAGCTGCTCTGTGCCATTTTTCCCAACTCTTTTTCTATAATTCACACAAAGAAATGTGTTTAAAGAACAAGAACGCTGTTTGCTCCCATCAAGTCACTGCGGGGTTAATTCCCCAGGACTGGACAAAATGTCTCAGTTGTGCAATCGCATATTTTTTCAGTGGCTGTAAATGTGAGCAAAAATCACTCATGGAATGGCACATTCCTTCACAACAGCTGAATGAGAACGTTTTAAAGCGATAAGGTATGAAAAGGACATTTCCACAAAATGATACGCACACAATACGCCACTGTTCAGTTCTGCGATGAGCAACGCTACGTTGTGTAAAACTTTTACGGATTGCACTCCTGAACAACCACTTCTCAAAAAGCACAAAAGTGCCTCGAATCATGAACCGCAAAAGGAAGAAGAGTTTGAGGGTGAATGTTTCCAGGGCAGTTTGCCGACCAGTCTTCTGACATTTTAGTACTTCTTCATGGTCTGAGGTCAGTATTTGTTCCAGCTTCTCTTAGCCTCGGCCAGTGATGACCTGACCTTTCCCCAACTCATAAAAATGTTCCCAGACTGGTTGTTCTCAGCCCTGTCCACCTTTTGTTTATTTTTAATGCACCACAAATCATTCAGTGAATTACTTTGTACTGTGGAACAGCTCTTAAAGGAGTAGTAAAACACATTATTCTGTTTCTTGCAGAGAGTTGAGAGTTCAAAAAGATTGGTGCCACTTTCACGTTAAATACAAAGCCAGCAGTCAGTTAACTTAGCTTAGCATAAAGACTGGAAGCAGGGGCAAACAGCTAGCCAGACTCTGACCAAAGGTAAAAAAATCTACCTACCAGCACCTCTAAAGCTCACTAATTAACATGTTATATTTCATCTCATCTCATTTTTTCACCGTGTTACACTTTTACACGGATTAAACAAACAAGATATAACGTGTTAATTAGTGAGCTTTAGAGGTGCTGGTAGGCAGATGTTGTTACGTTTGGACAGAGCTAGGCTAGCTGTTTCCCCATGTTTCCAGTCTTTATGCTAAGCTAACTGGCTGCTGGCTCCAGCTACAGCTACTGTACAAACTAATAAGTGTATTTCCCAAATTGCTTTAAACATGTTTACACTGATTAGTAAACTTCTTTCAGATGTAGAGGGGTAAAAGTAGCAATGTCAATCATTTAAAAACTGCTAAACCCCTAAAGCACCAGTTTAAATCATTTGACATTTGAAAAAATTAGTTGACAATAGGACTCAACAAGTACTTATTACATATGTACCCTGTATAGTAAACCCCCCGCCCTTCGTAGTAGTCTTCACTGAACTAACACGCACTGCTACACCTGACCCTCTGCCCTGTCTCTCACAGGAAGAGATGACCAGCGCTTTAGCGACCATGCGCGTGGACTACGACCAGGTGAAGATCAAGGATCTCGACACTTCCAGCAACCCGCTACTCAACAAGAGACGCAAGAAGGCCGCTGCAGGGGCCAAGAGCGGGTCCACGGTCTGCCAAAGTCAGTGAGACACAGAGGAATGTAGGTGGAAATCCAGGCACAACAGCCAATGAAAAAAAAATGAATAGCAGCTCAGAAGAGGAAGGAGACGATCATTTAGAGACCTGCTCGGGACTCTTGAGAGACTGGATTTTGAAAGAAATGTTCTGTGAAATGGAGGGACAGCATAGGAAGTCAGAGCTGGACATTTATAAGACATATCGAGACATGATATCATCTGTTTCTCCTGTCAGTGGTAGAAATCAACAGCTCTGCTCACTGTGGGCCTCTCTGTTTTTAATGATTTTTATGTATGTATGTAATTTTCAGACCTTGCCTGTTTGTAAGAGTGTCTGTGTGCAGACATGAAGTATTTGTAGTGATCACGTTTTGTGTATTTGAATGCCTATTTGAGGTCTCCTTTGTAACTATGCACTAGTGTGCAAATCACACACACAGACAGACAAACCAACTGTAGACAGACTGTGAAACTAGAGCACTCACTATTACCTGCGTTGTCTTAATGTTTTCTGTCTTTTGCTGCCTTCCTGTCAGGAATCAAAGCAAAGTCTGACGCTGACTGTGTTGTCAATGAAATGTAGCCTCCACAATGACCCACAGTTCAATCCAAGGGAGTATTTGTAAGTCACCAAGCAGTAAATTGCGTCAGCGTCACTGCTGCTGATCAACATTGTGCCCTCACACACTGCTTCCTGTCAGTGTGAGGCCAGAGAGCTTTATGTAAGCAGTAGTGGGGTAATGGCTGGTTGTGATACATGGATGAGTTGTGACACTTTTCTTGAGAAAAGTCTTGTGTGTGTGTGTGTGTGTGTCTGTGTGTGTGTGTGTGTGTGTGTGTGTGTGTTTATGGGGGTTGAGTAAAACGCTTCCGGTAAATAGGGGCCGCAGTTTCACTTCACATTAAAACATGAGCGAGACAGTGCTCTTTAATCATCTGTGAGGTACATCTCCTCCATGTAGAGATTGCATTTGTCCATATGGTTGTAAATAAAATAAAATTTATAAAGTAAAACTGGAGTGTTCATATGCAACATGTTTTTTTTCTGTGGACCTTGGGACTATTGTTTTTGTAATTGTGCCTTTCAGGCTTTGTGAGGCTGCTATAAATAGCAGCAGTGGAGCAGTTATTTGGGACGCAGCCATCTGACTTGGTGTTCGACTGGAAAAGGTCAACATTATTATGTTTAGATTATATGGTAAGTACCTTTCCCCCACTTCGATCACATGCTCCCCCTGCAGTATTTAGGGGATAGGTTGGGGGAAGCTAATCATAACAACTACTTGGCTTGCCTGCTGTAAATATGGGATGTCAGCCGTGATTAGATAGCGGCCCAAATAGAGCATGACCTCTCAGCTGTTGTTTGCAGCTCCACGTCTTTGAAGAAGTATAAAAGCTCTAAGACAATAAGAATTAGACAGAGTGCATTTGTGGGTGGAATTTTACAGCATGTTGCAAATTATATGTTTCCTCATAAGGTGGCAGCGGCAAGTTTTTTTCCTTTGATAGTCAGCCATTTTATGGATTAGCACAGTCATGATTGCAGCATGTATCCGTACCACTAATATGATGTTGACATAACAGAGTCTGACACACTTCCTACTTGTGTTATTCCACTGAAGTCACCTATCCTTCCCTCTACAGAGGTTTACAAACACCAGAGTCCTTGGCACTGGCATAAAGAGAACACCAGAATACAACAGCGCTTATTTGATCAGGGGTCAGCAGTTAGGTTCAGCCATGGGTCTGTTTTCTCAGCACTATTCACAGGAGACAGGGGGATATGTTTGAAATACTTTTGTTTGTTTGTTTGTTTTATTCTGTTGGGACTTAGATTGATTCATAAAACTGTTCTGCTCTTGCCTGTAAAGCGTCAGTGCAAGTCCCAGCCTGTGCAGCAGCCCAGTATTGATTCATTAAGTCTTACTGTCCCTGTAATACGATCAAAGACGTCATATCTCAAAATTTCTCTCAAATGTTTCAATTGATTGTTATAATTAAGGCAGATTTATGAGAAATGGCAAAAAGTCTTAATATGCTCCTCCCCTCAAAAAAGGAAAATTACAAGTAATTTAGGTGGAGGCCCTACATTAGGTCATGTTAGCTACCTCACACCCAGACCTTTAGGTTGGGATCAGGTTTTATGCACCAAGATATCTCATGCTATCTCGGCTCTGTGATAAGGTACAGGTCTGACCACTATGTTGCAGAGTGAGCGTGCATGATGCCTGAGGCTTGGGTGTGAGGCGTACAGGGGGTGTGTGGGATGGGTCGGGGGGGGGG
>NTHP01000127.1:309453-330302 GCA_003416845.1 Oplegnathus fasciatus
GGGGGGGGTCGATCCCTTTGCCCTTTAGGGAGGAATGTGTGGAAGGTCAGTTGAGAGCCATCTGACCTTCAAGTGTTTCTTCTCCTCTCTGTCATGCTCAATCCATGTTGTCTAAACCTCTCTGAGCTCCGTTCAGTCCCTTCCTGTATGTTTCCCTTTCGGTGTTTAAACCGCAACAATTCCCTGACGTCTTTCTTTTCTCTCTGTGTGTGTGTGATTGTCTCTTGAATCCACAGATGTGCAGTTACAGGCCTTGTGCTTGACAATTAGTATTATCATTAGACTGCTCATGAGGGTATCATTACTGCCACTGAAATAGCCTCATATCACATGTCTGTGTTTCCCCTGGCCACCAAATTCACATGATTTCATAGCATTGTACCCCCATGGAGAGATGGTGGGTCAATGATCTGAAATCTGTGATAAATAGTACTTAAGCTTATTTACTTAAACGTATTTGAATACTTAATAAACCTTTAACTGTTTGTTTTTTGTGTCTTTACAAATTGATCTAAATTGAGCACAAAAATAAAAGTCTCTCCCGCCTGAGCCATGAAACCACAGGTCTCTTGGTCTTTCTAGGCAAATTTATACCTGGGCAATATTCTTTTCACTCCTTATGACTGATCTTATTGTAGTCTGACAGATATTTTTCTGGTATCCTTCCTGGGATTGGTACAGTAGCCTACTTCACTTGTCACAGACTTGTTTTCATTGTTTCTATACCTTCATGATCCCTTGTCACACCTTGATTACACACAGGTGACCTGTCTTCAACATAGAGAAACACCTTCTTAAAAACAATAGGTTGCATCAGTAATGGTTTAGGTGTGTCATGATAAAGGGTTTGCATGGTCATGCAATCAATTTGTATTTTTAAGCAAAGACTTCAGACCTATTTGTAGAGATTTGCTTTCAGTTTGACATTAAAGAGTCGCAATTCTGTTTATTTGTGTACAAGAAGCCTGACGAATCAACAGGGACAATAAATTGTTTAACAATGAAACATGGAGATGTTCAAGAGTGGTGGATACTTTTACAAGCAATGAAGAAAAACCAGTTCTGCAAGTTGGACTGTTCCTGGAAAACGTCTGAACTCTTCCTGTTATATTCCTGTCTATATGTCTATATGTGATATACTTAACATGTGCTATTTTTGTATTATTTAAGGAGTACCCTAAGAGGTAAGTAATGTATTATTATATGTTATACTGTAGGGCTGTATGTGACAGGCCTATGTAGTTTAGCTGCTTGACTGTGTGCTGTAATGTTTCCTATGTGGTCTCCTAAATCAGTGTTAGGGGAAACGGTGCAGCTCGAGCCCTGTCACGACTGGTGGGGACATTTCCCAGCTGTCAAAGGGTGGGTGGGGTGTAGGAGGAGGGTGCAAGGGGCAGGTAGTCTCACTCCTTCCAGTTTTGGAGAAAGCCTTCCTCCCGGCCCGATGTCCCGCACACACACGGTGGGTGTGTGCACAGTGAGCATCAGTGTGAGCGCTCGGCAGGCTGCTGCTCGGACGCACGTACACACCGCCAGGCAGGCACTGCGCTCCATCTGACGGACAGACGCCCATGATGAGAGGCTGCTCCAGCAGGTCCAAGCTCACGCAGAACCAGGGCAGAGAGGGTAAGAGGCGTCGCTTTGTTGGCTTTAGTAGACGTGTGCATGCGGGACTTTAAACTGTGCATCTCTGACCGGATGACAGAGGCTCGCGCAGCGCTTCAAGACGTAAACAAGAGTCGATGTGCAGTCGGTGCGCGGGCGCTGCCACCGAGACCTTTACCCTACATAACAAGTACAGGGCGACACGCTTTGGTTTCTTACAGTGACCAGCCACATCTGGAACAGCAGCAGCTGAGCTTTAACACAGAGGATGAAGAGACAGGCGGATGTTTAAAAAAACAACAACAATGTAAACGCTTCGTGTAGACTGGAGCTGATCTCTCAGGTTTCTCTTCAGTTATCATCAGTGTCATTGTTTTCATCTTCCATACACTGATCACCATGTAGATGCTGCTGCAGAGGTCACATGTTTGCGTTTTGTGGCTGTTTGTTATGTTTATGGCTGTTGTTGTTGTTGTTGCTGCTCACACTGGGCTGCTGCTGCTGCTGCGATGCAAAGCGTTACATGCAAGTCTTATAAACGCTGAATGCTGCCACACGAGCTGAAGCGGTCTCTCGGCGGGGTGGATGCTGGTTCACTGTGAGTGTACTGTTAACGTAACTATAACTGGGGAATGACTTGTCCAGTACAGTACAGGCTAAAGGCTGTTAGCAGCAATCAGAGCCTGACAGCTGCTGGAGGGAGGAGGAGCTCTCTGATCTGTTTCCTGTTCATGTCCCAGTGTAGCCTATTATACAGCGTGCAAGACACCTCATTTACCCTCACTGAGAACTATTTCACATATTTCATACAGTGCACACAGGAAGGACTGCCTGCTGCTGCTGCTTTCATAGGCTGCCCAAGCTTTGTGCAGATAAGATAAGCTACTTTAAACAACACATGTTTCCTTACCAACTTTGTAATGGTTGTTCAGAACTCTGCACTGCAGTGTGTTTATATTGAAAAAAGCTGAAAAGGCTAAAAATATACAACCCCAGCACGAGTTAGTGTGCCATTTATTTGTGGACCTGATGAAGCTGACATATATTATAGTCTACTAGCAGTCAGGGAATTTGAGAGAGAGTAGGAGCTATTTAATTAGAAAACCTCCATCTCACCATATTTAGGTCACAGGCCCTGCTACACCAAGACTGACTCTAAAGCTTAATATAATCTGTGCATCAGATGGTCCATAAGGAACACATAAACATGAACTGATAGGACCACTAACCTGAACATGTGCAGTGACCTCCACTATATTAGGCTCACCTGTGCAGTGTAATTCAATCCAACACAATACCTATGCACAAAGACCCGTCTTTGTAAAGCTTATAATGTTCAGTTTTTGTTGACACTATGTTAGTGCAGTGTGGATTTATCTCTATGGTAATTTCTTAGGCCACTGTGATGGTGGAGTACTCGGCGGAGTTCATGTGAAAGGCACTCTGTTCACCGGAGATGGACAGAATATTAGAAACATCTTCATACAAATTCTCTGACACCTCACCCGCAACAAAATCTGAACATTACATCTACGGGAAATACAGAATTTGTTGCAGGGCTGCTGAGCTGCATTACAGGTGTAATAACAAGCCTGGGTCAACACACACACACAGAGGAAGAGGGAGAGTAATGCTGCCATCTCATGGACATTGTCGGCTCATGTGTAAAGTGTTTGCTTCTGTAACTGTAGAAAATGTTAACGTGTTAATTAAAAACGGCTTATAAAATGCTTGTTGTTGAGATTACCTTTAATGTCCTTAATAAGAATAGGAATAAGAGGTTTAAAATATTTGTCACTTAGATGGCTGATTTTATCTGTGAAAACTTGCAGCACCAAAAGAGTGCAGATATCATTATTGTCACAATAGGCCTTTTTCACAGGCCTTCTTGACTTGTCATAGTAGGAAAAGCACAGATGTTACTATTAACATTAACAATGGCGCTGTTCTATTCAAATGTCCCAGTAAGTCATGTTAGTGTGACAGTGAGCCAGCAGGCACAATACCAGGACCCTGAAACTGAAGCAGCTAAATGGAACTCAGCCATAATTAATGTTATTACGCTTTTCCTGCTGTGACATATCAAAATGCCCTCTGTGAAAAAGGACCTATTGTCAGAACATTTTCAAATCAGCAGAAATGCTGAAAAGGAACAGTTTACTTCAAAAAGAATCAATACTCAAAGTTTGCAGTTTACTTTTAAAGGTTGTAGTCTATCCCCACATAACACACAACAAGTTGTCTTGTGCAGTTTCATGCCTTCTTTGAACAAATCGAAGTGACCCGGAGTTGTTTTTTAAGAGCACACATGACCAAAGGCCATTTCTATATTTAGAAACAGCTCATACATTTAATTTATCACTTTCAATGCTCTGAAGACCAAAAACAACTGCACAGTTTAGATTATTAAATTATGCTGTTTCTAAGAATTGATTGATAGATGAGCACCTCAGTCCTTATTAGGGCCTACAACATGATCTGAACCCAACTGGGCTGCTCCTTGCAGACTCTAGCCATATTAAACACTGACTGGTTACCTCTAATTTTGTAGGTTAACATTACATTTTGTAAATAGTCATGTGAAATAGGCAAACTTAGCCCAGGGTCAAGTCTTAAGCAACCATTACACCATTGTGCTACTGCGGCCAAACATAATGCAATCTTTAAGCAATATTGAACTCGTGGTGAATGTACACACCCACACAGGTGTTGGAGTCATTCTGGCTGATTAGACATCTGGTCAAATCAGGCAGAATGGTGAAATCAGGCAGAATGACAAGTGAAAACTTGTTGCTACTAATGCTTAAAGACTGCATTTTAAAAGGCCAACTCACCACTTTGACCCCCTGACCCCTAGATAGCACCCTAAGGAGTTCTCAACTTTCACTATCAGTAATCTCTCAGCTGCATGTACTATAAGACTAAAACAAAATGGCTTCATGTGTTATGCTAAAACCAGCTGTGGAGTCTCCAAATCAAACAATGCATTTTATTAAAGGTTTGACTTACGACATTCAGAACATCAATATAGCAGCAAATAACTATTTGTTATGTAAAGATACAGTGGAGTAATGGCGTCCTGATCAGAGCATCTGTTCTGTTTTGTAGTTGGGACGGCTACATGTGCATGTTAGTGCATTAGAGTCCGCACCACGTTTTTAAAGAAACTAAGAGAGTCACTCCCCACACAGCATTATAAAGGCAGTTCGCAGCGTTCAGCTGAAGGCATTCACATTCAATTGAAACCATCAAACTTTAGCTACCTAAAGCATATTTTACTTGATGTTTTAGGTAGCTAGCGTTAGCAGGATAGCTACCACGCTAATAGCTCCTAGTGAGCAATGGCAGGCACCGACTGTGTCTGACGGTGTGTGTCTGTGTGTTTGTGTTCAGTTCAGCCTCTGACTAAACTCAGCACTCACCAGAGACTCCAGTTCTTTGTTATTTTCTTCCAGCCTTTTCCCCCTCTCTTCTGTACATTTCCCCTCCAGTCAGCAGTCAATATGGACGAAGAGAGACTAATTACATTATAACACCCACAGTGGAGGTCGGCACGTCCGCGGCTCGCTGCTGCAGACAGGTTGAGAAGCGAGAGTGAAGATAAATCCACTTTTTAATCCCAAAAGTAAAAAAAAAAAAACTGAGCTCTCCTCCCGCTGGTAAATGGCTCCGGATCAGAGCAGAATCCGATGTGACTGCGAGTGTTTATTCCTTCAGCAGCTCCGGCTCTGCCCTCGGCTCTTTCCTTCAAAGCTCTCCGGTGTTCAGCAGCTGTCTGTCGGCGAGGAGCGGCTCTGTCTCCCTGCTGATTCGCTCCGCCTGGTCCTCCCCACACAACACTCTGCAAAGCCCCGCAATACGCGCACATTTTTTGCTCAAGTTGAATATTTACTGTTACTATTTATTTATAGACTATAGACAGTTTTAGTGAGTTTTATTTTGTTTCTGATGAGTAGTGTGTTTTACAATGATCTGCCGGGGGGGTTGGCCGAGGCGCCCATTTGTTTTGGTCTGAGATGCTGACAACTAGTGGCAGTGAATGTCGTATATATCACCTTTAACTTCCTCTTGTTTTTTGTTGCTTCCATTAAGGATACAGGCTATTGAGACTATTACAGGTAGATACAGGCCTACAACTGGCCAGCAAACTAATTACTAACAACTTTTTCCACACTTAAAGCCGCACTAATCAATCTTTTTATATAAACAATGGAGCAAATGACTGTGTAATGTGAGAGGGCTCGCTCCTAGTGACAAATCCAAAGAAGTATGTCTCACCACAGCTCTGTGAGTCTCTCAGCTCATTGATTTGGTTTTACCGCAGCGGCTTTAATGTTTTGGTTCACTTCCACTGCTCTCCGAGACAATAGGTCTTTTCACAGCAGCCATTTTGACTTGTTATAGCGCCAAAGTGTAGCTGACTAATAAGCATTGAGGTTATTAAAAATCAGCTTGCACAGCTCATGTCACTTACGGTAAAAACAGAAAATGTGCTGCGCGCGTACTGCGGTCATTACGGCCGACCGTTGGCTTCCACTGTGGCCAGACCGGAGCACGTGACAGCGGCACGGGGAGAGAGAGAGAGAGACCAGGCTACACACACCGGGACTATCTCCATCCCCGCAGAGCAGCGCGGATGAAACACCGGTCACCTTCAGAGCAGCATCACGGGAAAAAGCCCCGTGTTCCCGCCGCGGCTGCTGCCTCCACCTCACGGCAAGACGGAATGGAGGACAAAACACCGTCAAACAATCCGCGGGAACTCACCCAAAACCCGCTGAAGAAGATCTGGATGCCGTGTAAAAATGGCCTTCCTGAGAAACACATTTCTCAAAGAAAGGGTACGTATGACAACGCGGCGACACTGGCTAGCATCTGTATGTGGAGCTATATCGTTTAATGAGTATGAACAGATCATTTCTGTCCTCTGAGGTTTGTTGTTCGCCGCCGCGGTAATTTAAATAATTAACGCTAATCCGCCCTCCCTTCGTTCAGCGTTATACCCCGGTGTGTTTTCATGTGCTAGCTAACGTTACTCCGGTTATAAGCAGCACAGCTCGCAGAGTTCAGATGTCTTGCTGCGACCATCTGGCTCACACAGTTATATAAGGATCCACTGGATGTTGACCGCAGATGAAGTGCTGCTCGCACCGAGGAGAAAGGACTGGTACCGGGGATCTCTTTGTTACTGCGTGCCAAGTCAAGCACCAGCTGATGGTAAACAGGAATTGTACCCCTGCAGTCATGTGAGTGATTTGCCCTGTGGATGGATGCACATATTTTCATCTGCGCTCACATTGGTCACTCCTCTGTGCGGGCAGTGTCTCCTCACTGTGGCCTGACCGAGAGGGGTTGTTTTTTTTAATCAGTAGACTTTATAATGGCAATTAACCCTCGAGCGTGTGGTGAGGAAACGGGTGTGTTTGGGTGGAGTGAAATGCTGAGCACAAGTTACTACATATAAGTTGGATGGCAACAACAACACAAACAGACAGTAATCTTCACATGTCAGGGAGGTGGTTGTTAAAGAACCCCCCCCCCCCCCCCTTTATTGCTTTCACATCCTGGCAGTGTTAAAACATAGATTATATTTTACAAGAAAACCCACGTGGTTAAGAGGCACCCATGAAAACTATCACAGCCTCTGACCCAGTGATTTGTGCACACACTGCGTCTGAGTGTGGAAACCAGCTCTCTCCAGATGTCTTGAGTTTCACAACTCCCCAGACACGTCCTGGTGCCACCCTGACCTCTGCTCCTTGCTGGCTACATGTTCAGGGTGGTGTGATGTGACTGTGTCTTCATGGCTGATAACACTTATTTTATGATGTAATATGCATGATAGTGTAAGGACAGATTCTGAAAGTGATGGAGGTGTATTTGCAGCTGTGAAAGCCTTGAGGTAAACTAATGTGAGGCGTTACAGGTTTTACACTGAATTTCCACGTGCATTAATGTGTGATCAGCACATGACCGAGGCTTTCTTTCCCCTCTCCCTCTTTCATTCCAGTATGTATGACCAACTGCCCCACCCTGATTGTGACAGTGGGCCTTCCTGCGAGGGGGAAGACCTATATTTCCAAGAAGCTGACCCGCTATCTCAACTGGATCGGAGTGCCCACCAGAGGTACGACTTCTCACAGCTGCAGTGGATAGAGTCTAACAAACTGTGATGAAACAAGGCATCAGTTGTAGAAACTTCAGTTCTAGATGATAAAGGGAGTTGAGTTTAGAGAAAGATGATCTCAAGCGTCTTTGCCTCCATCTTCCCCTGTAGAGTTCAATGTTGGGCAGTATAGGAGAGAGTGTGTGAAGATCTACAAGTCCTTTGAGTTCTTCCGTCCAGACAACGAGGAGGGGTTAAAGATCAGACGGTAAGAGTGGCAACTGGTCTCAGACTGCCTTAACTATTTCTTTAACCACCAGTCATGTGACATTTCTGACGGATGTTACCTGTGATCTTTACAGACAGTGTGCTTCAGCTGCGTTGAACGATGTGCGGCAGTATCTCACTGAAGAAGGAGGCCAAGTTGCGGTGGGTCAAGTGTTAAATGCTGTTTTGGTTTAGATGTTTCAGGCAGGTCAAATGCAGCATTCAATACTAAAAAGCTTATCCATTTTTGTTCTGTTCATGTTGAACAGGTTTTTGATGCAACAAACACCACCAGAGAGAGGAGGGAAACCATCATCGAGTTTGCAGAGCAGAACGGCTTTAAGGTGACTTGTTGGGTCACAATTCTGGGAGGGGGGGCGATGCTGCATTAGCCGACATTCACACTAAGCTTGATTTGTTCCTCCTCCTCCTCTGCTCTCAGGTGTTCTTCGTGGAGTCTGTGTGTGAAGACCCAGATGTCATACAGGAGAACATAGTGGTGAGTTTACCTGTTTGTTTTATCGTGAGAGGAAATGAACATCTGTCCATGTCGTGCTCACTCACCTGCTGTTTCTCTGTTTAGCAAGTGAAGCTGGGCAGTCCCGACTACACCAACTGTAACACGGAGGAGGCAGTGGAAGATTTCATGAAGAGGATCAAGTGTTATGAAAACTCCTACGAGACTCTGGATGAAGTGCTGGACAGGTGAGGTGAAAGCTTGTGTGGAGAGTGTGTTAGTAAAGATGCACTAGCTGTGCAAAAATATGGGAATAACCAGCTTAGCAAATTAGCATTTTCAAGTACACTCGCTTCATCGTTTTCATCAGAACAATGGGGCAGTAATTTAGTATTTTCTGTCAGTTTAAAAAATGAAAAACTCGCTCACAGATGTGTGACAGATCAGGGAATTGTTTCAAAATGCCAGTTTATTTGTATTACAGTGCATTTCAGTGTGATCAACAGCAGTTTGACTGTATTTTGCTCATGTTTGCAGATAAAATCAGAAACATTTCCCAAGGCTGTTGTGACATTAATTATGTAGCCCTCTGCGTCAGTGCTCATTTGCCTTTTCAATTAAGGTCAGGACAAACATTTGCCTGCCCTTTGCCTAACATGAAGACGTGGCAGCATACAGACTTTTCACTTAATCTGATAGAAGTGAGGGTTTTAGCTTCTGTAGCAGTCGTTCTACAGTCGCTGAAATAACAAATGATATTCATGTTGTACAATTTGTATCATCATTCTTCATAACAGGTTTATGCTGTGATTGATTTATATCTATAAACAACAAATTATGCCAGGGTTCTCAAATCTATTCACTGGTTCTACAATGTGGAACGGGAGGCTTAATGTGTCTGTGGTTTCCTCTCAGGGATCTCTCCTTCATCAAAATCATGGACGTGGGTCAGCGGTACTTGGTCAACAGGGTGTTGGACCACATCCAGAGCCGTATCGTCTACTACCTCATGAACATTCACATCACGCCACGCTCCATCTACCTGTGCCGCCACGGTGAGAGCGAGCTCAACGTCAATGGTCGAATCGGAGGAGACTCGGGCCTCACACCGAGAGGCAAAGAGGTGTGTCAAACTTTTTCAACAAGAGATATGTCGTCAGAGCAGTTTTTTTTTTTACCTGACGAGATGAGTTAGTAAAAAAAACCAAACGTGTTTTTATCTTTTCTGTGCAGTTTGCGAAGAAGCTGAGCCAGTTCATCCAGGCACAGGGCATCAGCGACCTGAAGGTGTGGACCAGTCAGATGAAGAGAACCATCCAGACGGCTGAGGCTCTCAATGTGCCCTATGAACAGTGGAAGGTCCTGAACGAGATTGATGCAGTGAGTACTACGTTCTGTACCGCCAAGCACAGCTGTTCGCTGACATGTGTGCCGTGTTAATGGAGTTTAATGTGTGTGTGATGTAATTTTAGGGTGTGTGTGAGGAGATGATGTACGAGGAGATCCAGGAGAACTATCCTCTGGAGTTTGCTCTGAGGGACCAGGACAAATACCGCTATCGGTACCCGAAAGGAGAGGTCAGTGGGTAAAATGTAACATGTTTTATCTGATGATGGGATGTGGATACGTAACTGCTGAAGTGTGCTTGTGTACGTTAACATTGAGGTAGCGTGCTTGTGGACAGTGTGTCTCTGTTTGAATTTTGGAATTTCCCACATGCAGAGTCGGTCCTCCTTTGTAAAGACACACGCACGCACTCTCATAGAAACACACACGTAACCACAAACACGCAATTAAACCGCATCCAGATGGCTACCGGCCACTTACTCTCTGCTAATGAGCCTCAGCTTGGACGAGCAGCCTCTCAGACAGATTTGGCGAAACACCAGATCACAGTAAACAAAGGCTTCACATTAGTCTGTGAGTGTGTGTCTGTGCCAAAAATGCGGGGTCAGGTTGTTTACTGTGCATCTGAATGCCCGCTGGCCTGTTCTCACCTTAAGTCCATCCCATTAGCTCTCCATTAATCTAACACAGGAAGATGGATATGGGCATTAGTAGGCTGCCCAGGCGGACAGTGTTGATGGAGGACTTTGGGGAATCTTGTTAAAGCTAGCGTTGGTCTAGACAGCCGGTATGGATTTTTCCACCTGCTGAAACGTCAATCTGTTTACCTGAGATTGATTCTTCAGCAGAATGCGTGAAGGACATGGATTGTATGGATGTTTTAATTAACAGATTTATAGCTCAGTTTTATTTATACATTTTTTTTTACTTCAAATGTAAAGGTGATCATCTCAAAATATCTGAAATATAAAAAAATAAATAAGGATAAAGCTGTCTTTAGTGATGATTCTCAGATTAAATACTCCATCTGCAACAAAATCTGTTTCTAGTACTGTAGTGCTCTGCTCTCCGCCTGTCTGATTCGCCTCTCTTTGTGTCTCAGTCCTATGAGGACCTGGTGCAGCGGTTGGAGCCGGTCATCATGGAGCTGGAGCGGCAAGAGAACGTGCTGGTCATCTGTCACCAGGCCGTCATGCGCTGCCTGTTGGCCTATTTCCTGGACAAGACAGCAGGTCAGTCCTTTAACTGAACCTCCAGGAGCCTGTGGGACCTGAGGCAGGGGTCCTTAACTGATGCACTTGAGCACACATACAGAAACACACACACAAAAATATGCACAAAGAAGCACAGATTCTGTTGAATTGGCTTCTTCAGAAGTTGCTGAACAGCACTGTGGGGAAAGTAGGAATTCACTAACAAAGAGTGGTGAAAAACTTCACACAACAACAGATTATCTTTTCTTCTTAGTCACGCAGTTAAATCTTCACTATAATAAAGTATTTATACCTCGTTTTGAATAAGGTACAGGATAAAATGTTTTGTACACTGTGACACGTTCAGTGTGAAGCTGTGACATACTTTCATAGTGCCCAGATTGAGAAGTGTGTTTCCCTCCTGGCTGACTGACCTGATTTCCATGTTGTAAACTTGTAGAGCAGGAAGCTGTAGCAAAATGTCAGATTAAAAATAATTTGATTTCTTTTTCTTCAAAATACTACACTGTACATAGTATATATCAAGACTATTGTTAGAATTTTATTGATGCTCCTCATCTGTCCGGTACTTTATAGATACTCTTCTTTTTTATTACTAAAAAATAAGACTTTTTTTAAAAATTCAGAACATGATTAGAATTTATTTATATTTTAAATATACCAAAATATTGTTTCCAGAGCAGCAGTGTTTACAACAGCAGCGTCACTATATAAACTCTTTATCTCCCTGGAAACAAATACGAATAAAATAAATAATGTTCCTGACATCAGTCCTGAACTAAGCCCCGCCCTCTGGCAAACGCTGACACAGAGAGCCGAAACCACATTTACCGGTCTGCTAATGTCTCTCCCTGTAAGTACCGCTAAAAGAGCCGGCCTTAAAAACACCCCGGGTTCATAATAATTTAGAACCGGTTTCGGGGGGCATCCTCACTCAGGACAGAGCTTCACATGTCACGTTGTCGGATGCAGAATACACAACAAGGCTCTTGTCCTTGCTAGAACAATTACACTTGAAGATGAAAATGATAGATTAACATATCATGAAATGATGTACAGGAATTAAGAGTTCCTTGTTGTTCAGGTAGTTTCATGAACTGTTGGTTCTGTGCGTTTGTCTTCACACAGAAGAGCTGCCGTACCTGAAGTGCCCGCTGCACACTGTGCTGAAGCTAACGCCAGTGGCCTACGGTAGGACTAGTCTCCTATTAGCATATAATGCACATAATATGATCTATTTCTGATGAATACTAATAAAAAACACTCTTCTGCCACCTGAACTAATGAAACAAAACTTGTGTCTCTCAGGCTGTAAGGTGGAGTCCATCAGCTTAAATGTGGACGCAGTCAACACACACCGAGAAAGACCAGAGGTGGGTATAACAACACACACACACACACACACACACACACACACAGACACAGTACAACTGACCCACTTTTTGCAAGGTAAGAGGGTTCACAAACACTTCTCAGGTGCCTCTGATGCTGAACATCATGGTGCCATGCGTGATATTTCACCGCAGCGTTCAAGCACAATCCAGATTTCTTTGTCAGCTGTTCATTCTGATGGCCATTTTTTTAATAATCAGTGGTATGAAATAGTAATGAGCAGAGCAGGTTTTTGTGTTGGATTATATGTAATCAGATCACAACAGAAACAGTGACTAATGCTCCCATTGTGTTCCACATTTTCACCCTCACGCCCTTTAGATAAACTTGTCTCTGAGGTTCTTACAGGCTTTGATGCTGAAAAGTTCTGATAAAAGTCGTCACACAATAAAAGTACAACAGCCAATGATGGTTCTCATTGAAATATGGCTGTAGCAGCAAGTTTATAAATACAAAGTATTATGACAGTGAATATATGTACTGTACATTATTTGTAATGTGACATAATGTAAGGCTTAGAAAATCAGAAAAATATTCAAACTTACAGGTGACGTTTGGGGTTTTAGATGATTGTCCATTACTCCTAAAGCCCCTTTTGTGGGGTCTTAAGCATTAGATAAGCATAAGTGTGGTTTAATTTCTTCTTGACCTGCACTGCTCACACGTAACTGACGAAGACGCTGGTGACGAAGACGGGAACGAAAACCTCAGCCATGCGAAAAAACAAACCTCTAAACATAAAAGGTCTTTCCGTGTCTTCGCCCAGTGTGTGTGCAGTGGATTTCATCTCTCCCATGTGTTTTGATCCCTCGCCCTCTTTGTGTGTGTTTTTTTTTTTTATCAAACAGAACGTAGAAGTGTCGCGGATGTCAGAGGAGGCTTTGCTAACAGTGCCAGCTCACCAATGAGGCAGTACCCCTCACCCCACCCCCCAACCCCATCCTCCTTTACCCTTCTTTACGCACACTGCACCCTTCAGACGCACAATGTACCCGCCAAACTCAGCAACCTCTAGTCTTGAATCACTCCTCACCGCTCTTATCTTCTATTTTTCATCCACTCATACTTTAAGACGTGATGGTGGTGGTAATTGACTGGAATCCAGTTTCTAACTTTGATTATTAATCCTACGACACGGATCTTGTGTCGCACACGTTCTCCCATTTTTGGAGGATGAATGAAAAGCCAATGAAGGTTGTTTTTTTTTGTTTTTTTTGTTTTTTTAACTGATTCTGTAATCCCAACTGTGAAGCAATGAAACTCCAGCACCTTGTTTTGTGGAAGCAGTGATTAGGTGTCGTTTATTTTCTCATTGATCCTGTCTGTTGAACTGATTTAACAATGTCAACTTTTAGCAGTGTTTCATCACTTTATATTCCTGTTGGTAGAAGTCAGGACACTCTAATCTGAGTTTTACAGCAGTGCACAACACAAAACAAGGTTGTGCTTTTTTTATATTTTGCACATAAAAATCAACTCTGTTTCTTTCCTTATTAAATGTCCTCTATTACAGTTTGTCTCTAGTCTTAGGATGTCTAACACTGTCTAATGAAGATTATGGAAGCACAGAAATATTTTGTTTTATTGTTTTATGTTCAACAATGTGAAGGTTCCAACAGTATATTCATATCACTGATCAGAATCATGAGGAAGATATTTCTGTTTGTTTCTAAATAAACTCCACTCAACCATTTTACGTATCCTTCCCACACTCTTCTTGTGCCTCATTTTAGAAAGTTTGACATGAAAGCTGTTTTCCTCCTTAATCTCTGAAAGTTAGGATTCTGGGTTATAGATTCACCTTGAAGGTAAAATCTTAAGATAAAAGCTGCATATTTCTTACTCATGCTCCGTGGAGATCAAAAGAGGCCGACTGCTTCCTTCTTACTCTTACTATCTCCAGATCAGATGTTCAGGGCAGCGGCCTTCCTGCTTTCTCTGCTGTGCAAACTGAAGACTTCCCGCCTTCATTCGTATGCAAAGGCTCCACTGGGGTGCATAAGAAAGTGCTGCCATTCATCAGCCTGAACAAAACACTCAGTGTCACACACATTTCTTGCCTGCCTAGATTTAGAGAAAATGTATGCTTGTTATTCACAGCTAATAATACTGGCGCTTTGTTAAAAGGCCTTTTTTTTCAAAATAAAAGATGATATTCAAATGTCCCCAAAAAAACTCATAACGTTTACCAAGACTTGCTGCCGTGTGCATGGTGTGATCAAAATAAACACATGAAAACAATAAATAAATGCTGCTGCAATGGGTCATATTCTGTTGATGGCAGCATCTGTCAGCCATGAAATGGGGCTGTTAATCTGCACTTTAATCCGTTTTCAAAGGAACCTGAAGCTTTCAGCGCAGTTTCAAAGAGGTCAGATCATCTGTGCAGGTGCATCATTCAAAAAATGAATAGCTGTCTTGAAAACCCTGACATCTGCCATACACAGACTACAGTACATCAACAAAAAGGAGAAGTTATCACAAGAGCACAAACAGCAGGGGTCGACAGTGTGACATTGTTTCTAGAAGTGTTTGGTAACTAAATCACACCTGCAGAGCTGTGCTGTTTTCTCGACTCCCTGTATACACACGCACTATTTTATTCTAAAGGCATCTGACACTGGTGCATTCCTCTTTCCAGAATGTGAACATCCATCGTACAACTGAAGATGCCCTGCAGACCGTCCCCCCTCACCTCTGACAGACTGCTGCAACCCAGTGAGGCTGCAGCTGGACCTCTCGCTCCCTCTTGACGGACTCTTGTGGTTATTTCACTTTTCCAACGTGCTCACAGTGGTGACCGTCCGGGTGATGTGCCTCCTCCTCCTCCTTCTCCGTCAACACCTCTGCCACACACACACACACACCTCTCTCTGTAACGCTTATGTCTGTCTTTTTTAAGAGATTTGAAGGAGCTCAACCGGAACACATTATGTGTTTGAGCCTCACTGTTCATGTTTGAAAGCTACACAGCGTGGCACTCAGCATAGCTGGTGCAGATTATTTATCAGCCAAACTGTTGGCTTGCACAGAGGGGATTTAAACACTTGGCTCACGGCAGACTCCTTTTTATTTGTTACTGTATTCAGTATGGTTACAGTGTGTTTATTTGTGCAGCAGTTAACACTGAAGGTTACTGTAATATATTCCTAAGTATTAACCATGTGGTTTCATCAAATGATCATGTGACTTTCTGCTACACGTCTGACATGTTACTGTGTTGTGCGATCATTGTTTTATGTGAAGGTGTCTTCAGTGATCATGTGCAATTTGAAGATTGAAAACAGTACTAAAGCTCACTATTTTGACTAAGTGGTGATTCAATGGATGAATGGATGGAGTGGGTCATTATTAGGTTTTCTATGGTGACAACACTTCAAGTTTATACTGATGGGTAAAATGGAATCACGGCTTTCTTCAGCTGATGGTTCTACACACAGTCAAATTAAAACATGCCCTTAAATCTTTTTCGTGAAGAACACATCTGAGCCACAAGGTATTAGAAATACTCCAAGCTGCTGGTGTCGATATGGGTCATTACTTCAAAGTGTACGTCCAGACTCCACTATAATAAAGATGTGTTATTTTTATAAGCCGACCTGTCATTATCTCCGTCTGTCTTCTGAAATTTACTTTAGATGATGTGAACGCTAGTTAAAGATCACAGCTTGTGGATGGGTTTAATTATTTATTTACTACCTTCTTAGCTAATCGATTAATTTTTGAGTCAGAAAATAGTGCAGAAACGGCCATCAAATTACCTCAGCGCCCAAGTTAGCATATCTTGTTTTGTCTTACCAACTGTCTAAAACCCAAAGGTATTCAGTTTGCTATCGTTGATATATACTGTATATACTGTAATACACCAGCAAATATTCACATTTGAGAAGCTTGGACCGGTGAATGTTTGCTAAAAAAGACAAACAGTTAATCAAATATCAAAACTGTTGCCAGTTAATTTTCTGTTGATGAACTAATCGACTCATTTTTTCAACTCTGTTATTTATTGAGAACATAAGGAGGGTGCCAGACCACAGAGCCCAGAGCTGGGTGAGACTCCTTTGTCTCTGTCCTCTGTGGGTTTCCCCAAAATGAGGCACCGGTGAAGCATGAGGCGGTGGAGGCTGCATGATCAGAATCACACAGGTGACCTGGGATGGCACGGTGAAAATGTATCAACATGAGCAGTTTACTATATCTATTATCCGTCTCTTTCCGTTTTCGTAAATCAAAATTAGGCCTCAAAGTTCCTCCCAAGGTGGCTGAACCATTATTACATCAGTGCAGTTGAGCAGTACAAGCCTTGTGTAGCAGGTGTGTGTAACTCTAGGAAGGCACTGCATGTCCAAAAACCATTTAAAACCATTTGGATTAAGTTGTAAATATGAACAAATACCGTGCAACACAAATGGTTCACACATCTGCAGCATGGAGGTATTACTTCCCCTTCCTCCCAGCTGAAATAACACACTAGCTGTTTATAATGTGGCCAAAGTGCTGACTAAAAACAACTTCCTCAGTAGCAGAACAAGTCCATTTATAGGTGCAGCAGCACAGACACTCACCATGAATGACGCAGAATGATTGACAGTATTTAACACCAAAGGTAGAAACAACAGAGTTTTATTATCTTTCATTATTTTCATACATGGGTTTTGGTGGCCTCTTTACAGACAGCTCTCGCTCCGTGTCCGTGATTAAACGCCACACTGACTACTTTCCTCAAACACGGGTTTCCTGAACAGAGAAATTTTGGAGACAAATTTGAAACAACTGTGACAGAACACACAGACTCACACACACAAAATACAAAAACCTGGCTGTTTTATTTGCAACAACACGTTCTCAATGCCCCTCTATTCATGGCTATCAACATGATTAATACTTTAAGGACCCGCCTTTGGTTGGGGATTTGTTCTAAGTGGCTGAAAATGAAATTGGTAAATATTTCATTATATACAGTCATTGATATCCATGATTACAGGGAAATACTTGAGACGGGTGCAAAGGGTGTCATCGCCAGATTGGTCATGTTCCTCTCATCTCCTCGCTGATTGGCTGTTTACTCCTTTTGTTCTCCAGTCTTGTGCTGATTGGTTCTTGGAGCGTTTTCCCAGCTTGTGTGGGACCGTGGACAACACTGTCATCAGAACTGTGGAGAGGAGAAGTTGGATTATTTTCCATGCAAGCATTTCTGCCTTTTACAATAAAGAACATTTGTGCACAATTACAGCTACGAGTCGGGCAAACAAATACTTGAGCCGGTTTCTTACGTTCTTGAGGAATTCCTCAGCAACGATACGGGCCCTGGCATTAACGGACAGTTTCATCTCGCTGATCTCCTTGTCAATCTCCTCCATGAAGTGGATGACAAAGTCCACCAGCTTGTGTTTGTACATCTGCTCCGTGTGGAAGTTGGTGATCAAAAAGCTAATGTCATATCCCTGAAATCGCAGCGCAAGAGAGGAAAAGAAAAAGAAGGGAGTCAGAGATCAAATATCACTTGTAATCACGGGAATGTACATCATAAATATTGAGGTGTTTTATATTTGTATACAGTTTCTAGAACACCTGTGCGATGTTTGCCATTTAAAAAGGCCACACTGTTCCTCATTTTATCTTTTTATTCTTGCCATCATACTGTCACTGTATATTTGTTCCTCTTTTTATTCTATTATATACAACTTACCCCCCACCTCTCTCCCTCTTACCTCCACTGGCTTCCTCCTCAGAATGAAGAAGTTCTCTGCTCTCATCATCATGAAGCGCATGAACTTGTGGCAGAGGATCTTCTCGATCTCATCAGCCTACAGTGAACCCACAACACAAGGTTTTTTTAATGCATTAAAGAAAATGAGGAAATATGAATAGCTCATGACCAAAAAACAGAGAAAATCTTTTTTTAAATCACCTGTTTGACAGCAATGCTGACTCTGACGGAGTTGATGGATCCCTCGATTAGAACCTTCTCCTTGTCATTACGGCTGATCACCACGGGCTGAAGTAGCAGCTCCTTACTGCTCCTGTAACCACAGCACCATCCATCCATTACAGGCCAGCTCTGTGTTAAACTACTGTGTTTTCTAGATACTGAAAGTCCTCATTGTGCTTGAGACCCTGCATGGCTCTGAACCTCAGAAGTTATAGTGACTTGTTGGAAAAACTCTTCATCTTCACATTGCATTGAGAAGACACCTGACAGCAAACAGGCCGCGGCACATCCCCGCCAGGCCAATTTTACAGCCTTGCCCATGCTTGTGTCATTTTTCTCCCCCTCCTAGATTTTCTTATGCAAGTCCACACTTGTGTGTGACAGCTGTGGATGATCTGCAAACAGCTTCAGGGCAGGAGAAACAGGGGGAAACAAAGCAGGGGGACACAACCAGTGACACTGCTAACTCCAAACACATGCCATTAAACATACCTGACCTCCACCTCTGGCTTGTTGTGACGCTCCACCACCTGAGAGGAGAAGTTCTCCAGACAGAGGGCCGCCTGCAGGGTGGCCCTCACAGCGTTTAAGTAGGGGCGCAGAGTCGCTGTCTGAGGAGAAATGGCACAAGATCAGTGTCGAGGTGGGACCCACTGCAGAGAGGATCTTGATGGAGAATGCATTAGTTATTTAGATCAGGGTACATGGGCAAACTGAACCTCCCAGTCTAGTGAGGGTGAATCAACCAGCAGGGTCAGCTTATGAGGTCAGGTTTGATCAGGAACCAAAATGAGCTGTATGCAGGGATACAGATACAACAGTCTGCCACCTTTATATTTTAGAGATCATTTTAGAAAGAAAAACATGGTGGCAATCAACCTGATGCAAGTTATTTGTATTTAAAAACATGACTGATTTTGCTCGCATCAACGTCAGTAACTGTTAAACTCGATGCTTTCAGGTGACCGAGACTGCAGCTCATCCAAATCACTTCTGTCCATCTTCATCTTTCTGCCTCTGCCAAAGACAAACAGCGTTCCCACCGTCTAATGACAGAGCTTTGAGAGAGGAGGAACAAGGGCCGAGAGGAAAAGACAGCTCAGCTCAATCACTTTAGTTTCTGCAAACCGTATCAAGGATGCCCGTCCTCTCATTTCACCGCAGCCAAACACAAACCCGGTCTATGAGAGACACGGAGCCAGCTAGCTAATCTCGCCTCGAATGTAGCCATAGTTAGCGGTGGTAAATGGCTAAATAATGACATATAAAGACACATTTAGTGCAAGAGACTTACCATTTTTGCTATGTGAAAGACGGAAGTTCCTCAGCCACGCCTGGGACTCGTCTTCCGTAAATCCTACATCGTCGAGCACAGATAGGGTGCGCTCGTTTTTCATTCTCACTTCTCCACACACCAGAAACGCTGCTGTTTTGCACTTATTACTCCGCCCGGGTGGAGTATGGTTCATTTAAAACGAGCACACCCTGCGATGCGTCCATTCCGCTCTGTGAGCAGGAGACATGTCGCTCAGTAACAGTTGGTTCAGGAGTCATTTTGAACTTTTGTTAACTGGTTTTGAATAAATGGTGTTAAATAATAAAGTTATATCCCGTATATGACCTAGTTAAGTTGCTTAATAGCGCTAATATATATTTTACGCCCCTTGACACAATATGGTTTGTTCCGATGATACCATTGTAGCATTAGCTTAACGTGTTCACGACTCCTCTAGTTTGTTTTGATAGATAGTATGATTTGAAAATGCTCCTTCCATTTGTGTAATGTTGTTTATTTTAATTTGTTTTTTTTAAATTTGTACTTAGTCAAAACAGGCTGTAATTTAATTTGGCTGTATTTCGCACCCCCCGGTAACCACAATGGTTTTTCCCATCATGGACGCCATACACTAACGGTAAATATCGTCGCTCTTAAACATTCAAAGATACAAATCTGTGCTTTAGGTTTGTACCATTCAGCTATTGTAATTGTAAAACTCCTTCATGTAAAACGTTTGTGTGCGAAACTGTGAAGTCATGGCGACCGTTATTAAAATGTAAGAGTCATTTGTTCAGTTTGGGCCCAGCGAGCTGTGAGGCAGACCTGCTGTACGTGTGTGTGATATGGAGATACATAACAAGAGTAAGAACCATAGCTGGACACCACTGTGTGTGTGTGTGTGTGTGTGTGTGTGTGTGTGTGTGTGTGAGAGAGAGTGTGAGTGAGAGAGAGAGAGAGAGTGTGAGGCTCATCTTCTTTTATTATCCCCGTTTGTATCAGTTTATTCAGTCGGGTCTCTGCCGCACAGCACCATGAGTGAGTTGAAGGACTGCCCCCCACTCAAATACTACGACTTCAAGCCTGTCGAGCACGTGAAGGTGTGTCCCCGCTACACTGCTGTGCTCGGCCGCTCAGAGGACGATGGCATCGGCATTGAGGAGCTGGACACCCTGCAGCTGGAGCTGGAGACGCTCCTGTCGTCAGCCAGCCGCCGCCTCCGGGCCCTGGAGGAGCAGAGACAGGTTGGGACC
>NTHP01000127.1:331192-348247 GCA_003416845.1 Oplegnathus fasciatus
CCCCCCCCCCCCTTCTTCATTTAACTTGTTTATGTGGTATCAGGTTTTCATCCTGTGAATCCCAAATGAAGACACATATTAAAAAATGCCACCATCGCCTCTCTTTTGTGCTGTGTCCCAGATCCTCACAGACTGGCAGGACAAGAAGGGAGATAAGCGCTTTCTGAAGCTGGGAAAAGACCCAGACCCTGCTGCCTCTTCTCGCCACAAGCCAAAGAAGCAGAAGTTGGACGGCAAAGGCGGTCACGGGCCCGGTCCAGGTCCTGGCAGACCCAAATCCAAAAACCTGCAGCCCAAAGTCCAAGAGTATGAATTTACAGACGATCCACAAGACATTCCCCGCACTCCTAAAAATGATGCACCCAACAGGTCAGTCTATTTTTATTTGCTTTGCCTCAGTGTTTTTCCTCTTTGCTCCTCAAGTCAAATCAGACTTTATTCAACTTATTAGCGAGGCTGAGTTTTTTTGTGTTTGTATTTAAAATGTTTGTGTGTTTTTTTATTTCAGATTTTGGGCTTCAGTTGAGCCATACTGTGCTGATATCACAAATGAAGAGATACGGTTGCTAGAGGAGCTTCTGAAACCCCCGGAGGATGAAGCAGAATATTTCAAAGTACAACATAAAAAGCAGCCTGTTGTTATGTTATGCCTAAATTCTGTTTTATTTTAAGTGAAATGTGTCATTTTAAATCTGTGTTGAGCTTTGGTGCTGTGTGTGTGTGTGTGTGTGTGTGTGTGTGTGTGTGTTAATTGTAGATTCCAGCACTGGGGAAACACTACTCTCAGCGGTGGGCTCAGGAGGATCTTCTGGAGGAGCAGAGGGAAGGAGCGCGAGCCAACGACAAGAAAAAGAGCCTCATGGGAGGGCCGCTGTCTGAGCTGGATGCAAAAGGTGAGGGAAGACCGCAGCCTGCGCCTTAAATGACTGCACATGGGCCAGTTTGCCAGACTGTAGTTACTGCACAGGCACCTTAATACTCACCTTCATGTTCGACTACTGTAGATGTGGACTCCCTGTTGAAAAAGTCAGAGTCCCAGCATGAGTCTCCAGAGGACGGATGTCCCTTTGGTCCTCTCACGCAGCGTCTGCTCCAGGCCCTTGTAGAGGTCAGTATGTTGTTGTTTTTTTAAATACAAATGACTGATGATTGAGATATGGCATCTGAAATATTTGTGTTTAAAGAGTGTGAAAACACTGAAACATGACCATTTATGGTGAGGTTTTTTTTCTGTCTTCTTCCAGGAGAACATTATATCCCCCATGGAGGATTCTCCGATACCCGACATTTCAGGGAAGGATGCTAACGATGGCGCTGGGACGTCTCCTCGAAGCCAAGGAAAAACTTTTAGGTATTTGTGTGACACCTAATGAATGTACGAGATATCACAAGCACCAAGATTGGCTCTCCACGTTGGATAACTTGACAGCCATTTTCACACACAAGTTACACGAGCCCAGTATGTGACGTAGGATTATAAACTTGTATTCAACCTGTGTTTGACCCATTCATACCAGACTGCTGTCACGGACTGTATCTTGGTTGTGAGTTTGGTTCATTCATGTCTTGTGTGTCCTCAGTAGTACTGTGAAATGGGCACAGAAAAGTTTACTGTAGGTATCAAGTTGCCATCCTGAGCTTTTTACTTTACTGTGCCACATATCTCACATCTTTCTTGTCCCTCTCCAGCGTTCCTCACACACGTTCTCTGGAGGCACGGATCAAAGAGGAGCTGGTGGCTCAAGGGCTGCTGGACTCTGAGGAGCGACCTGGACCAGGAGGAGACTCTGAGGACGAGGTCCTGGCAGAGCTGCAGAAGAGACAAGCGGAGCTCAAAGCCCTGAGTGCTCACAACAGAGCCCGGAAGCAGGAGCTGCTCCGGTGAGGACACAGGCCAACGATAAACTGTAAACTGTACATCAGATAGATTCTGATCCACGATCAGCTGTTGACATTAACTTTTCATTTGCTGCTGCCTCACAGGTTGGCCAAAGAGGAGATGCGCAAGCAGGAGCTAAGGCAGAGAGTCAGGGTGTCTGACAACGAGGTCATGGAGGGATTTCGGCGAATCATGGCAGCCAGGCAGAAGAAACGCACTCCAACCAAGAAGGAGAAGGACCAGGCCTGGAAGGCACTGAAGGAGAGGGAAAGCATCCTCAAGTTACTGGATGGATAGAGGAAGAAACAGTTTGTGTCTGGTTTTTATCCAGAATGTTGGAAGAAGCATCTTTCCCCCACAGATTGACACAGATTAGAACAGCTGTGACGGCTGTTACATGGTCAGTGAACAGCTGGATCTATGATGATGTATGATACAGTGTACTGCAGGTGATCCGAGTAGGGACATTTCTGTTGTAGTGTTTTTATGTCGTGTACAGCACGAAGCTCAAATGATCAGTAATGTTTAGTATGCATCAGAGACTTTCTTTCTCTTTTGTTGATTTTTTTTTTCGTCAGTTGAATTTTTATGTTGTTTTTTAATTTTGTTTACCATTGTAATGTTATGAAAACAATACACATGAATGTTTGAATAAAACTACAGCTTAAAGACTTTTTGTACGTGTATGAAATGCACAAGTCAGAGGAGAAGCATCATTAAAGTGTGTAATGTGCATCTGCTAACCAGCATCACAAACTGCTGCTACTGATTCAAATAATGATCATATTTCTTGTGTTGCTCTATTTACATGCTTATTGTTGACTGTTTTCCATCTCTACTGCAGTGGACTGACAGACAGTAAGATTTGACTTTATATTTTACTAACTGTTAAAACCAAGGGCTCTAAGTCTTTTGTCAGTGAGGTAGTGGCAGGGTCCTTTCTCCTGAACATGACACATGCTCAACTTTGGTCATCATAAAGACTAGTATTGCGCTGAAATGCAAAAATGTTTTGTTGTTGTTTTTTTCTGCCCTATAAACAACAAATTGACCTTTTCTTATAACTCAGCAACGTGGGTTGATGTGTTACCCCACTACACTATTTGGTCATGTGACTAAAAATGATTTAAAATCTTTTTTGTAATGGAAGAGCCACGTGAGGAAAAAAGGTGGTAAGCACGTTCATGCTCCAAAAACATTCTGCATTAATGTTTTAATGGCTCTAATCTCTGTGCATATTTGTCCACGTTTAAAACCTCGCACAATCATTTTGGTCTCAAACTCCATCAAATATTTAGTTGAGGATATGAACAGGCACGGAGACCATTTTTCTCAAATGGTGACTGTGGGATAAAGTGAGTCAGAGGTTTTACTTGCTCCTCTGTTTATTTAATGGCGTTTGTATTAATTATAAATTATTATTACAACAGTAGGAGGGAGCATCTATGGATAGAGCTATATATACAGTATTATGTCATCTGTGGATGCCTGTTTTTTGTTGGTTCATGTAACATTTTTCACACCTATTATTCCAGCAATGTCTATTGCTTTTTTGTAGTCTTCACGTTTTCACTTATAAAATCACTGTATTTGTATTTTTTGTCATTTAGCCACATTGTTTTCTCTTCACTTGAAAGTCAATATCCTGACATATGGATGCAAGTATTTGTTTTAGTTCTGCCACATTTCCCCCCAAGATAAGTAGTGTCTTATCTTACCCTACTCTTCCCATGACTGTGGAAAGCTTTTCTCTTTACCGAGCCACCACTAGATGGCAGTCATTGTCTTTTGACGGACTGGGCTTGTAGAATTTACATAGCAATGGGGCCTGTGGTTGACATTACCTCGACACAGTGTGTGTCAGTGTGGTGTGTGTCTGGTCTTCACTCAGAGATATCCTCACTGATCTTGATCCCTGGATAAAGCAGGAGACTGTGCGTCTCACAGTGTGCAGCCGTGTGTGAGGGTCACTCGGTTCACAGCACAGCAACAGTCAGACACACTTCTCTTTCACCAACTACCACATGGTCTCACAGCCACAACCCCTGGATTCAGAATGATAACTCTAAATGTACTGAGAAGTGAGCGGTCATGTGTCCACCAATGTCAAAGCATATTTTTTTATATTCAGTAAGAGTTTTTTCTTTATCTCTTCATCATTTAGTAAATAACTTTCACGTGACTTTCAAAATCATGAGGCTTTGGCATCACAGGAATCTTTACAAGCTGAAGTGTAGAGGAAGGCTGTAACCAGGATGCTACTGTCAAACAGATGTGTAGTGAAAATATACGTTTCTTTTAAATACAAGGTAGCACCTATGATACTACTAACCTTAAAACTGCACCGCTCTTTTCATTTTATAACGGATATATTTTACATCTACATGTGCATATACAGATGTATCTACACAGAATATACTGTAAAGGCTAACTGACAGTAATACAGCGAAACCTTTCAGAAAAATGGTTGACTGGTTCATAATAAATGCCCATGTTCAGTGCCCTCAAGCAGAGCTCAGAGCTCACAGCCAGGCTGGAGGCTCCAACAATGGCCCAATCATCCTGTAAGATCCCCCCTCAGTGTAGGCCGGCGTCCTCTACGCAAATTCATAATGCCATCAGCCCATGTGTATGAAAGCTTTTAATAACATGCAGACCTATTGAATCCTCCTCACAGGTGAATGAGAGGCTGAATAGATAGCTGTGGCGGCCCCTCGAGGCTGGGCGTATCGCATGCTGCTTTTGTTGTATTTGTTGTCATTAGACCTAAACTGAAGGGCAGGTGGGTTTTGTTGATACACTGTTCATACACGCTCAATGATGCTCGTCTGCTGTTTGCACATCCCGTATTGAGCTGTGTTTTTTTTTTAAAAGGGCTAGCCAGACTCCCTTTGACAACCCAGGTGGCGTGTCCCTGAGCAATGTATGAGCCTCTAAGTTCAGCCCCAGCTCCACTTGGTCACGTAGCGCTCTCCTCTGCCCATGTGAAATTCAGCTACGTGGTGAGCTTCTTCACTCCTCTCTGTCATGGCCTGTAAACCTTTACGGCTGTTTAAGAAGAGGGCTCTCCACTGGATGGGCCCGGGGTAAATAATGTTGTTGCAGCGGCTGCACGTCTGGAAGCTTTTTCTACATCTCCTCAGGCAATTACAAGTAGAGTGTAAATACAGTGCTGTCATGTGGGCCGGCTGTGTGTGTTGCGTGTTATGTGTTTACATGAGCACACACACACACACACACACACACACACACACACATTCATCTATGCTACTATCACTCCTGATCTCCTGTCAATGGGGGTCTTTCTGTCCATTGGCTCTTTGTTTTGCCAGTTTGTTTCTTTCTCCGGGGCTCTCCTCCTACTCCACCTCCGTCCCTGCGTTCCTGAGCTGGCACTGAGCATGGACAGACAGAGGCTGACACACACACTACACACACACACACACACACATACACACACAAATACATAGGGGTAAAGGGATTTAACATAAATCTGTCGATCTCTTGTCCTAATGCTATGTCAGCTTTCATGCTGAATTGAAATTGTGTGTGTGACAGAGACACAGACAGAGGTTGAGACAGCTGCTGAGGCCCGGCTGGCCCACTGAGAAGACCCTCTGTCCAGCCAGGCCACGCCTCGGCTCTACTCCCGCACAGAGAACTATTGTCTTCAGCACTGCTTCCACCATTCTGATGTCATGGTTTGCCCGTCCCCAGAGGGCTGCTGTTGCTGTTATGGTAAAACTTGACAGACCTTTTAGCCAACAGTCATGCACGGATGCATGGTGAAATAGTCGCAAAAACATCACAAACACAAAAACCCTCCTGTGTTCTCACCTTTTTGACCCCTCCTGTACCTGGTTTGAATCTCATTTGCTTCTCATTTGCATGGCAGTTGATGCTTTTCTTGTGTGACTCCTGAATTTGGCAGCTCATATGCAAATCTTTTTGCCTCTTTCAGCCCCACCTGTCCGGGCTTTGCTCATCGTGAGGTAGAGATAAAGATTCTCGGGTCCCCTTTTCAGCCTGTCATGCCTTCACGGTATTTTGTACAAGATAAGCACAATCAGCCACAGACAAGCCATTCACTCACATTATTAGAGGCAACAAACCCAGCCAGAGTGCAGTCTATAAATTGTAAGGGCATCATTAGCCATGCTGGTGGCATGGCTAATAACCGCTTCGGTTACAGACTGAAATATCTCAACAACTACTGGATCAGTTGCTATGAAAGTTTGTACAGACATTCTTGGTCCCCAGAGGATGAATCCTGCTGTTTTTGTTGAACCCCTGACTGTTACTCTAGCGCCACCAGTAGGTTGACATTTTTGGTCTTTGGTGAAATATCTCAACAACTACTGGATGGATTTTTTCCAAAATGTTTTACAGACGGTGTATCCCAATTAGTGATTCCCTGACTTCACTTCCAGCGCCACCGTGAGGTTGACATTTGTGCCTCTAAGTTCAATATACTGTGAAAACTATAAGATGGATTGAAAGGTCAAAATTTTAATTTGGTCCAATACTAAAGACAATACAAATCTATCCCATCAGCCTCAGCTGTACTTTGTGTTTAGTGCTTATTAGCAAATATTAGCATGCTAACACACTAAACTAAGATGATGACCATGGTTGAAATTATAGTTCCTAAACATCAGCATGTTAGTGTCATTGTGAGCATGTTGCCATGCTAGCATTAGCATTTTGCTTAAAGCACCACTGTGCCTGAGTTAAATACAGGCTCACAGAGCTGCTGGCATGGCTGTAGACTCTTAGTTTTGTTATCTAAGAAGAGACTAAGGTTGGGACTATAAGTGAGTATGTTCATGGTATTCAGAGGATGTTTACAGAACTGATACCAATCTGATAACATCTGGTGAAGACCAGCATGAGGTCTGAATGCTGTTACACCCGAGACCTACAACGCAAGTCACTGTAATGACTTGTTAATACTCAGAGAGGCAATTCTCAGCCCATGTTTGCGTAAAGTTTTATGAGTCTTGAGTTAGTCTCTTTTTAAAGGCTCAAGTCATGCCAAGTCCACAGCCAGCTCCCATCTGAGGCTAATAAGTGCCAAAGCCTTTTCTCTTGTTCACCTCTGCCTCAGTAGCAGTCTCCTGAGAGCTGGCTCGGCGCCATTAGTGTTTGACTATACTTTGTTAGAATGACCAGGCAATAAGTAAGATAAGAGGTAGGTGGATAAGCGAGTGCCATGTTAGAGTGCTGTTTGTCATTGGCAGTAAATTTGGACAGCAGAGGTCAAAGCTCTTGAGAAATATGCTTCCCTTTGGAGATAAGGCAGAGGTATGTAGAGGGGACCTATAAGAGGGCTATGTATGGATATATATGCACATATTTGCACACAGATTCAATGCAACAGTGTCTGCCACCTCAGCCTCTGCATATAGTGGGTAAACTGGAGCAATGGGACTGGAAGAGACCCATCTGGTGGTTGTGGGACATCGGTGGGCCGCCAGTCTCCTCCCCATAGGGCTGGATGGGTAACATACTCCTTTCCTGGGACTTCCTCCGAGCTGTAGGATGGTGGGGCAGAGAGAGGACATCACCGGCACTGTGGATAATAGTAATTGAGAAGCGATGAAGACGCAATGAAAAACACTTCTCTCACCACCCACCACTTCTCTGTCATCCTCCCTCCATCCTCTCCCCATCTCTCTTTCTTTTCCTCTGCTCTGTTATTATCACCCAGATCATTATCAGGCACACTCTCCCCTCGCTGCGATGGAGAGGAGGGCCTGCCGCCCACATGGCTTTGGTGAGAGATTTCTAACAGCGGCAGTGCAGGAGGAGGGGGGAGAAAAACGAAGACAAGAGGCCCAATAAAGTCCATCTAAATATAGAGGCAGCAAGGCCTTTTTTCCCTTGTCCTTATAAAGAGCTGCTGGTGAATCCGGGTGGACTATCCTCCTCGCTGTACAGAGAGCTGATCACTCCCTCCAGGATCGGGAACATAACTGTTGGTGCGTGGAAACACACACACACACACACACACACACTCACGCACACAAACACACAGGGCTACGTTGTTTTATGAGAGAGAGAGAGAGAGAGAGAGCTTAGTGAGTTTATTCTTTACACGAGAGGGCAAATCATGTTTGGTGGAACATACTAAAATAGGAGAGGTCTGAGGAAACCTCCAAAAAGAAATGATGGGAGAAATGAGTGATGGGGGAGGTTCCTGACCTGAGAGTTCAAGACAGTGGAGGAGACAATACAGATGAATTTATGGCCAAAAATATCTCAAAGGATGGATTATACATTTAAATTTATGTCAACACAATCTCCAGCTTCAGTCCAAAGATGCCCCTTTTTGGCTCTTTTACTTCTCTAATCCACTTACAGTCATTATGTTTTTCTAAAGCGAGGTCTGTCTTCTAAACTTGGCTCTGTCTTAAAGGAATAGTTTGACATTATATAAATATGCTTATTCGGCTTCTGGCCTTGCGTTAGCATGAGAGTTACCACTCTCATGCCTGCACTGTAAATAAGAGGCTGCAGTCAGCAGCCAGTTAGCCTAGCTTAGCATAAAGACTGGAAACAGGGGGAAACAGCTAGCCTGAGTCTGTCCAAAAAGCGGGGAGAGAGAAAGTTGGTTTCAAACCAGCAACGTAATTTCCCGGTCGACGTCTTGTCCCCCTAAGCAGCAGCTCACTAATTAACATTTAGTGTCTTGTTTGTTTAGTCTGTACCAAAACCGAAACGTAAAAACGACATGTTGGGGTTTTACGGGGGGTTATTGCTGTGTTTACGTCATATTGTTGTGGTCATGTAATTACGAGCAGCCGAGTCCAAAAAAATGTTCACATCTGCCTCTGAGTTGTGATTCCCAGTTGGAGATATCGATATTTCTGACAGCTACGATATCTGACAAGAACAACTTCAGTAGTTCCTTTTATGCACATAGCTGGCAACATGGCTGCAGCGCCTCCATCTCTGGCAGTTACATTTAAATATAGTCCAATATTAATAGGATAAATTCAGCTAGTTGAAAGGAACTAACCCCTCATAAAAACGCAACTTGATGTTTTTGTATGGATTAAACAAACAAGATTAAACATGTTAATTAGAGAGCTTTAGAAGTGTTGTTACCTTTGGACAGAGCGAGGCTAGCTGTTTCCCCCGTGGCCGGTCTTTGTGCTCAGCTAGGCTAACCAGTCTTTCTCTCTGTAGCCTTATATTTACAGTGCGGACATGAGAAAGCGAATAAGTGTTGCTCCCAAAGAGTCAAACTCTTTAAAAATGTCAGTTAGTTACTCCATCGACTCCATCCACTGTGTCGTCAGCTGAACTTTTCAAATGACAGGTTCTTTGCTCTGCCTGAAACAGAGTTGAAGCTGCTCAAAAGAGAAAAACACATGCAAATGATCAGTCAGCAACATAAAAGTGACCTCTTCACTCAGGACCTTCCCCCACAAATGAACAAATCCAACAGCTGCGTCATCAATGTAAGTGACTAATGTGATTTACTCCCATACCCTACACACTGTTGCTGTCTGTCTGAAGTGCAGTTATCAGTGACGGCCTGTTCTGTTTTCTGCTGTTGTCGTCTGTGACATCAGCAGCTGCTTTCTACCATTGAATAACGACATACGTTATATACAGGTCATGTGCTGGTTAACACAGACCACAGATAGACGTGTTTCCACAGGAGGCACAGATATGATGTTTGCTACGCTGTGTGAAGCAAACAAGAGGTCATTTTCACAGCTGTGCTCGTATGCCAGCGGTGACAGCAGAAGTTCAGAAGTCAAACAGGGGAAAAAAGGTTTACTGTGTGTTTTGAAATCCTCTTTTACACCTGTTGCTTACTGTCCCCTGCGGTGTGTGTATGTGTGTGTGTTTGTGTGTGTTTGTGGCCACATAGTGAGACACTTGTGGACGCACACACATTTAACACGCACAAAGTGGTTTCGCTGTGGCTGTGTGAGCTGAGGCCGCACCAAAGGCAAGCACAGAAAACCCAAATAACATCATACACACACACACACACGCACACAGACACACACACAGAGACTCACACACTGAACATCAGCACTTGTTACATAAGAGCTCCTCTTCCACACAGACAACTCCACAGCACAGTCTGACAGAGTCAATGTCAAACTCTGCATGAGAGAGAAAATGGGTGTAATTCGTGCATGACCACTCAGTTGCTATGTGTACAGCTGAAGTGGATCGATCTGTGTGTGTGTTTGACTGTGTCAGTTTGTGGTCATGAAAGCCCCGCTGAGAGAGGAAGCTCAGCTGTCAGTAGTTGTCAGGCGCTGGGCCTCACCGTCTTTCTTTCTTTGCTGATCCTGTTGTAGTTAACCTCACCCCCTTCCCCCCTCCCTGCCTCCCTCTTTCGTTCTCTCCCTTCCTCCTCTTTTCTGCCCCCCAACAGCGGCTGTCTGGGTTTGAGGTCGAGGTGGGGGCGCTCGTTTGTACAAGCATGTTGGCCAGAGATAAGGAAATGTGGCTCAGGACCAACAAACCTCCCTCTTGGCTGAACATATTACGAACACACACACAGACACACAGCCAAGCAGTGTCAGAGATACTGTGGCCAAAGGTCAGGGCTTTTATTCTGTGGTATGTGGCATCGATATTATAAACTTTGACCTCGCCTCACCCCTGGATTTAGCACTTCTTGCCTACTCACCTCCCCTCTCATCCTCTTGCACTCCATCCGCTGCTCTGTCCCCCCCTGTGCAGGGTGTTACCCATGCTACATTAGCTGCTCACGTGCAGAATGACACAGAACAAACACCCTCTCTCTGAAAAAGCTTGCTCCGCGTTTGGTGGGGGAGAGATCATTTCTGTGTGTGTGCGTGCTGACACTGCCAGACTGGTGTGGCGTGGTGTGAAATGGACATGAGGAGAGGATGTGAGGCTGAAAGCGTCTGTGGCGCCTCAGCTCTGCTTGCCGTTGGGAGATGTGGGGGTGGGTTAAGGACTGTTGGTGAGGGGAGTGTGGGGGGTGTCGGGGCTTGTGATTACAGCGCAGCTCCGATGGATCTCCCCAGGCTCTGCTTGAGTGAGACAAATCCAGATCACATTACAGAGCTGGATGCCCGAAGAGGAGACACCGGGGGAAGACAACTACTACTCTGCTAATAGGAGAGGCACACGCACACATACAGATTAATACATAAACTATAACCCACATTTCCACAGATGCCCAGTTCATTGAGATACACTTAATCATGTCACTCAGAGTTCCACCTGTTCCAGCTGTTGCTGCATCTGTCTTTTTCTGTCTCGCCAACTAATTAAACCCTCTTCACTCCCGTTAACTTTGATAAACTTTGCCACAAGTATCAGTGCCGTATGGGGCTATCTCCTCTGGCTCATCTCATTATCACCAGCCCCAGTAGAAGTGCCAGAAGGAGCGGGAGGTGTGAGAGTGGTGTGCAGGGCCATCAGAGCAGCTGATAGAATACAGGCCTGCTGCTGGATAAGCACTTCGTTTCTGCCAGAGCCCTGAAAACTCACACTGATCCAGAAATATCTCAATCTTTATCACGCCCAGACTCCACAGTCCTGGTTCTACACTTTCCAGGAACATTTTCATCAAGCTCCTCGTGCCTTAAAAAGTCCAGATATCATAAGTAATTGATGAATGTAATATATGTGAATGATCATATTTATTCTCTTACAAATAAAAGGCACCGCTCAACCCAGTACACTCCTACAGTCTTACTTGGTCTGGTAGCTTATGCTGGGTAATGTTAGCTACTGGTAGAGGGCGTTTTAGCATTTATGTTCATGTAGAAGACAGAAGTATATTGGTTTAGACGCTGTGTACCCAGTCTTACAGGCTGAACCAGCTGAATTCTTCGGCACTCGTTTGAATGATGATGGTTGCTCAGCTTGTTAGAGGTTGTTGGCAGCTTTGCACCCAGTTGGACTGCCTTTAATCCTTATTTCCTCATTTTTCTTCACCCAACAAACCTTTGTCCAAGTTTGTAGCATCTGTGTAACAACGGAGTTGCTATTTGGAGTTTTTCCTTTCGTTCCAACACTCCTCCTCCCCCTACGCTTATTTTAATGTGGGTAAATCTTAAACCTCCAGTGCTTCATCAAGGTAAGCGATACCTTCTGTGCCATTCCTCGCGCTGTGGTGGCACCACAGGCTGGGGTCACGGTTAATCACAGCACAGCACAGCACAGATATCCCACCTGTATGGAAATTCTCCCCTTCAGCCACCTACTGGCTGTCTCTACTTCTCGTTCAAACCTGACTCTCTCCAGACCAGACCGTGTTATCTGAATGGATTAATGACGCGGGAAAGGGCCACGGGAAAGAGCATGCGATGGGTTTCTGGTTATTTCTTCTGGGCCTTCTGGGCTCTTCAGAGCCTGGGTAAATATAGCTGTTATCTGAGGCCTATCTGACGCCACAGCACCAACACTCCCCAGGCCCACACAGACCCACGTGGGACTGGACGCTGACGTGCCACACAGACACAGGAGGATCAGGAGACAGGGCCAGTCAGGTGTAAGATGCTTGGCTTGGGTTTTAGGGCCCATTTAATAACGGAGCATTTGTGTGAAATAATGTTAAAGCGTGATCACAGCCCATTACAAAATAAGGAGCTCATAAAACTGCTATTTATGATTCTCTATAAAGCATTAACCTCCAAAGGAGATTAAACAAAAGCTCCCTGCATGCTTATAACTGTCATATATCATTTCAAATTTATGTAGCTCATAAATTAAAATGCACCACTCCATTCTGTTCAGATGTAAAGTCATGCTGTTACAATTGCTTACTGTATAAACAGCAAGTGTGTCACCACAGCAGCGAGCCAAAACAAAAATGAGGTCTAAAGCTTTTATTTATTTCCGTACTTTTGTCAATTTGTCAAAGCCTACTACAGCCTTGTTATGCATGTATGTATACAGTAAGAGTGTACATTATATTTTTATTATATTTTGTAGAGAAATAATTATCATGAATTCAGTGTATTTATATATATTTATATATTAAAATGATGTGTGGCACACAAAATGATGTCTTGGATTCAGGTCTTGAGCTTTATTTACATGTACAACATTATGTTGTACAAATGTTGTATAAATATAATAAATGTCATGAAAAGGTCTGGTTTCTTGTAGTTAATTAGTGTAACATTGTTTCAGTCTATCACATTCAACTAAAGTTCAACCCCAGACACCCTTTCAGATAATGGGACAATCGGTATTGATCAAGCGTCAGCCATGATTGAAAATCTGACGTTCATTCAACATTAAACATACAGAATACTTTCAATTTGGTTTCAGTGTCGGGCATCAATACTTCACTGTTGATGCTATCTGGATAGAAACAAACTTATAGGCAGAATTTCATAAAGATTCATAAAACTAGGTATGTAAAAGTGTATAATCTGTCACGATTGAGCCAAAGAAGCGGGGAAAAAAACTGGGGGAAAAACACAGAAAAACCCTTTCTAAAAAATACTATGTATTTCTGGCATGAGGTCCAAAAATATATATAGGGGAAACTCCCCCACTCTCAGGTTTCACGCCCATATGGGTGCAATAGTAACTTTATACCTGGAAGAGAAGATGCTGGTTTTAAGACATGGGCAAACAAGGGATTAAGCATGTTAATGGATCTATACAACGATGGAAGGCTAATGTCATTTACTGAACTACAAGAAAAGTATGATATTCCTTCAAGGCACAACTTTAAGTTTTTACAAATAAGAAATTTTATCTCTGTATCTCAAAACCACTCACTTACTCATGTTAGTGGACAGGTATTGCTGCTCTATAAAATGTTTGTAGAAGTCACCTGAGTCTTCAGAAGATAAACTTAAAAAGCTGGAGGCTAGATTAACAGGAGGAAATCTCAGAGGAGGAGGTATGCCTGAAGGCTCAAACACGAACAATTAACATGCAGCTTAAGTTGCTACAATACAACTGGATTTTAAGAACATATGTAACACCGTCAGAACTACATCACTTAAATCCCAATACAACAGACACATGCTTCAAATGTAACAGAGCTAAAGGAACATTTTTTCACTGCCTATGGGAATGTAATGTAGTCAAACATTTTGGAAGGAGATTCTTGACACGGTTAACCAGATAACAAAACTGAAAATCCCTTGTTTGCCAAAGTTGTGCATCTTGGGTAGACTTGTATCTCTTACAAGCTAGGAGAGCAATAGATGGGAAAATGTGAACAAACCAAGTATGAATATAATAATATATTAAGGATCTATCAACATGTGTTGCTATGGAAAATGTAACATACATTACTAAAGGAAAGCTGGGAGTTTTTCATAATATCTGGGGGACCTTTATGGAGTTTTTCAAACAAAATGTTGGTAATGATCAATAAAGTCAAAGACTGGGGTGAATAAGATTGCCTGGTTGTGGTTAAAGTTGAGCCGAGGTCTGATACGGTGGGACCGTTTTTAAGATAGTTCTGAGGAATCCCTTAACGTCAGAGTTGCATGACAGAGTGAGAAGCGTGTGGGGAGTGAGATTTGACTGGACCTACTTTGTATGTGCATGTGAAAGAGAGTGAGAGACTGAGAGAGAGCGAGGCCTTATGGTGACTCAGCATAACAAGGTCTGCTGGGCCTGCATGACCTCGTTCATCAAGCTGACACCCGGCTCTGTTTCTGCTCCTCTGTGGTGTGATTCGCAAGGAGAACGCGAGGAGGAGAGAAAGATAGAGAGAAAGAGGAGAGAGGGGAGAGACCATGGAAGGAGGGAGGGAGAGAGAGGCGAAGGCATGTGAGGAGAAACAGGACGGCGAGTGGGGGAGACAAGGGGAGATGTTGGCGAGAAAAAACGCAAATAACAAGCAGGAAAGTTGAGTAAATAAATGTGTGAGTGAGATTACAAACAGAGAACAGGGAGGTGAGATAGTGAAAGATAAACAGTGGCAAAGTGAAGAGATGAGAGGGGGGACCAGAGCTGCCTCACTACAGTAACAACCAGTAAACACAGCAACAGCAAGGACATCAATTCTGTCGAACGCAAGTGTGTTTAAAAATCTGTGACATGATTCAGCTATAAAAACTGCAACTTGTCCTTTGTGTTGTCATCTTCTACAGCAAGTGTGTCCTAACACACTGGCATGGCTTCTATCAAGCTTGTTTGTCCCCTAATACTCTGCTGTGAAGCCATGTCTTGTTCCGAGACACAGCTCCTGAACACAAACGCTCTCCGCTGTCATCACTGAAAAACAAAAAGCCGACACCTTCACCGAATCTGTTAAAGCGGCACAAGCAATTTTACGCATCGAAGTCAGTGTACTCATCACACTCACTCCACCTGCGAAAACAGTTGTATGAAGTTGTATAAAGGCGCTTTCTCAAAAAATAACCCTGATGATGTTTTGGAGACTTCACATGTATGAGAGAGAGCATGCATGACTTCAAACGATGTGGGCATTTACCAGGCAAGGATGATCTAACAAAAGACACTGTGGAGCTGCATTATGGGAAATGTAGTAGTATCGAACCATTAGAGATAAATTCTGCGCTCATGTTTCCGGCTTGTGAATAACCTTCTCCATGCCATGAACGCTGACTGGTGATCATCTGAATTTCAGGTAATCATCAGGTAAAAATTTTACTTTGTACAGTACTTTGGTTTATTACCAAATACCTGCACACCCATCAGCCACAGCTGTGTTCAGTGATAATTAGCAAATGGTAGCATGCTAACATGCTGAACTAAGATGGTAATTATGGTAAAAAAAGCATGTTAGTTTTGTCATTGTGAGCATGTCAGCATTTAGCTAGTACAGCCTCACAGCGCTGCTATATGGCTGTAGACTCTTTAGTCTTACTTGTATCTGTCTCTTGCATGTTCCCAAACTTAATGACATTATGATACTAAATAGCGGGAGTACCCCTTTAATAAACCTGGGGACAGTTTGAAAGAAAACCTAGCTATGAGGGATCAGAATACAAACAATCATGTGAACTGTAATTCACTGAAATTGTCAAAGTGCAGGGTGTCCATGTAATTAAGTGCAGAATTTCATGGGTAAATAGGTCTGAATGGATTTCAATCAAAAAAAAAAACGCACCACACAAACATCTATTGAACTCAAGGCCATATTGTAAATCATTACTGGGTGGATAAATTACACCCTGGATAATGGATGTGTTTTTGTTTCTAACAACCTTGCCTGTTTCGTTCTCCAGGCCTAAGTTGGCTTTAAAAGTGACACATCTTCTGAAGTAGCTGATGTAAGCACAAACATGTAGAGACACTGCTGGAAAACAGAACTAGCGGAGCTTGTTTAGCACAGTTAAAAAAACTGTTACTTGTAGCTCTGGGTAACGGGGCTTCAAACCACTTTCTGACAAACTTTTTTTTCTTACACAAAATCCTCAGTGAGACAGAACGAAAGCAAGCGTTTTGGCCGAGGGAACACCCAGCACCCCTCGCAGGTGGTGGTGTTGTGGCTTGATAAAAGTCTGGGCCTCCTGACCCCCCTCTGCTCCCCATGTAGAGGATCTAACAGCACACACAGCCTTGATAACAAGCACACATACATAACTGAACTCTCTCACCCCACAGGGTTTTCACAGTATCATCACAGCAGGATCTGCATTTTAGTTTTGTCATGAATACAGTGACACTGCAAAAACACACACTGTAAACACAAATAACTCGAGTGGTGGCATGCTGAACACTGTGGGCGACAGGATTAAGGTCCCTTTTTGACTTTTATTGTTGGTGCTTCATTTTAACAGTCAAACACGACGTCAAGAGGCATCATTGAGTACAAATTCTTTATTTTTATTTTTTTGGTATGGCTTCTTTGAATGGACTGTAAAAGACATTTTTTTGAAAAAAATCTAGAGAATTTCTGGTGCAACCAGTCAAGGATCTACAAACAAGCATCTACTGTAGTTGCCGTGCACCTGGGCAAATCCACTGTCATGGTGACAGGACAAAAAACAAAATGAATACGACACCTGTGGATCTGCAGGTATGCCTCTGCAGGTTAAATGACATCAGTGCCACAACTATAGTCATGATAACAAAAGAGAAAAAGCTATTTTAACTTAGTACCTCATATAAATACCTACATATAAATATTGTAAATGTACTTTATGACCGAGAACATTTTAAAATGCTGTACATGAATGTCCTTTTGAGAGCAACAGTTTGTGACAATCTCAGTGAGAAAATAA
>NTHP01000127.1:348388-362258 GCA_003416845.1 Oplegnathus fasciatus
AAAAAAAAATACACTGGTCTTTGAGCTCAGTGTCAGCTACCTTTCAACATCGATACACAGCGCTCCTGGTCCCCATCGGTCCACATACTGCATGTGATTATCTACATCCATTTGAAATCAAGACCCAAGTAAGCCAGATTAATGTGACTGACTGCTGAAAGGCCAGTTACAAAGGGCTCTGTACACTTGTTTCTATGGTGGGGGGAAGGAGCGCTTAAAAAAAAAATCAGGAGATTCAAAAAAGGAGTTTCTTTTTTATTAAGGCCTCTTTAATTAACAAGAATTAAAAAAAAGTGTAGTCCTGACAACACAGTCTCAAAACAATGGAGCTCCCACTGTCTTATATACTGAAACTTTCTGTTTTGTCCTTGAGGTGAAATCTCTCATCGTCCTCCTGCGTGGGGCTGAACGCTGGAGGTTTGTTCATGGGGCAGTGCTCTACCTCACTGTGGATGGCACCAGGATGGGACCACAGATCCCCCCCACATCTCTGGATGTCCCCCAGTGTCCTAAAGCAGCGGAGCCCTTCATATCCACCCCAGATACTCTGGAGTTGGGAGGAAAGAGGTGTTACATGTCCCAGACAGCTCTCTAATCATTAATATGTACCATGGACACGCATAACTTGCACTGATTGAGCCAACAACATGATAACATTGATAATAATGGCATACAAACAAACATTGACAATGACATTAATACAATAATAAAGGACGATAAAAATAATAACAATAATAATAATAAAAAAATGAAGTGTCAGCTTCTGGAAGCCCTTGGAAGCAGCCACATACTTTATGCTGTTTTGCTTCCCAACCTGAACCTCGACAGTCCTCCAACCCCTCCCTCCCGTGTTACCCTTTAACCAACGAGCAAACGGCTCATCCTGATCGTATAGTGCAATAGTCCCACCCTTTTTCCTGAAAGCCCCCGCTGACGATAGCTGGGTCAGCCCGTAGGGCGTTTTGCCATCCTCTGTCCAAAGGTCTGCGACCACTACTCCCTCCTCCTCCACCTGCACTGCTCCCCCCTTCTCCACTTCCTTCACCGGCTCACTGCATGCGGTCTGGCTGGATGTGCTGCTGCGGGGCGTAGTGCAGGAAGGCTGGGGCCGGGCCGGCGGCGGAGGGGAGGGTGGGGTGGACGGTGGCTGGAGCTGTGGCGGCGGCAGCTGGACCGGCGGTGGCTGAGGGGCTGGTGGCGTAGCTGTAGCCCAGGAAGCCGGCTGGGGAGGCGGCATACGGGTACTGCTGCTCAAAGGCTGCCTGGGCGTACTGGCTGTAGGCTGCGCTGTAGTCCAGGTAGGGGCTGGTGCTCACGGAGGAGGAAACCTGAGTGGGCAGCACCAGGCTGGGCTGCACAAAGGCTTGTGGGTAGACGTATGGCTGGGCCATCCTGCACACAGACACAAAGACCAAACAGGGGAGGAGTATTAGACAGAGGGGCTGAAGCACCAGAGCAGAGAAATCCCAGGGCCTGGCTTCTATTGTTTACATTGCTCCCTGAGATCGAGCACGTTGGGAACATAAACTCTCTGTAGGTGTTCTGAAGAGTTCTCACACGGATATCCACTGTTATTGAAGACTAAATAGACGAGAGGCAGAGGAAGTTAGGAGGCGAATGTGACTCAACCCTCTGTCTGTGTCAGTTAGTAAAACCTACAAAACCTGTTAGGTAGGGCCTCCTGAGGTAGACTGGAGGGGAGGAGTGGCGGGGGGTGAATGATAGAGTCAGCCGTTACTGGCAGGTTTTCAAGCTCAGGCATCAGCAGAGTGTTTTAACAGCTGCTGCTCTTCATTCGCTGAACACACACACATACACACACTGACAAAAAAGGGAAGTGCATGAGGGCTGTGCAGAAGTTGCTGTCTCCAAGTTGTCACTTTGTGCATAAATCTCACGCAGACTATCACAGGTGATGATGCTAACTAGGGGAGGTAATGGTGGCGGGGGAGCTCATCAGGGCTGGGTGCCAGGCTCTGCTGGGCCTCATGGGCCGGCTCTCAGATGTAGCTGATTAGAGCTGTGGGGTCTGGGGACTGTGTTGCCCCTCCTTCTCTTTCTGCCTTTGCTTTGCCACTTTGTCCATGGAGAAAAGGGAGGGGAGAGGGCTTTAGAGGAGTCTATTTTTAGTCAGGACTTGAAGTATCTCTCCTAGGTTTGTTGTCTACAGGGAGGGATGGTTGTGGCAGAGAGGACAAGACCCCCTCCTCCATTTAAAGGGTGATGTAACAGACTTTATTTTTTGAGAGCTCTTACCCTCGATACTACGCTTTTGGGGGGAAAAACACCCACAGACACCAAGACAAGATAGTCACAACAAATGTCACTTTGACGTAAGCTCTTCAGCTGCATCTCAGTACTGATGGAAATCTTCCTTTCAAGTCTTTCAATTTTTGTCTTTTTTCTACAGATTCAGTGCAGGAGAAGAAGAGGATCAGTAATGAGAGGCAGCCATGAAGTCAACACAGCAAAAGATGGAAGCATGCATGGATAGGGATGTCATCACGCTCTCAAACACACACACACACACCCCCCACCCCCACCCTCTCCAATCCACCCACCCACACACCAGTTACCACTGCAAACCCCAAACCATGCCATAATAGGGAAAGAGTCACACTGCAATCAGGATAACCTCTTCAGTTCATATCACACAAAAGGGAAAAGATAAAAAGGCACTCCAATCCATCACAGCACACCGCACTGCACTCTCAAGCCATCACTGGCACCTTGGTGAGAGGCTGGCTGGGGGAGAGAGGAGGGGGCCGGGCAGACATTTTCTGTCAAAGCCCTCCTCGGGACTAGTCCTGTACTGTGGGCATCTTCTGATCCTCTGCTGGTACACTGGTCAGCTGGCAGCAGCAACCACGGCAGAAGGTTGGATAGGAGGATGGCAGTGATTATTGTCAGCAATAACATGAAGGTCCTATTGTATCAATATTTCAATACAGGGATGTCATCAAGAAGCACTGGGGGTGCAGAAATGTGTAATCTCACTGAAAAATCTAATAGTTGCATGACCAAAATCCCCAAAACTCAGAACAAAGAAAAATCCCACTTATAATATGACATTGCAAACGCACAAAAATACACAGAGCAGGGCTGATGACAGCTGTAGCTAAGAAACCTGCGTAACTGACCTGTTTTTCCACCATGAGGGGAACATTTCAAACAGCGTGGCAGAAACAAGTTACAGAAGCTCACTGAGACATCTGGCGAGTGGAGGGAAAAACAGTGATAGACTAGATAACAGTGGCATGTAACGAGTAAGCATAAGCAAATGTATGTAACCCCCACCCATGAGCGCAATCTACATTTTGCCCTCACTGTGCTATTGAGCTACATACAAAGAGGCATTCACTCTCACACAGCTTTCAAAGAAGACCATACACTAATGCTGTGGGGCATACGTGCTTTCACTCGCATCATGTATAATGCCTTCTCCGCCGCCCTGGCACTGTGTCGCCATAGGCGGTCTGCCGTGATCTAGGCTTAAAATCAAGTGACCTTGTGTAGATAAAGTGGAATACAAATTGATGTAAATATCATAAGCCTAAAGGGAGTTAAAGAGAGACAAAGCACTCCTGTAGTATATCCTTGGTGTACGCAGAGAGATGGAGCTGTTAGCTGTAATTTTGGCCTCTATCTAAAGAGAAAAGAGGGAAGTTGGGGACAGTAGCGAGCTCCCGGGGCCACAGAGATGCCAGATGCCAAGTGGATTGTGGGGCAGTGGCAGGGGAATGTGGATGACGACCAGAAGATCATAGGTCAGCTGGTTTTGTGCTGACGGCCAGTCGGTGCACGTCTGACATAGTGCCACTCTGCGGATGGCAGGCTGAGACACTAGACAGATGCGCTCACCAGAAAACATTTGATGCCCATAAATATTACAAATACAGGCCGAAATATTCATCACCATGAAGGCCACTTAATGAGCTAATGTGAAAAGCCTGGGCGATATCACACCAGGCAGCTAAATATTTCTACACAATAACGCAAATGACCTTCAGCGCATGACTCACTGCAACACAGAGTGTGAAAACAGATGGGACTGGATCGGGGGGGGGGGATTAAACAACACCTTACAATACTTGTAAGAGGACTTGATATTCCGTCCTTCCTTCCCTCTTTGTTTAGGAGGATTGTGAATATTCTTTGAAAGCGGGAGGGAAAAAGGTGTTTTGTTTGGCACCTGTAGAGGTGTGTTTCCTAGGGAGCACACTGCCTCATTAAGTATTAGTCCCAGAATACACCTCCAGATGCCCTCCCCCTCAATCTCCTCTGTAACCCCCCTTGCCTCCTCCCTCCCAGTCTCACAGAGGTGTCAGTTTTCAGTGTCTCCATCTGACACACTAGTAGCAGCAGCCCTTTAATGGGAGAAATTTAAGTTAAGACCAGTGTTAAAAGGAATAAAAAGGGATACATGTGACGTGGGAAAGCGCTGGGAAGTGGACAGAGTGGAGGAGGTGATGCATGAGAGGAGATGAATCTGCAAGCACACCGACAACTCCCCCCCATCAAAACAATGTTTCTGGCCTCAGTGACCCCCTCTGGCCCTCACAGTCCACAGCATCTGCTGACTACAGCCATACACATACACAGACACAGCAGTAAGTCCAAACCAGCACATCACTGCTACACGCAATACTCCAGCACTGTTCAAAATCCTACTTCAGACCATGTCCTCACACCATATGTTGTCAAGGGGTTTGGGGGGGAAAGAAAAGCCACTTGTATGCTCTGCATCTTAGGGAGGCCTGCGTCTGTCACCCGCCATACACAGGAAACTCAGAGGCAGACGGACAGGTGCTCCGTGCGCCTCTCTACGTCTCTGGGGTGGTGGTCATGGGAGATTAAGTGGGTGTAAAAGGCGGTAATACGAGCCTGCACCTGTCAGGCACATGCCTCAAAGCAGCACTGTGCTCCACATCTCAAACCCTCAAGGTTTTGGTGTCATCCATGCTCACTCTGGTAGCAGGAGCATGGATGTTAGAGGGACTTTCCGGTGTCCTCCTGAGGTCTTGGAACATGATGGGACACGTCCCTAGCAGACCCAGTGAGATCTTACAGAGGGGGATATGGCCAATATACACTTGTTGTGCCTTTTTTGGGTTTGCCAACCTCAAAAAGCACCAAATGTTTCTTATTTTGTCCTCGTCCCTGTGGACTGTCCTGGGATTTCCATGAAGCACTGAAGCACTCTCATGCTCTGAAGTCATACACTGTACAGGACTGCAACTACTGATTAATTCATTATATATTCATCTGCAAATTATGTTTTTGATTAATTGACTGATCATTTAGTTCATGAAATGTCAGAAAATAGTTTAAAGTTGATTGACTGATCGTCAAAATTGTGGTTGATTGGTGTTCTGTTGATCGACTAATCAAATAATCGACCATTTGTCTCAGCACTAGCCAACATAGAAATGTTGCTGTTTATTAGTTTGTATTTCTGTAAGCAGTGTGTATTAAAACCTGCACACAAAACCACTTTACACAGTTAACCTGACCTCTCGTGGTAATTGAATCTTCCACACAGATCTGAGGTTTTGTGTGTAAAGTATGAATGGTGGTGAGGGATGAATTCTGAGAGCTGCAGGGGGTGAGGAGAGTCATTACTGCAGTGATATGCTCATTGGCTGCTCAGCAGACCATGGCTCCTAGACGCTATCCAGGCTGTTTCTACAACACAGCCAATTCTAGGTAGCCTTCTCAGTGACAGAGCCCCCTCAGTCAGGTACACGAGTCAAGAGGCTCCTGACAGAAGTCAACAAGTGAGTCACACATTCACCTCTGGAATGCTCTTCTATTAACACAGATATGTGAACCGTCTCCCAGCCCCACAAAACTCAAATATGCTAATAGGCTACTTCTGGAGTTGCATGTGGACACAGAAACTGACATGTACTTTCTAGGGGCCCTGTTTGTCAAAGAAATAGTAGCCTAGCGGCGTCCCACACAGCGTAATACAAGAGAATACAACAAGCGCCCACTCCCGCTCACTTACCCATACTGCCTCTGGATGAGTGCTGGGTGAATGGGCTGCACTCCGATGGATATGCCTGGAAGATAGGAGGCCGGCTGTCAGACACACACATTTGCATTTACAGAGGAGGACCAGAGAACAATACACAGAGGGCACGGAGAGACAGAGGCAGTGCCTGTTTCAAACCTACCACAAATGGAACAACAGTTTCAAATGCGCAAGAAGCACTAAAACATGTATGTATCTGGGAAACTGAATGTTATTTGGTATGTAAAAATAATCTGCTGCATGTGGACACTGTGGATTGTCTTATAGAAGTAAGACTGCCTGTCACACAGACTAAATGGTAGTAAACGGTCTCTTTTATCCCTCAGGGGACAGGACAGCACAGCCAGATGTTTGTAAGGAGGATGTCTCAGTCTGCCCAAGCACACAAACAAAACATGTATTAAATGACCTATTCGGTGATGTCCTCCTGGTTGCCCCAAATCAGTGGCCTTCAATTCTGAGTCTGGGTGATCGATATACCTGCAGCTCTGCTTTTTACATCGTTTTTAATGTGGAATTTTGCTTTATGTTGTTTTTATCAATGACTTTATGTTATAGATATTCACATATTGTGTTCTATGCTCTAATCACTATTGGTTGATTAGGATGAAGCACCATCATTTCCATGATTTTAAAAAGGATTATTTAATTCAGCCTTGAAACAACATATATCTCACCTGTCTGTATGCTGCGGGGTTTGGCCCCCAGGTAGGCCAGGTTGACATTGGCCTTCCTGCCATCGATGATGGGGTTGGGATCCTTGCAGGCTCTCTCCGCCGCTCCTCGGTCTGTCATTGTCACCTGGTGACAGAGCCAGACTCGTCAACAAGGTCTCACGCAAGAAAAAAAAAACGCAATTATCTCATGTAACAAACAGACGGCAGCATGGCATCGCCAGCTGGTGACACATCAACTATTTAAGCAAAACAAAACCAAAAACACTGTTTTAAAAAAAGGACTTGGGTCTGTTGGTGTTATCATAAAATCCCCCTACAGGCTTTCCACTGTTAAGATTCTCTGAAGAAGGAGCTACAAACAAAGCACAATGATGAGCTTTGAAAACTGCCCACAGCAGCAGTAGCCAGCCACTTGACTGCCACTCAGCCACGGGCAGACCTGCTGAAATATGGATCTGGGAAGAGCAACAAGGAGCTTATCCAATTAGGGACAAAATATTAAGGAGATTGGTATTAGTCCACCCCTCCTCTCTCCCTCCTGGCATTACACGAGCCCTTCTGTTTTGATTGCCACATTCTGCCAACTCAGAGGGTTCAGTCACCTCGGTGTGTGGACTGAGCAGTGAATGTAGGCCACGGCTTGCATTGTTTAAAAGAGGACGTTTTTAAAAAAGGCAGTATGCCTCTTCATAGAGGAAGGATCCGGAACAAAGCCCACTCCAGGGCCTGTGTTGTGAACACACAGGAAGGAGCAAGGCTGTGTTTACACTGTGAAGAGCCTTGCTGTGGGGGGTTCTACTAATCCACCTCTGAAGTGTGTTTAGAAAAAAGGTGCGCTCAGCTTTGGGGCGCCTCCCTCCCCTCCTGCTGCCAGCTACCTCTCCGACTGGAACGCTCAGAAAACAGAATTAGCAGGTTGCCTCACGCCGCACATAATGTGTGTCTCATCCTGGGCAGCACCCTCATCAGCCTGAGCCTGTTTAACCTGAAACACCAGCTTCAACAGGCAGCCGTTTGATACCAATTAGACTCACTGGATGGCTTTCCTCTGAATTAGGGAGCTGATGTGTAAACACCAGGAGCAATTGTCTTACAATCCTGCCTTTAGAAGTAAACATGCACACATGACAGTTTTCCATTCCTTCTTTGGCCTGACAGCACATTAGTGCTGATGCGTCTCTCCAAGGTTCGGGTAAATATTTGCATTTCATGCGCTGCTTCTGTTCTTTGTGTGAAAGAGAATGACTATCTTTATCTGCCTGGAACAGGAAAAGTCACCTATTAGTGTAGGTTTAAATTAGACATCGCAAGGCTCCATGGATATTTTTCATTAACCTGACTTAAAGCAACTCTAGCCAAGGATCAAGTTGTGATTAATGTACCAGTAAACAGCACGTTTCCCATCTCACACCATGAGCTGAGAGGAAGGCAGTCGGACTTGGTGCAACTTTGTTTATGCTCTATGAAGTCTTTTTCATGGCTTGGCCTGTCCACAGACTTAAAAAGATCACATCAAAAGGGGGCATTTAACATAAATTTGTAGAATACCAGAGAGCCAGCTTGTTCATGTTGGAATTTCTCTCTCAGCAGCCAAGATGTGATGCAAATCATGTGCTATGGCCGACTGCTCCGGTCCTTGACAATGGAGGGCAGGGTGTGCAAGGTCAACCTCCCCACTGCTCCAAAATAACCATATAAAGCAAGCAAGAAGTGCAGGCTGTCTCTCTCACACACACACACACACACACACACACAAAGCCATAAGCTGGGGCTGCTCAGGGGTGAGTAAGGGGGGACTTCATTAGGGGGTTTAAGGGGGGTGGACATCAGACATATGCTGAAATATAATCTTCTTAGTTACCCATCAACTTGTGTGATCCCTCATCCTCATTAAGCTAAAATAACCGCCAGCCAGGCGAAAAAACAGAGATGCGGTGCAATTATGCGTGTAAGCTTCAGGGGGGGATTACCTTTGACATGTATCTGAATGACTACATACTGTAGATATAATTAGTATGGATATTTAGTCATATAAATTCCCATATGAAGAGAGGGGGAGGGACACAAACACATAAAAGACACAAACATGTGTGAATGACAATCGCCAGGAACTAAGCTGTGTGGCGGAATTACACGTAAGTGGCTTGTAAGGTGGTGTGATGGTGTTAAAAGTTGTGAATGAGAGCTACGCGTTGGTCTCACGGTGGGTATTACGGTGCACGGCGGTGTTGCTTGTACTCACAAAGCCGTATCCTCTGGATTTACCGGTCTGTCTGTCCGTTATCACCACAGCCTCGTCAATGTCCCCATAGGCCTCGAAGTATTTTCTCAGTGAGGCGTCGTTCGTGTGGTACGGCAGCCCGCCGACAAAGATTTTGGTAAAAGTGGTGTCTTTCTGAAGCGATGTGGGATGCATGACTTCCAGGGCTCCGTTCATGAACTGATGCAGAAGCATTGGTCAGCCGGAAAGAAGACCGCAGGCACGCTGGAGATTTACTAAGCGCTTAACAACGTCCCAGCATCAGTGAAACAAACATTAATCTCTCGCTGTGTGATGCTGCAGTTGTCCTCTCGTGTTTCCCGTCGCTCAAAGTTGCAGCAACCTGGTGACAACTATGATTCACACTGCGGGGAGTCCTCCGGGTCGCGTCCACACCGGTTGCTTCTTCAGCCGCTGTGAGAAAATGTGCCGGCTGATTTTATACGCCGTGGCTGAGGCCGCGCCCACACGTAACTGTTGATCAATCAGCGAAGCCGCTGAGTGCCAACTTGGGCAGCGGCTCCTCCCATTGGTCCGCCTTCCCCGGCGCTGCGCTGCACCTGCTTTTGTCCTTTACCACACAAAGAAAAGCCCCACTGTAAGGCACAGAGCGGGCTCTGCCACATGGTGCATTGTACTACTGTAATGAGGAAGTAATTGTCTCGGCTTCTGGCCCAAATAACCTCTCCAAGCATTAATAAGCAGCAGTTAAAGTATGCTTATTTCTTTTACTGTGACTCCACTTTATAATCATGACATGGCACATGTAGCCTGAGCAGAAGGCAGAAACACACCAGTTGTTGGATTAATAAAGTTCTACCTTACCGTGCAGCTGAAACAAAAGGACAGTAGAAACCACATCACTTCAACTAAAACCACAAGAAACTCTCAGGCCTTACTTTATAATCTGTTTATGCTGCCCTTGTAACCTTCACTTTAAACATTTCCTGTCACTTAATATACCTGTAGGGCAATCTGTACCCTTAAAATATTATGTACTAAAAAAAAATACCTAATATGGTTTCAAATATATTCGATTAGTTTGAAATAGTGTTAAGAGTACAACATATCACAGGAGATTAATTTAATCAATTAATCAAAACTACTTTACTTATCATATGTAAAGTTAGTGTGATGATTTTTTTATATTATTATTTTTGGAAAGGCAATATCTAAGTTATCAAAGATGGCTATGTGTCCTTTTGTGAATATACACTGGTTAAAGTACAATATGACCAATTTCATTGGGCCCGCCACAACAGCCCACCTCTTATGGTCAGATCATAAAAGCAAATGATTGCCACATTTTGCAAAAAAAAGTGTTGAGCTCAAGGCTCTTATTTTCCATTATGTTTTCTAAATGTCTAGATGTTACTCACAAACACTCTGTGCAGGAAAGGGCAGATCCAAGGGTCCAAAGCAACAGGTCAATCCAACAGTAAGTAAGTTTTTTTAATTACCTTCCTGGTGCTTATAGGAATCAGTGAGTCAACCTTATTCTGTAGTTATTCTCTGTTCAATCAAAAGAAACTTGGTGCAGCTTGACTGAACAGTACAGGAGAGTGGTCTACAGAAGTGGTACCAGTGTTACCCCATGAAAGCTGAGAGGAGCCGGTGAACTGTGGCAGGAGTGCATCTTCCCGCCCTCAGAGCCTTGGAGTTCCACTGCTAAGTACCAAGGGTCAGGCTAACAGTGAGGTGATACTCTAATGACCTCAATAAAAAGGCATTTAATTCACACCTTCTCCTCTATGAACTGGTTCACTTTTCACACATGGTCTTTGTAGCTGCCCATGCTACCTCATTCATATCCTCTTGATAAATCTCCCCCATTTCCAGCTGTGTGTCCCTGTCAAAAGGACTTAACATGGATGAAGAACCCCACGGTCCTGCTTTGATCTCATTCGTCCTGCTCAGCTCTCTGACCTTAGCTCCTGGACTCATCCACAGGTAACTGCTGGAGTTAACACACTTAAGGGCAAAATGCTCCACCTGCTGGTTAAGTTGGATTAAAACGAGCAGACAGGAGGGGTCATTGTGATACAGATGTTGTCCAAAGTTTATCATTTCGATAATGATAATGATTCAAATTCCCACATGATAAAGAGATTTACAGCTGAAATATGAGACAGTGGTCTAGTTCATTGTTTTGCATGCACAATACAGTTCCATGAGTCCCCGACAAACATTTATACAGCAAACACAATAGGTTGTTTTTTAACCTACTTACTCTGTCAGGTTGGAATAAACATGTTCAAATCTAATAGTATGCACTTAATTATTTATTTTACATCCCAGTTTCATTAATGGAGCTAAACCACGGAGTGACAGCATATCATAAAAGAATGAAAAGTCTTTGGAAAGCTGTAAAAAATGAAGAGCTGGACACATTAAAAAAAAAAAAAAAATCGAAACATCAAGATGAAGAACAAATAAAGCCCTCCCCTTCTATGATGACCTCTAAGACCAATTGTCACGCAGCTGTCATCAACGCCAGGTTGGGTAGGCCCCTCTGATTGGTCCATGCACATTACACAGCACCTCGGCATTGGTCCAGGTGTTTGCCGAAAGGAAGGAGTCTGTCTCGAGCGTATACACACACTAAAGCAGCAGGTCTTCCGCATTTCCTCACAAGAGATGCGACTTGGCACGACGAATCTAAAGACAGGAGGGAGCAGTCAGTCACTGGGAACATTTTTCTGAGTTTTTGTTTTGTTTATTTCTAAAAGGGTCTTCACTATGTCCCTTTTGCACAGAATAAACAGCACAATATCACTCTTCAGCAGACAAAAATCAATCCTCACAGATGACGGTTGATTCATTGTAAATTATTGCTTGCGTATGTTAAATATTTTCTGAATCTTTTGTTATCTTAATAATCTAATAAATAACAGTCCTTAAATACATGTTTATGGCATTGAATACACTGTAAAGCCTTAATACTATACTGTAAAAAAAAGCCAGCAGGCTTCATCCCAAAATTCCTGATTGTACAGGTGCAAAGGCAGCTTGTATACACTATTACAGCAGAAACCACACAAGCCTTCAAAATGACTTCACTCAGGTTAGTACAGTACACCATACAAAATGGTTACTTGATCTGAATCATGTCTATCGTCACTGCCCACATCCATGCACACCGGGTGCCTTTAAAGGCCCCAGTGCGAGTCACAAGGGCACTGAGGAAGCAGGGCAGCCCCGTCCGGTGACCGCGGTCTCCAGGTTTACACACAGTGGCTGCCCTTCTCTCACCATTTCTTGTTCCGAGGCTTCAGCTCCTCGGCAGCGTTCCTCAGGAAGATGTAGTTCTTTTTCTGGGGGTTGTAGTACTCATGGCCCTGAGGAATTCAGATAAGAGCACAATATTACGAAATATGAGTGAAGGCCAGCATGAGGTGCATGCCAACAGTTTTCAACCATTGCAGTGAAATACAAACACCTGCTCACACCTTTTGTAAAGATTTTACACCTCCTACCTTTGACCAGTCGTAACTGGACGCATATGCGAAGATGTTGCCATTTTGGTTAAAGCAGCAAGCCGTGATGGGCTGGTCGAGCTGTTCTGAGGTCTTCAACTTGGTGCGGGCGTCTTTGTCCCAGAAGCTGAAGCGCCCGTCTGAGCCCACAGTAGCCAGTGTGCCATGGACAGGATGGAAGGAGATGGCGTTCACCTGATGGGAGAAAATGGAAATTAGTAGGTGAGACAAGGGGAAACCTTATAACTAGGCTGGTTAGTGTATCAAAGGGACTATATTGTAATGACTGAGTCTGTGAAACAATACACAAACGCTATGTCCCAATAAAATATGCTCTTAAAATCTCTTTTAAGAGCATAAAAGGATACATTTCTTACACAATGTCAACGCTGAACAACTTACAGCATAGATGTCCTGTGGAGTGGTTGTGTTGGTTCCATTGGACCTGTGGCACTTAAAGGTGAAGTTGTCTTTGGCTCTGACGGGGATCAGGAAACACAGTCATGTCATATTTCGCTTCAGGCTTTTGACAGTAAGAGCAGTGTCTTTTAAATTGTGTAAAAACAGAATAGTAATCAAACATGCTTGCTCTTCACTGGATTAAAGAAACACCTGTAGCAAGAGTTCACTGTCAGAAACGGATTGTTTTAGACACTCACGGGTTTGGAGGGTTGATATAGTGGATGGCCACTCGACCCTCAATGCTTCCCAGTGCAAAGCCTGTGGGCTTGTTCTGCTTGTCCTTGAATATGGCAACACAGCGGTGCTGCAGGGCCAGGGCAGAAAAGTATATTGGATCAAAAAGGCAGTCATAAATAAAAAATAAAATATCTTATGAAGTTTGGCTTTATATTTAGCATCAAGTCAAAATAAAATGAATCTGGCTGTACATAATACTACCAGGGTGAGAGGCACGATGTATACAGAGAAATATTAATAGTGGGAAAAGACAAGGAGAAAATGGTTCATGGTGGGGAAAATTCACCTGATGTTTGAGAGGAGAGTCTATTCTGCGAAACTCTGAGGGCTGATTCTCCAGCTGGTACACTATCAGACCTCTCTCAGCTGTAGCAACCACCGCCATGGGGTACACCTACATGTGACAGTCAGGGAGATAAAAAAAAGCACACATAAAAATCCACATAATCAATTATCAGCTCAGCAAGTATTAAAATTCATGTCATATTCCTCATAAACCACTTACAACATCTGCACAGTAGCATCTCTCGGGCATCTGCAGAGACATCATGGGATTGGGAGAGCGGGTGTCCCAGAACTGAAGAGAAAAACAGAAAAGTTGTCATGTTTCTCAGTGCGACATTAAACACTACAAAGTTTGATATGCCACTCTCTGATGAGCTCCTTTTAAGTGGTCATTACGGTTACATTTAGGTGTCTACACAAATACATTAAAAAAAAA